>CM022878.1:20429553-20451756 GCA_012654025.1 Pachypsylla venusta | reverse complement strand
TTCTTTCTGCATGGTGATCTCCATGGTGTTACCTTACTACAGCTATATGCTGGTATGACTAAAAATGAAAGCCTGGGCGCTCAATGATGAAGAATCTATTGCCATTAACAAAAAGTTTATTGATAGGCCACTTGGCTTTTTGCCGCCTGGGCGCTTACTTATGAAGAATCTATTCCCATTAACATAAAGTTTATTGATAGGTTTACGTTCAATAGTATAACATAAGACTTATGATCAGTATTCATGTGATTTGTTTAATTTGTGTTTTTTTTTTTTGTGATTTGAGAATATAATAAAAGCCTTTTTCATTAAAAAAAAATTTTTATCTAAGAATTATTTATACTTAACCTACGACCGACACAGGCGCGTTGACTAAACATTGGGAGTCAATAAAATATATTGAATAATTTAATGCAGGTAGCGCAAATAACTCAAATGGATTAAGAACCAAACTAAGTGTCTATCTTTAAACTGCTAATATTTTTTTACTAGGTAATCATCGCAAAATATATTTTTTTTCTTTTCTAAGCACATTTATAATTAGCAGTTTAAAGATACTTAGTTTCCAAAGGGTGTTCTACTCTTATTGTAACTGAATTGAATAAGGGGCCAAAAAACAATTATTAGCCCAGTCAAATTAGATCAAAAAAGAGCCGAGCCTGGAATAAATTCGCAAAAAGCGAATTTATCCCAGGCTCGGCTCTTTTTCGATAATAGCTATCTAAGTTTGCGACGGTTTCTGAGGTGAGCTTAATTTTAGCGGTCGAGGGTGTTCTACTCTTATTGTAACTGAATTGAATAAGGGGCCAAAAAACAATTATTAGCCCAGTCAAATTAGATCAAAAAAGAGCCGAGTCTGGAATAAATTCGCAAAAAGCGAATTTATTCCAGGCTCGGCTCTTTTTCGATAATAGTTATCTAAGTTTGCGACGAAACCGTCAGGTGAGCTTAATTTTAGCGGTCGAAAGCTCCCTCCTGTTCATTTTGTCTCATTTCGTTGACTTGTTTGCGACTATTAGGAAGCTGGCAACTACATCGATATGACGCGAACGCAGAGCCTGGCCACAATTTTCCCACACAAATCTAAATGGAAGTTTAGAAAAAGCGTTTGGGATGACCTGGAAAGGATTCTAGCCTTCTATTGAAAGTAGTACGGAATGACGGTATGCTCTGGTAGGCAATATAGTTTGGTCTCATATCTATCCTCCTTACTCCTCCTCATTGTATACCATTTCGTTTGTTACTAGCAACTACCTACATCCGTGATATAAAAATGGAGAATGCCTTTCAGATTGATTTGAAGGCTTTAGCTGCATTCTTCCCAATATATAAACGAATTTTCTTAGTCAGGAATTTATCTACAACAGCTTGGTTGTTGTTCGTGTTTTAGAGCAATTGCTCTGCACAACCTGTAGTAGAAATTGTGCCACCTCTTTGGAGGAGTCCACAGATTGGTGGGACATAAATCGGTTTGATTTGCCACACAGGTAAAAATGTGAATTACATTGTGCGAAATGTGGTTTCAATCAAGTCATTTCGCCACTCTTAGTAAAGACTTGCATGCTGTTCATCAAACCTTAGAATCCGGTGTGTTTGCTTTTTCTGTGTGCAAATATCTTCCATTTATGGAACCTACAACCATTTATTGTGTTCGCCCTTCCTCCTATAGCGTTTCTAATTTTATTCTACCTTAATGAAGAGCGATAACAAGCTTCATAAAATTACAAAATAGTCATATAGCGCCAAGGCGCTACGAGCATTTATTTCTTAAAACCTCTGCAAGTCAAATGCAGTCATATGTATTCGATCTTATTTGATTTCAAAGGTACATCCGAACATGCAGCGCTGCTCAGCAAAATGTTGCTCTCAGTGGGAACCCCGCTTTGCGTAACGTTGAAGGTTTCAATGGAATGAGATCCACAGATTGCAAAATTGCTACGAAGAGGTGTTTTATATGTTTTACGAAACAAAAAATTTTGCTAAGTGGGATCCCAACTTAAGGTCTGTCTTCCTGTCTTTTTAACGCCGAATTTGCGAGTAAAACAAATAGAAAGAACAAGAAACCTTTTTAATTTTTTTCACCCTTGTAAGATATTCTAACAGGCAAACTGTTTTGTTTCTTGAGTGTTGAAATTTATTACCGCTGCTTTCACCTGAAACTTTACTATCTACCACACCTGCTGCAATTAATTCCATTTATTTATTTTATTCACCAACTTTACCTTTGGTCTACATTTTCCTTTCTTAATTTATTCTCCTCATTCCGAGTGTTAATAGACTGTGGAAGAACTAATGACAAACCAAACGTAATCTAGGCTAATATCATTCAGCGACTTTCTGCCGCTTCTTTAGATGCGGCAGAAACTAGAAATTTGGGTTATGGCACCTTCTGCAAAGGGTTTGAAACCCCCTGTATGATTGTAAGAATTTCCCACCCATTTACGAGTATGAGAATTGATTGAAAGTAAATAATAAAAAACGAGAAAGCTGAGCTCACNCACCTGAAACTTTACTATCTACCACACCTGCTGCAATTAATTCCATTTATTTATTTTATTCACCAACTTTACCTTTGGTCTACATTTTCCTTTCTTAATTTATTCTCCTCATTCCGAGTGTTAATAGACTGTGGAAGAACTAATGACAAACCAAACGTAATCTAAGCTAATATCATTCAGCGACTTTCTGCCGCTTCTTTAGATGCTGATCACAGATATATTATACATACACACACAGACCAAAGCCTGAAACTGGAAATTTGGGTTATGGCACCTTCTGCAAAGGGTTTGAAACCCCCTGTATGATTGTAAGAATGTCCCACCCATTTACGAGTATGAGAATTGATTGAAAGTAAATAATAAAAAACGAGAAAGCTGAGCTCACCTAGCGGCATTCTGATCAGTTTTAAAGAAAACATTATTTATAAAATAAACTTTCATTTTGAAGCAAAAGCCAAAGAAAAGAAAAACGAATTCCCAAAACATGAGCTTGTGTCACACGACTCATTTTTAAATTCTGAGCCCATTTCCTTAGTAACTTAAACCTTGTTATCACCCGGAAAAAGCATTAGTAGTGAGTAGGCTCATCATCGGGCACCTTGGAAGCATTACGGTCCAGTGCGTTTTTATGGGATAAAATGTGAACACGCATTCAGATCTATAAACTACTGCTGTACAAGAAATCACGTCGAACCAAAGGACAAAACTACAAACAAACTATCGTAAATCGATACCCAAAAAGCAATACTCCAATTATTATTTTGTGGCCTGAGAGGGGTTTCTTTAGTTACTGACATTTTTTTAAAATTACCATGCAAAATTATTGAAAATTAGAGACAAAAAAAATCACGGATATCACATATATTTTTTTTCATATTGTCTCGTTTTGTGTGTCCTAAAACCAACAAACGCATTTTTGCATTTATAATATCAGAAGAATTATAAGAACCTGCCGATGTAAGTAGGTACAGAATAGTATGATATTTATCATTAATTTTCATAAAATATGGGTTGGCCCCGTTTCCCTGAGCTTTCTGCAATGAAAGTGCTATATGAGAAAATTAAAAAAAGTCAGTGCTATGCTCTCAGATCCGATTACGAAGCATGTATAACTGACAAAATCGTACACATTTGTAGACGGCGGATTTCTCGCACAAAAAAATATAAAAATATTTGGCACAGGATCCTCCATTACCTCTAATTGTGATGGATATATACGATATGACAAGACCTACTGTCCTGTAGGGAGTGATGTCAGTTTGATTTCATGGATATGTCACTCCACCACTCATATAGCACGAAGCTAGTGGAACAAGGACAACGCTTCAGGACGAATAGATTATGGGATATAC
Organism: Pachypsylla venusta; assembly: GCA_012654025.1. Lineage (NCBI taxonomy): Eukaryota > Metazoa > Arthropoda > Insecta > Hemiptera > Aphalaridae > Pachypsylla > Pachypsylla venusta. Next base: position 20,447,906 of record CM022878.1, on the reverse strand, counting down.
ATTTTAACTGGGAGACAGATATTACTACAAAACATCAGAATTTTCTTTTGAACGTCCCAAACCAAAGCCGCATAATTAGTATCCTGATGATTAATGTTGACGCAGCAATTCATTTATCTGAAACCAGCTCTGTGCAGTTATTTGCGAAGTCCTCTTAGTTATATTGATGGGTAAAACCCTAACTGACCAAGACATCTTACTCGTGAAACCTAGTCCTGGCAGAACTGCAGCAGCTTAGAATGAAAAATAAAATCCGACACAACATCATGAGCATTTAAAAAGAGCAAAGTAGGGTATCTAAAATTCTGTAGGAAGTCACCAGTAATACAGAAGAGAGAAGAATTATTTTCTAGATCCTCATCATCCCAGGCTGAGGTCGAGTAAGCAGTGTGTGTGTGGGGAGGGGGATGGAAAGTGACCGCTAAGAAGCAACTGGTTCCAGTGCACAGTGTAGATGATCAAGTACACGACTAAATTTTAAAAATGATTTTATGCCGCTGCACTTAGAACTGCAGTAGTAAAAGTGTGGCTGCCGGAAATTATCACCCAAATGTTTAATGACATACCACAATTGTCAATTGTCAGGGAATATGTTTTAACGGAGTCTTGAGTGTATAATAATGTGGAGGATGAAGAACCGACTTTTTTCCGTCAAATTCCATCATATGAATAACTTCTCGGATCTTCCCGACCCAAGAGATCCAAAAATTGAAATACTTTGGAAAATGATTAAGTATTTAAACTTATTATTTCATGATTTATGCAATGTGAAAAATAGAATTAAAAATTTCGCCATAAGGTCGAGAAGATCCCATAGAGCCCAAAAACTAATCACCAAATTCTTTCACAAGCATAATGAGAAATATCCAAACAAAAATCGGACAATGCATTCAATATAGTTATTGTGGCACAAAAAAAACGAGCTCAGTGGAAAATCGTGGAGTTAAATAAAGACCTCACTTGTCTTGTCTACTCATTTAATTGCATATCATAGATGCAGTGTGTTTGCTGGTTTTAGGACACTCAGCACGAGGCGATTACCTACGTGATGTCCAATAATTTTGCATGGTAATAGTTTACATAATAACGCTCTGCAAATGTACAAGTGACGAAGTCTACATTTTCACCACCTACTTTATTTACTGGGCGATGAAGGAGGATCCTACATCGGAAAATAAGATGTAAAGTCAATATATGCATCCATCTGTACCATTTTTGAACAAAATTCAACCCATTTTAACAGTAAAAGTCACAAAAAATTGGGTGAATTTTTGAGTGCAAAATTGTGGAGTTAAATAAAGACCTCACTTATCCTGTCTGGTCATTTAATTGCATATTAAACGATCATAAACCTTATTCTCAACATTTGAGAGTATATACACATAGTAACTGGTTATATAAAAGGTGACAGCTGTGGAAAACTGAAACGAACATTTTTTTGGCAAAATCTATATTATTGCCAAATGCCATAAAAGGGGCTGTATTTTTTGAAGGGCTAATAATAAAATGTAAAAAGGAATATTTTTTAAAAGCAAATTTGATCCTCTATAACTTCTTTTCCCGGGTTATTGCTGTGAAACGAAGCATTGGTGTGCTACAGACCAAAATTTAACGAAAAATGGGGTAAATTTTCATTTTCCCAAAAATATGCGGTGGGGGGTGGGAAGATATCTCGAAAACTATGAGGGGTGGAAAAAAATTAATAGAAGCAAACTTGTAGGAAATTTAGATGGCTCTAATTTTACCGAGAATACTTTGTACCCTACAAGTAACCATTTTCGAGATATAGGGGAAAACTTAAAAAAAAGTTACCTTCGCCACGCCCCCCTGCGTTTCGCTCATCCCCCAGGTCCGGGGACTTTTAGCATGTTTATCTCCTGACCACACCAAACAAATTTCTGAAAAAATTCCTTACTTTCCAGCCAACGCACTCTACAAACCATTCGTTGACTGGACTACTTGCCTCATCAAAGAAAATCCGGTGATATGACCTAAAAATTTACACTTATTATTTCATACTCAGCCGTTATATGAAACATAATATCTATAATACGAAAATATTCCAAACCGAGAAAGAAAGACTTGTGACCGAGTCTTAAGGGACTAAGAGAAGGCAAAAAAATCAATCATTAGGTAGTAGATTTTGTAGAATTCGATTAGGAAAACATTTTTTCAAATTGCAGTATGTTGATAGAAATTTAATTGAAAAACGTCAACACCATGATGTCAGTTCATACATTCACACTGAGAATGTGTCCCGCTCGAATCCCAACAGAAGGGATTCTAATACAACTCTAAGGAAAATATCGATTGCAGGAGAAAGACATACAAATAGAGAGTTTCAGAAAAAAGTACAGAAATCTTAAGTAGTTGTTTGTGGAACATTTTAGCAGGTTATTTTCTTTACCAAAAGCGTAATTCCTTCCAATCTATTTATGACTTGCTAACTTTCCATGAGGAAAAGTAAATCATACATGAGATTGTAAGACGTTACTTGAGGGTGACATCCCGAGTCCACCTGAGCTGATGGTGTAAAATAACACAGAAAGCAACTCTGTAATATCATTATGTCGGTAACTCTTGTGTTTTTGACGTAATTATATTACAGTTATTGTCATGGTTCTGGGGGCTCATGTCAATAATCAGCCTCCAATAACAGATGTATGATAACAATTAAAACTTTAGCAGTAGACTTATAGTCTGAAGCTGCTGTCTCATACATCTGGCTACTATCGAACTCGACGATGCCACTATTAAATTTTTTTCTAAAAAACGATAAACGCTTCATGTTTGATCAAAACCCCCGATCAAAGCTCATTTTGTTCCGGACAAAATTACTTTAAAATAGCCAAAATATTTTTGTGGTAAAAGAAGTTATACTGTGGAAATGGCGGACCAATAAAAAATGCCAAGAATAGGTCTGCCTAAAATTAGGATTTATGTTTATTTCGATAAATGAAATTAAAAACTTGGCGTACCGGCGCTCGTTACTATCATTATATCAGATGGCAGCTACATATTGCGCACCCTACAAACTGCAGGCAGAGAGACGAAATAAATTAAATTCCCTCCCGAATCAAAACCGGGCTCCTACCCACAAAGCTCCACACGAAAAATTACCCAACAGAAAGTCTTCAGTACTTATGTTTGCACACGTCTCTAAAAGACCTGTATATTAAAACACATGAGGGGATGCAAGACATGCATTATAAATTCTGGAATAGGGATAAAATCGGTTAGCGGTACACCATCGGAAAATAGCTGTTGTAGCTCAAATAAATTAGACCTACCTTGAAATTAAAAAAAAGCACCTAGAGGAGGATTGAAAGCTGTGGAAGACTATAAGAAATGTATACTACCATCATCAGTATGGATGGTGATGGAACATCTCTATGCTCTGTTAAGAAGGAGGAAGTAATACCAAGTAACTCGACTCCCTCAAAACTTACACTTTAAAAACGGTGTCTAATATTTTTCCAAAAAATTTAAAACAAATGATCGAATAAAAGGCAGTGTCAAAGATGAGAGATATATCATACGAGTAAGAGACAATTGTAAATGACAAAAATAGGATTCAGTCAGTTTTAGCCTTTTTGACAAATGGGGATAATTTAATATTTTGTCCAAAGAAAATTGGCCACTCCAAAACTTAAATTATTCGTTTTCAAGAGGAATTTTTTATATGAGTATTATAACAGATTTTATTTCAGAGGTATATATGGATATTTTAAGTATCGGATACGAATATTTTTTGCTGATCTTCATGGGGATCATTAAAGAGATAAACCCAAGTATCAAACTGATGACAGACAAATGATTCTTTCTGAAACTATTATCTCTGGCACTCTTCGTACTCCAACTCACATGAATAAAAACATTACTCTTCTTAACGAAGTTATTGGAAATCAATGTGAGAAAACAGTTAGGCATGCACCTACATATGCCGCCATGATAAACGACACTATCAATAAAATAAATAGAAGTAACGCATTGGCACAATGTATTTTAATCCGCTTTCAGTAGGAGACAGCACAGAATACAAAGTCTGTTCATACCGGGTGTCAAGAGACACAATGTGCTGAAAATTAAGAAATAAAGCACACAGTTTACATTAATATTTATTTTGTCATCCTCAAAACAGTCCACGGTCGACCCAATACACAAACTTCAGCATTTTTAGATGAATGTATCAAAAGATAGATAATTATCGGTATGATAGTCATCTCTTTCAAATAAATGGAATCGATTTCGCTTTTGGTGCTTTCTTCAAATCTCACGCATGTTGACATATTCATAGACAAATGTCCCCCGTTAATTCTGGAGACACGAATTCGCTCCCTCCTGCATGTCTAAAGAAGTCCATGTTCCGCTACTCATTTTTAGGAATTCAAGTCTTGCGGTAAGGGGTCTCGTACCACCTATTTATTTTGTTATCCTCAAAACAGTCCACGGTCGACCCAATACACAAACTTCAGCATTTTTTAGATAGAATGTATCAAAAGATAGATAATTATCGGTATGATAGTCATCTCTTTCAAATAAATGGAATCGATTTCGCTTTTGGTACTTTCTTCAAATCTCACGCATGTTGACATATTCATAGACAAATGTCCCCCGTTAATTCTGGGGACACGAATTCGCTCCCTCCTGCATGTCTAAAGAAGTCCATGTTCCGCTACTCATTTTTAGGAATTCAAGTCTTGCGGTAACGGGTCTCGTACCACCTTCCCTCTCCAAAAAGGGAAATGTATAACTACATCCATGGTCGTTCCTTTGTTCCCTGCAGGTGCTCAGTAGATGATTAGGTGCAAAGCAGGAATCTTCCATATTGTGTACCCAGTAGCCACAATTTATACTCGAACAATACATTAAAGGTAAAATACACCAAAAGCAAGTAAAAGCGATACATTAAAATATATTTTAGAATAATTTGATTATTTTCAAAACGCGTTGTGAAAATTTTCTTTCTTTTTTCTATTTTACACAGCTGCTACCATTTCAACGCCTTCCCCCGTTGTCTGCTACTTCTGGATTAATTTCGTTCGGTAAAAAGTAAAGTATATTTTTTTTATTGCTAATACCAATAAACAGAATGGAATATTATACCTACTGTATGTTTATCAATGTGTCAGTGAGTACACATTTTAATGATTCATATGAACACTTCGTTATTTTCAGCAACACTGTCACAATAATTAGGGATGTTGCGATATTATCGATATTGATAAATATCGATATTTTCTTTCGATATTTCCGATATTTATATCGATACCAGGGATTTGATAATATCGGAAGAAATATGTCAATATTGATATCGAATCAGAATGTCATAGGAAGGGTCCTAATGTAATTAATTAAAACTGGATTTTTTTTTCTTTTCTTCTTTTTATCGGAGTTCTTATCAGAGGATTGCGGAAATTATTCTATTAGCAGCAGAGATTATATTCATTTTGAAAACGGGGGGGAGGGCCCCCAATTTTTTTTTTTTTTAATTTAATTAAGATATTTTTTTCTATTAATGAATTCTACAACACTAGCGTGAACACCTGATCAAATTGATCCACTAGTATGTAGGTAGCTACGATAGGATAAATGCCATGCNCCAAAAGCAATATGGCCGAATATATTTGATCTTTATTTTGGGTTTTGGGTTCCCGTCAAACGATTTTTTGGGCCAAAAAAAGTCAAAATTTTCTGCACGAATACAATACTTTATCTTCTAGGAAGAGAAAGTAAAAATATGTAGGTATAGCTACGATAGGATAAATGCCATGCGTGGCAGACGTATCGTCCTGCAAATGTAATTTAGAATTTAGAATAATATGTAGGTAGCTGTGATAGGATAAATGCCATGCGCGGTAGACGTAGCGTCCTGCAAATGTAATTTAGAATAATACCTATGTAGGAAGCTACGATAGGATAAATGCCATGCGTGGCAGACGTAGCGTCCTGCAAATGTAATTTAGAATAATATGTAGGTAGCTGCGATAGGATAAATGATTTTTCATTTTTCTTTCCTACAAAGACAGAGGGATGAAGAAAAACTTATTAAGCAAAGTTCGGTATAATAAAATAAAAGAAAATGCTGAATATCATCTCGGGGGAAATATTTGTTCACAAGGAAATGTTTTTCACTTTTTGAATAATACATTTGCGTAGTGCCTTTGTGTCTAAAAGGCCTTCGTTTAGTTTGATTTGTTTTTCATAATAAATTTATAATTCAATTAGATTGGGTTTCTAGTATACTGGTATATCTTCAGGGGGACACTAAAGGGAAATTCATTTTTTCACATAACTGATTGTTTTAGCAAGCTCCCACAAGAAATCAGTCACAAACTTGAGAAGGGTACAAGTCAGAAACTCTCAACAAAAACGAAAAAAGTGTTTGATTTTACGAACTTGTTTGTGCTACTTGCAGGATAAAGTACGCATATCCTGATACGTAAATTATCCAATCTGAGGTAAGGGAACTTTTTGATTTATTATTTTTAATAATGAACCATTCACGATAAAAATACCCCCCCCCTCCCTTCAAAATATAGTTCTCCGTGTGCATGCTCTTATCTTAATAATTCTATTGCTGCCCGGTGTGCACACACCAATAGCATGGCAGGTGTAAAAATATGCGCAACAGTTTTTAAGGGTGGCTTTGTTATTCTTAGTAAAGTTATGTTATGTTTTTTAGACCGTCTCCATTTGTCTTTAGTATCATCGGGACGACGTGTCGCGTCGTGTGGCAGACGCTAACAATTTAAATGGCAACTGATGCTCCAATTTGAGTCTCACGTCAACGCCATGAAAATCAAAACGAGTGTGGTTACATACGTCCCATCCAGTGTTGCCTATGATCTTCAAAAACATAAATCGAACACTAATACCTTTCTAGTTCTCCAATGTAAACGTTAATTTTATTGTCTGCACTCTATATTATATCTAGTAACCGTATTTCTTAGCATTCTCCCTGTGCACTTTCCACTTCTCCACGGATTGTTTTCTTTCCTTATTGAGGAATTGAGTTTATGTTACACAATTTAACAAATAGCTCGAACTTCTCATAAACCTTATTCAATCCAGAGTTTCTTAACAGAAGATTAATACTATTAGATAGGAAAGGTGTGGTATAAAATTGTACGATTGTTTTTGTATTATTGCTTTCTTAAAGTATGCACTTTATCCGTGAATTTACTACATATAATCAATAACTGCCGTGGACAAGTCGCGTTAAAAAGCTTGAAAATTGAAAGTTCTGGGTTTAATAGTTGTGTGGTCAATGCTCATGTTATAAATTTGAAAACTGAAGATTCTGCTTTTAATAGTTGTGTGGTCAATGCTCATGTTTATAAATTTGAAAACTGAAGGTTCTGGGTTTAATAGTTGTGTGGTCAATGCTCATGTTATAAATTAGAAAATTGAATGTTCTGGGTTTAATAGTTGTGTGGTCAATGCTCATGTTATAAATTTGAAAATTGAAGGTTCTGGGTTTAATAGTTGTGTGGTCAATGCTCATGTTATAAATTTGAAAATTGACGGTTATGGGTTTAATAGTTGTGTGATCAATGCTCATGTTATGAACTTGAAAATTGAAGGTTCTGGGTTTAATAGTTGTGTGGTCAATGCTCATGTTATAAACTTGAAAAGTTTTCAATTTTCTATGCTCACACTGATCATGTTTGGAAGCAAATTCGTTATCCCGAAGTGGTTTACTCTCATGTCTCATGGAATGGCGATATGATAATAGGCGCCTCCAGTTATTCCGTGATGTCTAAGAATTTAGTACAATAAACTTTATACCATTATTATATAATAATTGTATTATAAATGCGAATGTATTTGTATATGTTGGTTTGTATAGTTATTTCACACAGCAACAAACCATACTGTGATTTTTTTTTGGCATGGAGTATTATGCCGGAAAGTGACATGGTCTAATTTTTATCCCCGAAGACCGACTATGCTTCTAGATTGTTTTGTTTTTTTGGCATGGAGATAGTTACGAGTATTATGCCGGAAAGTGACATGGTCTAATTTTTATCCCCGAAGACCGACTATGCTTCTAGATTGTCTTGAGATCCGTTTAATAAAGCCTGTTAATAAATAAAGAAATTTATTTACATTACCATCAAGTGATTTGCGAACATCAGGTCAATATTTACCTGAAACAATTAAGAAAAATACCTATATTAAGAAAACTTCATCTGAATCACGAGGTATACGTGTGTATTGTGTATATAAAGGAAAAGAAACTAACGGAATATAGTTAGACGGTCGCTAGCTGTTTACAAAACTACCTACATCTGAAATGAATTATATTATTATATTTGGATATTGTACATCATTTAAGCTAGTTTTTGTCAAAAGAAATAAAATTTTATTCCTTTTAAAATCAGAACTTTATAACTAATTTTGAAATAGTCATTAATTTACCAACGCACGACTGATTTAGAATTTAGAGGTGTTTTTCTGCAGTCTAAACATTTCATTCCCTAAAACAATAAAAGGCACCCTTTTGATATTTTAAATTAAGTATACTATTTTGCTGATGGTGCATCTGGTGGATACTTCCCAATCCCATTAAATGCACCAAGTTGACAATTGAAGTCATACATTCTAGTATAAGAATTCCTGAAGTTTTTTCAATCCTTGACGGTCGTTCACTTTCATCGTCGCCCAACCCTACCTGTTGAAATCCTCGATATAATAATTATATGCTGTGTAATGTATAAACGGTGAAACAGCATAAAGACTTTGACAATGTACAGAATGAACGTGAAGATGCGAATATAAATATTAGACCAAGGAGATTAGTGTACGGAAGACTAAACTATGGCAAAACAAGAGAAGAAAATGAGTGATCAGACAGCGATCCTCGAATCTTTTGGATATTGTATTAATATTATTATTAATAATATATCTATTTATGTACACATTTTCTCTCTTTCTCTTCTGACTCTAATATACCTAGTCTTCTTTTTTCCTGTTTAAGGTAAAAGATAGTTAAATTGTAATTCATGCTTCATCACTACCCTACCAGCAAACAAAACAACCCTCGGATTGTCACGGGACACTGGGAGGGTCTGACCAAGATATCATTGGTGCTGATATGGAGAGTAGAAATACTATACTATTTTGCTGATGGTGCATCTGGTGGATACTTCCCAATCCCATTAAATGCACCAAGTTGACAATTGAAGCCATACATTCTAGTATAAGAATTCCTGAAGTTTTTTCAATCCTTGACAGTCGTTCACTTTCATCGTCGCCCAACCCTACCTGTTGAAATCCTCGTTGCTAATTGTCCTATTATTCTCATTCACCCTGCACTGCGGTGTTTTTGGCAATCTCAACAAAAACTTACTCAATTCCATTAAATGAAAAAAGGGTTTCTATGAATACAAACAAAGCGGACCGCTTTGAAAAGAGGTATGTGTGCGCAATAGATTAAATTGCTCCTGATTGTTATCTTAAATGTCGTCCAATATTGAATTTAATTTGACAAGTTAGAGAGCAGTAGTGTGCTTTTCTCTCAGGTTTTAATAAATAACTTGTAGGCAGGCTCCCTGCTTTGTGCACGATATTGAATTTGATTTGACAAGTTAGAAAGCAGTAGTGTGCTTCTCTCTCAGGTTTTAATAAATAACTTGTAGGCTCCCTGCTTTGTGCAGATATTGAATTCCATTTGACAAGTTAGAGAGCAATAGTGTGCTTCTCGCTCAGGTTTTAATAAATATCTTGTAGGCTCCCTGCTTTGTGCAGATATTGAATTCCATTTGACAAGTTAGAGAGCAGTAGTGTGCTTCTCTCTCAGGTTTTAATAAATAACTTGTAGGCTCCCTGCTTTGTGCAGATATTGAATTCCATTTGACAAGTTAGAGAGCAATAGTGTGCTTCTCTCTCAGGTTTTAATAAATATCTTGTAGGCTCCCTGCTTTGTGCTCGATATTGAATTCCATTTGACAAGTTAGAGAGCAGTAGTGTGCTTCTCTCTCAGGTTTTAATAAATAACTTGTAGGCTCCCTGCTTTGCGCACGATTTTTCTGTCCTTCACAAAATTATTTCTGCAAATACAGTTGGTGAAAACTTGAAATTTGTAGATCACTGATTATTTGTAACTAGCTGTTTTACTCGTGCTTCGCTACGGGCTATAAATATTGTAAGCTCAGGTATCGATGATACGTTTGTTGTAAGTTCTAGATGTGCAATAGAAGGATTTTTGATTTTTTAACTGGGACGACAGTCGCGGAGGAATGGGCGCAGCTTTTTCCTCCATGTCTGGCGCCCCAGGTGGAATATTAAATAATTCTTTCTTATTGCACATCTAGAATATAAAACAAACATACATACCAAATTTCGGCCACCGGAAATTTACCGGTGAGGAGAAGCAGTAATGAAAAGTGATAATATTTTATGGACGCGCCCTTTACCCCCGCGGCTGACGCCCCAGTGGGAATATTAAAAAATCCTTTCTTAATGCAAATCTAGAACGTAAAGCGAACCTACATACCAACTCTCAGCCACCGGAAATTTACCGGTACGGAGAAACAGTGATGAAAAGGTGATACTATTTGATGGACGCGCCCTTTACCCTCGCGGCTGACGCCCCAGTTGGAATATTAAAAAATCCTTTCTTATTGCATATCTAGAACATAAAGCGAACCTACATACCAAATTTCAACCAGAGAAACAGTGATAAAAACAGAGAAACAGTGGTAAAAAAGTGATTTGCATATGTAAACGCGCCCCTTTTCCCCCCGCCGCGGGCGCCCCGGTTCGAATAGTTAAAAATCCTTTCTTAGTGCGTATCTCGGACCTAAGTACGACGTACGTGCCAAATTTCAGCCCCCTAGGACCTACCAGTGCGGAGAAATCGCGATGAGTGTTAAGTAAGTGTCTCTCTCTTTTATATATTTAGAAGACAGAAGATAGATATAGATGGAATAACCACAATTGAAATATATTGACCATTTATCTGGCCCCTATCTTGATCAACAAGGCACCTACTGATCAAAGGGTAAACGTCTCTTTCCGCTCAAAAACAAAAATGAAGAACCTTATTTCAAGGACCAGTTTCAACCAATGTTTGGGCTCACATCAGCCTGAATACTGCAACTGATTGTCATGAATATTAACCTGACACTGTTCCTTAAAAATTCCAAGCGGGTCTCTAGTTTTTAGGGGTGGAACGTTTTTTAAGAAACACCCTGTTTACAGGGTGTTTCTTAAACCACCTTCTGTGTCTCAGAAGTCCGACCCGGTGCCCATAACTTTTGAACCGCTTGGAATTTTTGAATTCTGTTTGTTTCTAGGGATAGAAAAAGGCGCATGGCCATTCGAATGGTAATACCAGTATCCGGGTTCGAATCCTGGAAGTGGCTTTTCTTGAGACATAGCGTCGATTTCTCGAGAAATTCAAATGGAATGGTACAAATATTTCTTTGGAAAACAAAAGTGCCAATAATATTAGGAATACTCCCATTTTTATTTTTTCAAAACAATAATCAGGGGCGGAGCCAGAGGGATTCGAATCGAAAACTTATTACACCCCGTATAACGAAAACCGAATTTAATTTTGATGTAGTAATTCATTAAGAGTGCCTCAAAAAAGGTTTTTCATCTACAAAAGTGATAAAAATAACTTCTAAGTTTTGTCAGTGCCGTAGGCCGAGATAATCGAATCTCGTATTTCTGCCAAAGGTTAAAATGACGTCTTTTAGAAAAGGACCATTTTGGGTTAGAAGGTCTGAAGTAAGAATATGATTTAACACTTGAAATGGGGAGTGGCCTCACTAAGGAACCATTTTGGCCAAAAATAATAATTACTAATCCTCACACCGATTCACAACAATGCCGCATTAATGGAAAAGGGGCTGTTTTTCAACCGACTGAGATAATGCCGCTGGTATTTATTATTGATATCACGAGACAACCATCAAAAACCTGAGAGAGATATTCCCCGATAAGACGAAATTATTACATTTGCTCAGAGCATATACATATATGCTAGATCATATTCATTCCGTATAGGGCACATTACGTGGCCCATGCATCCCCAAGCACTCGTCGTAAAGAAATGCCACATCTCCATTTTGAATGTTTGGAATAAGAAATACGGAACGCTTCCAAGAAAAAGTCTATCTGAATGCCATGTAGCGCTCACTACTCCTTGTAACTATTAACAATCTATCTTGATGCTACATGCTTGTTCACTACTTCCTGTAACTATTAACAATCTGTTCACTGCTTCCTGTAACTATTAACAATCTATCTTAATGCTACATGCTCGTTCACTACTCCTTGTAACTATTAACAATCTATCCTGATGCTACATGCTTGTTCACTACTTCCTGTAACTATTAACAATCTGTTCACTACTTCCTGTAACTATTAACTATCTATCTTAATGCTACATGCTCGTTCACTACTCCTTGTAACTATTAACAATCTATCTTGATGCTACATGCTTGTTCACTACTTCCTGTAACTATTAACAATCTATCTTGATGATACATGCTCGTTCACTACTCCCCGTAAGTATTAACAATCTATCTTGATACTACATGATCGTTCACTACTCCCTGTAACTATTAACAATCTATCGTGATGCTACATGCTCGTTCACTACTCCCTGTAACTATTAACAATCTATCACTATTCCCCGTAACTATTAACAATCTATCTTGATGCTACATGCTCGTTCACTACTCCCTGTAACTATTAACTATATTGATGCTACATGCTCGTTCAATACTCCCTCTATCTTGATGCTACATGCTCGTTCTCTACTCCCTGTAATTATTGCAAATCTATCTTGATGCTACATGCTCGTTCACTACTGCCTGTAACTATTAAATATCTTGATGCTACAATTACTACATGCTCATTCACTACTCCCCGTAACTATTAACAATCTATCTTGATGCTACATACTTGTTTGTGTACTACTCCCTGTAACTATTAAATATCTTGATGCTACATGCTCGTTCACTACTCCCTTAACTATTAAATATCTTGATGCTACAATTGCTACATGCTCATTCACTACTCCCTGTAACTATTAACAATCTCGATTAATAATTTTTGTGTTGTCGACTTTACCCTTTTACATTATCCCTGGCTACTGATATAAGAAACATATTGCATTATGTTGTTACCCACATAAAATTATGGGATTTTAGGATATTTCTTTCAACACAAAAAATATATTAGAATGTGTTCCATATAGTTTTCCACGAACGATGTTTATCCTTGCCCCCTTTTCATAATAAAGATCCTCCCTTCCCCCATACCATATGGAACAGTACAGCTTACTTATTTTCTTATCTTTGCTTCTAATATTTATATTGTTTTTCCTTATTATTTGTTACTTTATGCTTCTCTTTCGTTATTTTTTTTTTTTTTTTTTTTTTTTTTTTTTTTTTTTTTTTTNTTTTTTTTTTTTTTTTTTTTTTTTTTTTTTTTTTTTTTTTTTTTTTTTTTTACAGATTTATATTTGCTTCCAAGGAAATATAAAAGATGCTGATTTAAGTTTTTTTTTCAGATGAGAATTGGCAGATCAACATAAAAAAAGTTCCAGTCAGTGTTACTTGAATATAATATGTCGTAGCATGCATACGATTAGGTAGTAGATCAGATAAGTAGACCAGCCAGCGTCTATGACACGTTGAATATACCAGTTCCTGATACATCACTGAAGTTAAGCAACGTCCAGCGAGGTTATGCCATCTGGGTGTTCACGTGGGTTCACACCCTCGTGATGCTGGCTATTTTTCCGGCCCAAGCCATGCTGGGTGAGGTGGGTAGCTGGTTTGCGAGTTTCCAGCAAAGGGGGGATAAAACCCCCGTCTTGAATGAAAAATAGATGTTAAAGAGACGTTAAGCCAAATTAAAAAAACAAACAAGATAAACAATTTTGAATGAAACAAAACATCACAAAAAAATTATAAAATCAATACAAACGCGGGAAGAAGTCATCGCGGTCCATGGGGACAAAAGCAAAATCTTCTAGCACTCCAGAAAATATAATTTCCTGCGGTCGGAGTCTATATTTCTGTATTTTCAAAATAGACAAAATCTTCCAGAGAATATTCTTCCTAGAAACGGTTCGGTGTACAGCAATACAGCAATTTAAGAAACTCAAACCCCACCATGACACTCACCACACACAAATACCACATCGCTATGTTGATTGTGTGAGTAGGAAATGCTGGACAGATTCCACAAGGTAGACTATCTTCAGTCCTTCATAATTATAATTTTTATTTAGGATTTTCACATTAATTTTGGTATGCTTAGAAACCATACAGTATACCATACAGTTAAGCCATTCACCAATACTACTCAAATTATTGACCCATTGTATATTAAAAATTCTTCTCTGACCAATTAGCTTAGTTGATTAAGCATTAGGATTTCGGCCAAGTGTCGGCGGTTCGAGCCCACATTAATGAAGGATGTTTTTATTCTTTAAAACATATTTAATTAGTGTTGTAATATAGCTTATATAAATATTTAGCTGCGTTGATTACCAGTAATTCAGTCAGTATACTTTACGTTTTATAAGCATCATAGATTTATTTAAAACTGTTATTGGAAGATTACTTTTACACGTTGACACGTTGAATACATCACTTCCCGTTGGATCACTGAAGTTAAGAAACGTTCAGCGAGGCTGTAGCATGTGAGTGTCTACGTGGGTTTGCACCCTCGTGATGCTGGCTATTTTTCCAACCCAGGCTGGGTGAGGTCAATGTGGGTGGCTGGTTTGCAAGTTTCCAGCGAATGGAGACCAAGCCAATAAAATCGGTGAAGCCGGAAAATTCCTATTCCGAAAAAGAGCGTCAGTAATTGCTATGTTTGTGACTGATTCTTGCCAATGAAAATAATGAAGGGATGCTATAGGAGTTTTTAAAAAGATCAGCCTAAAATTATATGTTCGGTACTGTCACAGACTTAAGACTAATTGAAAAGCCATTATGAAAACCCCCAATACATCAATTAAATATAATGATGAAGCGTATCTATTAAACTGTTTGATTAAAAGCTAATTCTTCGAGTAAAAGTATTCATGTGAGGGTTCTTTAAAAATGTTAATACGTTGTCCCGAGCAACCGACTATTTTGTAGAACTGAACAGATAATTATTAATCATATGGTAAAAAGATAAAATTTTAAAAATTCCCCTGTATATAGATGGTTTACAAATGACTTGTCCACTATTATATTTGAAGCTCGTAGTCGTTAAAGAAAGAAAATGTGCATTTTACACAATTTATATTCTGAAACAACATAAAAATCCTCGTTGCTCTTTACCCTCATACCTCTTTGACATCAAGTCTTGCTCGGCCATTTGAAAACTGCATGGAATGTAATTTAGAATTCAATTGTTTAGAAAATAGATTCACGACACGACCATAAACACATTACATTTCGTCTGCCTTGGTTGGCTTTAAATTATTCAACAGGCTAAAAGTTTCCTCCATCCCTACTCCTTCTCAAGCATATGCTGTAGCGAAATTTTGTTGTAAACAAAGCTTTGACCTTTCCCTCTTCCACAGCAGTTCCTTCCCTTTCACTCTTATGTTTTATGTGTAAAATTTAATTTAACATTTTTAGTTAAAAAATAAGGTTTTATCTTTGGGGATTTATTCTTTTGTTGTTAGATCTATGAATAGAGAAAAAGAACTATGGTAAAGTTCAAACCAAGGAGCTAATGGAAATGTATGCAACTGTTTGAATATGAATGAAGCAGAAAATTAAAGTGAACAATGCGCTAATAAAATATTCCAAAATAAAGTGCACAAACAATGCAGGACGAACAATAATCTGCTAATATATCCTTTTCTCTATGAAACAAAAAATGGGTTATTTCCTCAATTTTTATTAGATCGGCACGAAAATTCTTTTACCAAGCCAAAGATTTCCGTTACAGTTCCAATGTTAGTTCGCCTAAGGTACCTCGAGTAAAGCTAAAGAACTTATCAGACTACCTGACAATCATTTGGTATCTTTTTATTTTACAAAAACCGACTAAAAACAAACAGGTTTGGGCCGAAAAATACATACATACACATAAAACAACAACAATCCCAATCCAAGAAAGGAACTCATTGGTTTACATTGGTACTTTTCGAAACAACCTCGGTCTTAACTTTTAAATAAATTAAATTAAAAACCAAAAACACTATTTATTTTAATTTATGAAGAAACTAGTTTCGAAACATTCGATTCATCATCAGTCCAGTCGAGTCTAAGGATGGAAGTTGACTCCCTCCTTTGACTCGTCGAATTTAATTTATTTAAAAGTTAATATTTTTTAACACTTATAATTCACATGTTATTCAAAGATTTAAACAGTCTTGATCTCCTGGTCCCCTATACGCATCATTCTCATTTCAATATTTTTCAGTAATTATTTATTACTCTCTTTACTGTACAGTAAAAAACCATACTTATTTCATGAGAACCTTTGCGAGGTATATTGGTCATACCATTGGAATAACCTTTTATTTTTTGTATTGGTTTTGTGGTGCTGGACAAGAAAAGTATGAAGTGTGAATAAGTTGTATAAATATTATTAAGTTATATCCCTTGACCAAATAGACACATTTTAACAAAGGCATGCAACTTTAAGAGAAAATCATATTATTGCCATGAAGAAGAGGGACTGTACTTGAAATGAACAAGATTTGATAGTTGAATAATTGGATAATATCAAAGCTATTGTACATGACAATCGTATGCATGACTGCATTTATGCAACTTGCATTGAAATTAAAACACAATGCACTGTGGATACTCAATGAGTATATTGCTGGAGAATAACTATCATCAAATTAGCATATTACCAATGATCAATAGAATTTACCCTTGTTGGAGGGTTGGTCATCCCGAAATATTGAATGGGAGAAATTATACTGTTGATGTGACGGATTGGATTACTTTGCCACCTGGGTTAGTGGTGCGCCTGTTTGACTGTCATTGTGTCATTCCCTACAGTATTAGGGGTTCGGGTGTAGGTTCAATCTCAACCAACACATGAATTTGATGTATTAACCAACACATTGGGTAAACTTCCTATTCGGGAAGTGTAAATGAAGTTCTGTTTTTATAGTTTTTTAATAAATAGATATTTTTTTTATTATATTATATTTTTTTTATTTAAATTAATAGTCTTTAATGACTTATAATTATTATTGTTTTTAGGAAAGTTTACCCATTTTTAGATATAATCCTTTCTTATTTCAGGAACGATCTATATTGTGTACTCGTACGAGTATATATGAAAAAAAGAAAACAACCGTAAGTTTGGTTAAACTAGTGCTCGTCATAATACAATTCAACAATTACTTGCTAAATTTTTATTGTATACTTGGATTCGAACCATAAGTGTTTAGGTTTTACGATTTCTTTACCAACTGAGGCTAATGAGGTATCTACAAACATAAATAGTTTTGAAGATAAAACAGAATAATCGGGATCACCAAATATATATATATATATTACACCGGATGCTGTGATGGATATCAAATTAATTTTCCTTTTTTGAAACATGGACAGTTGGAGTTTTCAGCAATCTGAATAATATAAACTGTTAAGGGGGTAGGTACGGGCTAATTATTTTGCTATGTTTATCTCATTGGAATTCTGCAAATGACGTTCCACCTACATGCGTGCAAGGAAAAACGACATAAATATTTTTTGAAAAAAAAAAAAAAAAAANTAATAAAAAAAAAAAAAAAAAAAAAAAAAAACACAACAATGGAAAAACCTGTATAGAAAAGATAAATACGGGTGAATATCTACATTACAAAACCTCCAAAATGGTGGAGAGAAAAGTGGAGCCCTTGTATGCTCTCACAGGAAGTGAGCAGGAAGATTCTACCATGTTCCAACGGCAAACATTGTCTAACCCATATTGTCGTCCCCACTATTTATTAAATTATGGGGTTTGTGACTCCACTAATCTGACGTCATGCTTCATTTTCTTTCAAATTTTAGACTCAAATACATATAAACAGTCTCGCACAATCCTTTGTTGTTCCTTCAGATTGAAAATCATTTGGGGAGAATAAAATTTCTAACCTAGATAGTAGGTACTGGGACATCTTTACCTTCACAATGTAGATTTCACTAAATCGAAAAGTCGTTCGAGAAGAAGTCGTGAAGGGCTGAAAGTTGATTTTGTATTATAGTGAAGCCCTAATAATACACAACCTGACACAGTCTTCTACAATATTCATAATTCTGTTATGGCATTTTTTTACTTTCATTCAAAGTATTGGAAATTTTATTTAACCACTATTTTTAAACTTTTACCCCATCGGTTTAGGACCAAGGACGTCGCAATTGGACCAAATC
>CM022878.1:20394868-20421457 GCA_012654025.1 Pachypsylla venusta | reverse complement strand
CTCCCTTTTCAGGATCTCTTGCTAACAGTTTACCCACGGATTTGCAAAAAAATATATGATGGATTTTTTAAGCTAAATTTTAGTGCCCATCATTATTTTAGATTAATATCCTTGCGGGGGTTTAAAGGTTCCTATTATACTTAGAGATTAAGACTTTATCATTACATAATTCATGAAAATTTGAAATTATTCTCAGCGTTTCTAAAATAAACATACTGAAACAGACGAAAGGACAGACAGGCCTAGTAATAGAAATTCGCATTAAAGGATAAAAACGAATTTCTATTTCTGGGTAGAAATAGAAAGTGAGGAATCAGAAAGAAAGTTCTTGCAGATGTGACACACAGATATTAGTACACAGACTCAACGGTGAAATTATTTTTCCAAAATGGACCCAAGAAGTTGATAAGGTAGAATTATTAGGGTAAAAGTTTTCTATTGAAGGTAATTAAAAACATTCAATAAACATTTTTAAATGAAAGGTAGTAGGACTTTCATGGTTACAGCATAAAAGTTTTCATCTCAACGTAAAATCGAAAATAAACCAATTTACATTTCATTTGCATGTCCCACTACCTCTGTATCTCTTACCACTTGACCTTTCAGCAAGTTTCTGGAGTTTTTTTCCTTACTCATTGCTCACCATCACCGCGCTACCTTTTTAGCATCATCACTCAGTTATTTGTTTTTTGAATCTTTTATACCTTTTGCTTCCCCAATGTTTTATTATGACTAATCGTAGAGTGGAAGAAATCTCTTTAGGGAAGAATATCTGGGCGGCTAATTTTGCACTTGAGTTAGTTATAAGCTCTAAGTTTGTGCATGGCACTTACTGATGGTTATGATTCCAGGATTTCAAAGTTATGGTAGCTCAATTAGAAGCTTTTTTTTCTTCTTTTTTTAATTATATTTTCTGACATAGGCTTTCATAACTCAAACTTAATTAATGTCATTAAGCCACATATATGCTCATAAAAAGTTAAAAATTGTACCCCTAATAAAGAAACCTAGATTTTCATTTGGCTTCTTAAAATAAATTTATAAAGTAAAAGGTTGGTCGCTGTTTTGGGATATTGTTACAGGTGTAATTAAAAGGCTGTGTAAAGGGTTTGACAACTCTTTAAATATTTTTTCCTCTGGGTTTAGAATTTCTATATACTCCCAAGAAGTTAGTCTTAGCTTATAGTCATTGTAAAACATAAATGTTATCTATCTTCTTGCTGTTCTTGTCCATTCATATTAAGTAGTCATTGTAAAACATAAATGTTATGTATCTTCTCACTGTTCTTGTCCCATTCATAATAAGTAGTCATTGTAAAACATAAATGTTTACTATCTTCTTGCTGTTCTTGTCCCATTCATATTAAGTAGTCATTGTAAAACATAAATGTTATCTACCTTCTTGCTGTTCTTGTCCCATTCATATTAAGTAGTCATTGTAAAACATAAATGTTATCTATCTTGTTGCTGTTCTTGTCCCATTCATATTAAGTAGGCATTGTAAAACATAAATGTTATCTATCTTGTTGCTGTTCCTGTCCCATTCATATTAAGTAGTCATTGTAAAACATAAATGGTATCTTCATATTAAGTAGTCATTGTAAAACATAAATGTTATCTATCTTCTTACTGTTATTGTTCCATTCATATTAAGTAGTCCTAAACGGAAAATTTCGAGGAATGAAACTGATGCCAGGAGCATTTGAAACAAATAAATAAATATTATTGTTTTTGTGAGTGTTACATTTTATTTCATCTCTAATTCAAATATCTCCTGATACAACGCTGTCATTTGTTGGCACCTTTACATTGAATACTGTTCTCCATAAGACACCCGTAATACAACCAAACACAAAATCAAAAAAATCGAAGATTTTGTAAACCTTGTAAATTCCCACCCCTCCGGGGATGGAACCCAGGTACAGTTTCAGTGTGATGACCACAAGACCACGGTGACACGTACATTTGAAAAAATATATAAATATATATAAAATTTCACATCTTAAATTAACTGTGGAAGAGTTGTGATCACGAATCAGGATTATGCAATTTAAATTTTCAAAAATATATTTTCATCGTTCTCAAGTGAATCTTTTTTATTATTATTTTCGGAGTAAAGTTAAGGATTAAAGTAAACATAATATTAAAATGTTTGCCCCACTATAAGTTGCTAACTTCGTAGGGCTAAATTTTGAATTCATTATATTTCTCATTAGAAAGTAAGATAGGGTTACCTTTCACACAATTTAAACCAAGCTGATAGTAACTTCTGAATAATATTTACTTTGGAACTTTCTCTCATATCATATTATTTATTATTTACAAAATTCAACTCTTCCAACAGTTGAAGCTCAAAATTACAATAAATGTTCATATTAATTAAATTAAACAATTAAATTCGTAATGACATTTCGTTTGTAATTAAAGTTCAGTGACCGCAATACTCATGCTTCCATTGTATTATCTTATTACATAAATATACAGTGTATATTTATGTAATAAGATAATACAATGTATAACTAGTATTTCTGTCCACGGTAGACCTGACTCAAAAAGTGGGCTGCCATTAGGCACCTGGTGGCAAAATCCATGAAAGTAATGCATTACTTTTATGGATTATTTCTGTCCACGGTAGACCTGACTCAAAAAATGGGCTGCCATTAGGCACCTGGTAGCAAAATCCATGAAAGTAATGAATTATCCTATCAAGTTTCATCAAAATCGGACGAGTCATTTCAGAGTTATTGTAGAATGAAAGGACAGACAAAATTGTGGAGATGCGCCCATCTTCTTTTGTTCAAAAAAGAGAGGCGAACTCAATATCTCAAGAACAATTTTCAAAAACACTTTATTTAAATGTTTTAGAACTCGCTGATTACAATAATGCTCTCAGATTTTAGTTTTAGAGCCGAAATCACTGAGAAATTTTCATTTGAAAATTAGAAAATTTGAAACGGCGTAATTTTCGCGGGTCGCCATTTTTTATCGGAGTGACGTCATCAACACGTAAACAAAACATTTTCAGATTTATCAAAAGTCTTATGATAAGAAATAATAATTATTTAATTAGTACTCATAATATCAGTTACCTAACGTCTCTTTAACATCCGTTGGTCATTCAAGACGGGGGTTTTACCCTCAATTCGATGGAAACTTGCAAACCAGCTATCCACATTGACTTCACCCAGCCCGGGTTGGACCGGAAAAAAGAACCAACGATACGTGGTGTTCCCAAGCGGTCACCTATCCAAGTACTGACCACGCCCGACGTTGCTTAACTTCAGTGATCTGACGGGAACTGGAGTGTATTCAACGTGGCATGATCGTTGGTAAGATTCTAAACTAATCAGCTGTGAAAACCATTCTTATTTCCCATAATTTTCATTTGTATTTCTGCATGAAATCAATATTATTATTGGTACCATCAGCGTATTAGTTAGTCCGGAATGCTTTTTCCTTGGTCAACCAACTTTAGTGGACATAAGCTGGAATTTAGTTAGGTTGTCTTAGCGTTAGATTTGAATTTGCTTAAACCTAGGTTACAACCAAGAAAAAGACAAGTTAAGCTAGGTGAGCCGCCGGGACTGGGAGAGCGAGGCGGCCGACTTAGCTACAAGGTAGCCTAACCTACGTTCAGTTTATGTACAGCTTGAGGGAGTGGGACCCTGCATATCGGTATAGGGGTCAAAGCTCAGTTTTTAAAATTGTCCTAAGGTAAGTATTTATCCATATTTATCTGGAACCCTATATCAAAATATCGCAAAGCATCTGGGGGCATTTTTTTTTTTTTTTTAATTAGAAGTTCTGTGTTAAATACGGGTGGAGGAGAACATTATGACTCAAGTCAACATTTGAAAATAAGTAGATTTCCTGAAAGTGCTCTGGTAGGTTTGTTTCCGATAGAAAATGTCCAGAATACCGACCGTCCTACTCTGGGTCGTGTTATCGACTCAAAAGCAATAGCGTGTTTCATACTGAAACTCCGCTAAATCCAAAAAATGGACAAAAGATTTATTTAATTTGAACCAAGCTATCAAAATATAGTTAGACGCCAAGGTATGACCAAAGATCACATGAGAATGATTCACTTCAAATATAAATATGTATTTTAGGGTTAGTTTTCAAAAATGATCGAAAAAAGAGAGGCGTGGCCGTAAAAACGTTTCCTAAACTCTTTAATTGGGTTAAAGGAGCCGTAACAGACCATTTTTGAAAAGTTACCCTAAAATTACATATTTACCCACTCAAGTGTTCTTTGTGACGCGCATCGTAGCTACTCATTCGGACATCACAGAAGCTGAATATGCACCACGAAACTTGAAGAAACCGACACTGTAGTAGTGCCGTACTACGTATTCAGTCCAAGATGTTGGGGTGTGAACATGCGGTCACTCATCGAACACTGAGGATACCCTCCGTTGCTCAACTTCACTGATCGGCTGGGAACTGATGTACTCAAAACCCAACGTGCTATAGGCGTTGGTGATGTTAAAACATATTGCAATAAAAAAAAATCTAATTATTTGGTGTTTAAAAAGATGTGTTTTGGCTCTCTAATACACAATGTAAAAAAACTGAAACATTCAAGAATATACTTTTAGCTAGTGTCCTCATGCCTTGCCTTTTCTCTTTTTCTATTAAAAGCTAACACTAAATAAAATTAAAACCCTTATTTCTACTTACCTTTCGGTCTTTACATTTCTCATTTCGAACGAAATAAAGTTTGCAGACTTAAAAAAAATTTGCCATTGTAAAGGTCTCTACAACTGGCAAATTTCTGCTGTCTGTCTTTACGAAACCATCGTCTAGTGATATGTTCGACATTTTAAATTAAAATTATAATTTAAAATAAAATAATATTTTAAAAATCAAAATTACAAATAACAAGCACTACTCCATTCACAATACATGCCAGGCATGGTGCATCAAAAAATTTCAAAATATTTGTTTACGTGTGGATGGTGTGTACGCTAAACATAAACAACAAATCAGATTGCGTTATTTTTAAGATGACTTTTGAGAGGCATTTTCTACCCTTAAAAGGGAGATTTATGATTTTTTGACAGCGGATTCGAGTTTTTCAGGTAATTTTACCTAAGAAACCATCACTAACTGGATTTTTTTTTTAAGACAGCCCCATTTCGAATTCTGAAAACTTCTAGTACAGTTCTGATTATATTTTCAACTATTAAATATACATATAAGAAACCAAGAGTGCTTTCATATTTATTTTCACAGAACTAGGTCAGTGTTAAAATAGTTTACAAGTTGAAGATAAGCTTTTGCAAGATGTTTGCTATATAAGTATAAACAGCTGGCGGTCTAAAGAATTTCTTAGAAGTCCATAAAAGGAAATCACTTTGTATATTACTTTTTTTTACTTAATCCATATCCATATCCATACTAATATATAAATGCGAAAGTAACTCTGTCTGTNGGAAATATCAAGCGTGTCGGTAGAGACGCGTACGTCAAGAGTACGCAAAGCTACCGACTATATTAACACGAAAGATAGTTCGTAGGTATGAGGACCCCCTTTTTTCTGCCACTTCCAGATGATTTTTTGCAAATTTTATTTTATATTCTGTATGGGGCATGGTAATAGATGGTGTTTCCCCCAAATACGATGATTCTACGTTTNCGCTCCTATTTAGAAAATTCAATATTTTATTCAAAGATGTGACTTTTTGTACTTCGGAACACCTTGCTATCAAATTTCAGCTTTCTTGCTAATTCCGAAGTGGTACTTCTCAATTCCGATTTTTTGGTGGTGAAAACCGTCCATAAATCAGGGACATACCGGAAATTTTCAAATTTTATATTTTTTATGGGGTCCTTATATACTATTCTGGGGGGGGGTCTATTCTCGGTAAATTTTCGTTATTTCTTTTAGTTTGCCCAGAAAAAATTGCGAAAATGCCCTCTAAATAGCGTCATTTTTGGCAGTAACTTGCTCCCACTTGAACTTTAATTTTTTCCCTTTCTTATTACGCACCTACATACAAAAAGGGACCTGTCTGCCAAGTTTCAAGTCTCTAGGTTTAGCCATCGTGAAGCTACGTTGATTATCAGTCAGTACGTCAGCCAGTCAGTATACCAACTGGCCTTTGTGTTTTATAAGTATAGATTGATTAGGTATATGTTTTTCCACCAGTTTTTGACAATTTGAAAATAAATCGTGCTAAAGCTGTCAATTCGATGTCCAGAAATTTCAGAAGTATGGTGGAAATTATGGAAGGTCCACTTTAAGTGTTGCGATATATATCTTCAGGTTTCCTTCATATCAAAAAGGTTTTCTATCAGTTACGAGTATATATCAGATAAGAGAAAGTTTAAGTTGAAACCCTCCAGCTGTTTGTATTACAAGATCCTCTGCAACACCAAGCGGCAGACATTTTGGCTTTTGATATTTTATTCACAAAGAAGTAAATTTTCTTTTCACTAACAACATCTGAAAGCCTTTCTATTTATTTTATAAAAAAATGTCTTTTACTAGTTCCACTGTGTATATCTATCTGCCTTTGCAATATCATGTCGGAAAGTTATTTGACATGTTCATTGAAAAATATCCCAGAAGATTAGAAAAAACAGGGTCTTTATTTATAGTAGAATCCTGGGAGAAATGCGGCCTTTGCGTGAGTACTCAATGCATTCAAATTTTCTCTGAGAGCAATTGAGATAGAAAATGGCCTTCACACGTACCTACGAGTACTTGTATGACAACGACACCTAACCCGTAATAAAACCAGAATAAAATGTAGTTTATATGGAATTTACCCTAAAAAGTCACTCGCACCGGTTTTAAGCCACCATTCTTAAGAAACTTAAAAATCCACATTGACCTCAGACAACCTGGGTTGGGTCTTGAATAGCATTGCGAGGGCTCTTACCGAGGTGATCACACCCACCTAATAACTTTTAGCAATCTTAAGGGAACTGGTGTGGTGTATGCAACGTTACATTGGCTCAATCTGTTATTTCAAGAGGAAATTTTTCACTGGATAGTTCATTAAGATTTTTAATAGTTTCTCTAATTTTTTAATATCTTTGAGAAACCCCCTATTTTTATACAGGCAGTTAATAAAGCTATAGCCTCCTTCGTCTTTTCCTTTTCGAGGATGAGCGAATCCAGAAAATAAACAACACGTGATGTCTTCGAGATTCCCATCGGAGTACTCCAAACACGACCGACGTTGCTCGTAGCTCAACTTTTTTAACGTAGCTGGAACTGCATTGATTTGTCCAGTCTTTTATTTGATAAACGACTGAAATTTGCTTCTAAAAATACAAAAATAAATTGTCCCAGCATCTGTTTTCATGGATTCCTCATCCTTGCCATCACACGCTGCTACATTGTAATCTTTCTTCCTGGTTGATCAAGTGGTTTAACACCTTTATAGGCAAAACCTTAGATACGAACCTGAAATAGCTTTGCCGTTCCAGGACAAAATACATAGGACTGTTGGGGGACACGATTGGTAGGTTTTAAGTCAGTATATATATTGAATCTCAGATCCGAGGGGGCTTTTCCGCGATCTGCCTGGTGGAACGCCCTCTCCAGGAAGAGGAAAAATTGCGATCTGAAAGATTTTTCCCCATCATTAAACTCATCACACAGAAAATTTCACAAAGTAAGAAAAACAACTCTACTTACGACAAGAAATTAACAGACGGTCTCTGGACCTATTAAAACGCTTTTCCAACGCTCTTTCTATCGCTCCCTGCCGCCGCTATAGTTGCTTTTCATTTTTATATATCACAGATACTTTCTATTTTCAATTGACACGTACTCGTGACTTGGGAATTTATCTTAAAGTTTGATTGAAAAATAGTATTTTCATACACGAAACAGACAGAAATGGGTTTCCTACATAGGAATGTAGGAAACCCATTTCGCGAATACCTACATGTTTATTTTCCAACTCATAGAAGGGTAATGCCAATTCGGGGCTCTGATCAAAATAGACCTCCCAACCTTCAAATATTTCTCCCTCAAATCGGTGTTACCGAATAGTCGTAAGTGGTACAGAGGTCATGACCAGGGCCAGTTTAAATCGGAAGCGGAGGATGCGGCTGTACCAAAAGAGGATAAGGAAAAGATTAAATAAGGCGGTAACAAAAAAAAGCGTGATTCAATGTCATCATCAGACAAAATTTCCACACAACACAAAATAAAGAAAAGACATCTTATAGCTATGAAATAGATAAAATCCACACAACACACTGATTCATTGTCCCCTCAAAGCAGCATAGCGTAGGTAATATCGGAACCTTAAAGTAAATCGCATCGTGGAAGGAAAACAAAGAAAAAACATTTCGCGTACACATCACTCCTGTAATTTATTTGTGTTTTTTATGTATCAAAAATATAATGGTCATGTATCAAGAGCCCATAAAAACACCATACACAAATTATTAAATCTACTATCCTAGAATGGATTAAAAAGAAAAGGCAGACCCAAAAAACGTAGGATTGATGGGGTAAACAACCAGAGAAAACCAAGTAGCACAACTGAAGATTGGACTTAACTCGCACAAGATCGTCGAGAATGGAAGAAGAAGATCAATGGAGGTTTTGGGCCCTCGCGTCATGTCAGAACCCGATAGTAAGTAAGTAATTTATTTGTGTAATACATGTATACTTAATATATAATCAAAACTATTGTGATAATAGTTTATCATCCCTGGTTACGGGGGGCGCCAAGATAAAGTTCGCCCCTACCAAAAAAATGTCTAGGAATGGCCCAGGTCATGTTTAACTTATTTCCTATAAATACCTACTGGGCCTCATTAGAGAAAATAAGTCATTTCCTATAAATACCTACTGGGCATCATTAGAGAAAATAAGACTGTTCATAATTGCACCAAATTCACAATCACAAAATTCTTTAATGATATTTTAAATGTTAAGTGTGGCCCTTTTTTTTACCAATAGGTACATACAACTTCAACAGCGAGTAACATTTAAGTTCAAGAAATAATTTTCCGACACTTATGTCAAATCTTATTTAACAATAAAAACTGACCTAAAAAAAGAAAAAAAAAATTGGACACCAGATAGCCCCGCATGTTTAAGAAACCCCTTTTAACCGTACTATTTTGATAATTTCTAGGCCAAACTGAATATTTTTTCTTTACTTTCCCTTCCTATAGGAGATAAAGTATTGTAATCGTGCAGAAAATATGCACATTTTTTAATTGCGACAATTTCTAAGCCAAACTGAACATTGAACATGATTTTTTTAAATGCACTTTCATTTTATTTTAAGAACGCTTGTGACTGTATCATATATCAGTGCGATTCTTAATATTAGGACTCGCCTGTTCATAACTAACAGGGACGTATAGGACGCTGGATATCAGTGGATGTGGATAGAAAATGTTTCTAATAGTGATGAAAATAGAAACCGGTCATAAAATAGAGCGTGTAATTTGATAATCAAATTAGTGAGATTAAGTAAATTGAGTTGTCGGAGATAAACTAAGATTTGAAAGAAAATGAACAATAGTCAACCACCTTACTTTTGAGAAATAGCTGAAGTAAAGGAAGGCATTGTGTAACAATTCACCGCACTAATCTTGATTAAACTTCAAAATAATTCATTGAGGTAGCTATATAACTTCAAACTTGTATTTTCTTTAAAAGCAGATGAGTATCAAATATTTCATAGGCTAAGAAACGTTGAGATTGAAGACAGATATGATTGAAGAGGATAAGGGACACGACCAGGGTAACGAGAAGGAATCATTTAAAATTCTCTTTAATGTCATGTAGTCAGTTCTTCGTAATAAAGCTTCCACTTATTTGAATACAGAGTGTTACAAAAATTTTTTTCATCAAAATGTCTCTTGCTGATGTAGAGTTGTGAGGTATGCAAGATTGAGTAAAAAGAGAGAATTATGCCAAACGCTACTTTGGCAACGCCAAGGAAAAAAAAATATAACTACCCACTACTGGTGCTTGCAACTTCGTATATGGCTGTAGATTTTTTTTACTTTTCCCATTTTTTACAAATACCAGAAGCTTTTTCATATAACTGGGATACGAACTAACGCACATTGGTTTTGCATTTTCTTTTAAGATTTTGGGAGAGGGTTCGTTACTTATCAGTTTTGAAACCTCATAGCACTGGAGTTGAGTAACAACTGTACCACAAAAAAGTGTCGTTTACATTATTTTATAAAAAATATTTATATCTGAAAATATAATTTGAATTGTATCAGATAATTTATTTCAGTTAACTCCCAATTCAGGCCATTTGAAAGAGGCAATAGAAGGAGCGATACATTCTCCAGGACGCACATGGTAATCAATAATTAAGGAAGGTAATTATGAGGAAATATAGGAAGACACTGTCTCTTAAATTCTATCGAAGAGATGGTCAATCGAAGAGATATCAACATTTTTCAACACTCATTACAAAAACCAATAATAATGTGTGTTAATGAGACTATACAGATACATAGAACTAATTATAGTATCCCAAGAGGTCAAGTTGGAGAATTTAGTTATACACAGACAATGAAACAATTAGAGAATTTAGTTATACAGAGACAATGAAACAATTGTGAGAATTTAGTTATACACAGACAATAAAACAATTGGAGAATTTAGTTATACACAGACAATGAAACAATTGGAGAATTTAGTTATACACAGACAATGAAACAATTGGAGAATTTGGTTATACACAGGCAATGAAACAATTGGAGAATTTAGTCATACACAGACAATGAAACAATTGGAGAATTTAGTTATACACAGACAATGAAACAATTAAAGAATTTAGTTATACACAGACAATGGAACAATTGGAGAATTTAGTTATACACAGACAATGAAGCAATTGGAGAATTTAGTTATACACAGACAAATGAAAATGCTTATCCTGCACCCCACTAGAGCCTCACTCTATGAACATCTATACAGGCTGGATTTGACTCAGGCGACCTAAAATCAAACATAATGAAATAACTGTGCCCAGTTGTCACATAATATCACAAAGAAACATATAATATTTCCATTATTCTGAGTGCGAGCACAAACAAGATGTAAGAGAATGTACGGAATATCAGAACTGACAGTATGAGGAAGAGGGCTGAAACAACCTACACTGTAACTGTAAAGCTCTGCCTGCTAGCCTAAGGATACTCTTGACATTTTTCTTAATCTTTTCCTTATTCTTTTTTTTTTTTGAAAATTCAAAAAACTTCTGAAAAAGACTCTCTGATTTTTTAAAGCTAACAGCAGAATTTCATGACATTGTTCACTACAAGTCTTATATTCTTCAGAATAAAATAGAAACTATTACCACATTATGCACCCATAGCGCAGGCCGTTCCTATTCATATCCTTAAAAAATTAACTTAAGGCCTTTATACCACTTTGCAAGAATGGAAAAAAAATTCTTTGCCTCTATTCTATTAAATATATTCTGTCCGGAAGTACCTTATAAAAATATATCCCGACAATACTGTGAGCCCAATTTTGTTTCTGCTAATTAAATATACGAAAAAAAGAAATCCAGCCTAAGGACACATTATTGCTAAAAGAATTTTTTCCTCGTAAGATACACAAAATTAAAACTTTCGGTTTTTTTAGGAAAAAAATATACGCTATAGAGGAAAAACAACGAAACTTTGAACTTTTTTTATATTTGCTTTTTTATTTAAATAATGAAAAGTTAGTCTCTTGTTCTTTTAGATTCATTACCAATGGTTTCAAATTTTGTTTTCTGTAATTTTCAAGACCAGAGTAGTGCCCCTACGGCGATTTTACAGAAGAAAAAAAATAACTCTTCTCATCTTTCGACATAGGTAAAATACATGCCATCAATAATTGTGGACATGTCAGAGCATTTCGAACCCGCGACCCCATTTTTGAAAGTTCTTTATATTCAGCGCTCTTACTACTAACGCTTTTGTAAACATTTCTACTCTCAAACTGAAATCACTGAGCTTTAATACATTTTTGAAGCAAAATTTAAAATAAATTCTGTGCTCCATTAGCACACCGCGGAGCATATTAAAATTAAGTGACTTTTATAAACAGTCAAAACTGTCGGCAATATTTTGCTTCAAAAATTTTGCTAAATGTGGTATCACACTATTTGTCATGATGCCAAATTTTGTCCTTTTTTGACTTCAAATAGTACCAAACAGTGTGATTGGCAAATATATTTGATTAATTTCGCCATTTAATTGATTTTATATCAAGCAAAATTGACCAAAATTTGTCCGAATAGTCAAATGTCTGATAGGGTTTGAAACACGTTTGTCATGTTTGACAAACGTGTTTCTATACTTGCAAATTATGTAAAAACTGAAATATTCAAGGAGAGTGATTTTTTTTCCGTGGTCGATTTTAAATGAAATTTAAATTTACAGACCTCGTAAAGCTATAACATTTCACGAACTTTTTGATTATACTGTAAAGGATTTTATAGACAACGAAATCTTAAAAATAATAAATTGTACTACGGTCTTCTTATCCCGCCTTTGATAATATATTAAACTGCTTGCAAATATTCCATCATGAATTGGGTGGGCGGGGACTTTACATTTGAATAAGAAACTATAAACTATATTCAAAGAAACAACTTTTACACAATGTAATTATATATTTCAGAATTCTAATTAAAACTTTCAAATTAGAATTTTAACGGAAGATAGATCTATTTTTTAAAAAGACAGCATAATCATATTTTTTTAAACTTTTAACCGAGAATATATATTAAGAATCTTTCAAAGAAAGAAAAAAAAGTTTTTGGCCATAAGCCCAAACAGTGTATTAAAAATGAAAGAAAGAAAATAAAAAGGCCTAAAGGCTTGTGTACCACAGGCCAAAGGGGTAAAAAATCAAAAGTTCAGAATTACTCTAATATTTTGAAATTTATTTTACGACCAGTCGGTTTCGAAGGGCACAATAAAGGCAGACTTTTGCAAGTTTTGAGATATAGAGCCGACATTAAGCAACTTTAGATGAAATTTTCTTTAAAAAAAATATGGGTTTGACATTTTTTGTTCCGATTTCAGGCTATTGAAGGGCAGAGCATATACCTAATTATTTTTTCAAACAATTCTACAACAAACTTAAATCATAATTTTTTTCTGACCAATAGAAAGTTATTAAACCAATGTTAAATTAAAACTATTAGGCTGTAGGATCAAGAAATAACGGCAATAACAGAGCAAAATAAAAAATCTCAACGCTAGAAAAAAATCAAGTCACAGGATACTAATGCACCGACCGCTAGAACATCCTTTAAGATTATTGTCGTATCAGATATCACTTTTATTTCTTCACAATTACTGTTATTGGCATTAAATTTCCTAATAATATCTTGACGCTTTTAAAAAGAAATGGAAATTTTGTATGTTAGGAAATAAACCAATTTAAAACAATAATAAGCAAATAACAATTGTAAGAAGATACGCTCGATCTGACAAACAAAAGACTATTCCAACAAGTGTTGGATGAAATAAATGAACATTTCAAGTTTAGGTGAGATGTATCAAACAGGAATGATATAGAAATGTTTTGAGTCAGAGAGTGGGCCACCCCTACATTGTTATTAAATCTTCTTCTTTTAAAAAATAACAATTCAAATAATACATTTAGTGAGTCCTCAGGCTGTTATCGTCAAGCCTGCTCAACGAAATCTGCAATCTGACAATAATTTCAATAGTTGCGTATGCTATTCAGATTTTAGTTTTAAGGAACAATCCCTTAATCTATCTGACGAAAATAGCACTAGATGATTTTCTGAAATACTTCCAATAGAGCTACTTTATTTATGTAATCGACAACAAGTTTGTCTGTTTGATAGAAACGAATTGTGTTTTCTGCACACTATTGATGTATGCATTCATACTTCTCATGTGGGGTCTATTGGAGGTATCGGTAATGTCAGTCACATCCAAGAGATTCTGTGTTAATAAAAATAATCAATCCATATGGGACGTTGGTATAAAATTAGACAATTGAACCAAACCGGCCAGAATGATTTTAGAATTGGTGAATAATTAAACCGAGGTTGGTATCCCTACTGCTCCAATCTATATAAAACTTTCTGGTTTAAAATTACATTTTTTTTTTTTTTTTTTTTTTTTTTTTTTTTTTTTNTTTTTTTTTTGTTCTTCACTTATAATTACGTGAAATGAAACGTAATCGGGCGAACTTTTAAAATAGATAAATCAAAGACCAATTCTTCGGTCATCAAATATGAAAAATAAATATAATTGTCAGAACATCATCTCTTTATTTTATGGCATTTTCAAAACAGCGCAATACAATTTTTTTTTGAACAGGACACAAAGTACATCGACATCAAATGGGCTAGTAAATAGACGCGGAATGCCAAGTCGAAATGCGATATACAAGAGAAAAAATAATACAATATTCGCATTGTGAAAAACAATATGAATAGCAAGCGTGTGACTAGTCAAGCCTGAATACATTATCTTTTATCAATTGTGATTCCATAATATCAACATTGCACAAGGGAGAAAATTTCATTATAGGCTGCAACGTGATGTGAGAAGTCAATAAGAGGAGATCACTCCTAGAGGAAAACGCAGCAGAAAACGGAAATGCTTCCGTATTGGATGGAAAACTCTTTCATGTTACTTGTACATAGGAAATGAGAATACACATGTAGAAATGTACATCATTACGCAGCGTCACCATACTCGATGTTCCAAATCACAGAAGTATAAAATTAGATAACTTATCTGAAGGATTACACTCTCCTAAACAGGGGGATTTTATAATAGTTGCATTAGCAAGTCAAGAAGTTCTTCCCCCAGATGGTCTAATCATCATGCTGATTACGTATGGTAAAATAAATATTTAATTATTTTTTTATTCTGTGCACATTCACTACTTAGAAGTTACAGTCTAGCTACCATTTATACAAAATTATAAAGATAAAGAAGTAAAATTTATTTATTGATTAATAGTTAAAATCATTACTATTCAAAGGTCTTCCTAACATTCTAAATACTAAGCTTCTAAATGTTCTCGCAGACAATCGCACATATCAAAGGAAAAATAAAAATCTAATTTTTTTTTTCGACTAATTTGAAAACGGCCATTTTCAGTTGGAAAGTCTAGAGTAAGGTGGTGATTTAAGACCAACAGTGACAGATAATCTAAATAAAGAAACATTTTAACAAAAAAATGAATTATTAATGTATGTATGTATTTATTTATTGTGTGCTTAGTATTTTGCGACACATTACAATAAAATTTTTGCCTAATTCTACATATAAATCAGAATTACATGAATTGAAGTACTCAATTCTGATAATGAGTCCCTAATTGTCATAATTGTTCCCATAAGGACAGAATTTTAACAACAAAAAATTCCAAAAAAAAGATAATATTTGAGAGAGAGAAAAAAAAAAAACCCAAAAAGTCCAGAATATTCAGAAGAAAAAATATATTCCAAAAAATAAGGAATAGGTTAATTAAATTAATAATGGTTAACAAAAAGAGGAGTAGGCCATGACGGATACATCAAGTGTGTATGGTGCCAGTGATATGAGCTTTTCTTTTATATGTGCTTTAAATTTACGTTCAGGTAGGGTTCTAATATTGTCATCAATTGTGTTATAGATTTTCACACCTGTGCCAAGGAAAGACTTCTCAAAAATATTGATTCGAGATGGTATCAGATGATTCGATTTTTTGGTGTTCTAACTATGAGCAGTGGTGAGTAGTAAGTCAGAGTTCCTATATAGTATACATAGGGATTCTAATATTAGCTGCCCATAAAAAGTTAGAATTTTTTTATTTGTGAATATTTCACGGCAGGATTCAATATCACTCATACCATAGATACTACGAATTGCCCTCTTTTGTAAAAGGAATATGTCATGAGCTGGAGCTGAAAATCCCCAAAAAGCGATGCCATAGCTCATGATAGAATGAAAATATGAGAAATATGTTAGACGGGCAGAATCTTCGCTGATTTGTGATTTGATGGATTTAATTGCAAATATGGCAGAACATAAACGAGATTTAATATTTTCAATATGAAGAAACAATTTTAAATTATTAGAAAGATGAATACCGAGAAATTTGGTGGAGGAGACTGGTTCAATGAATGTTCGTTGGACGGGGATTTTTTTAAGAATGTTGACAGAGGAATGATTAAAGAAGAGATACACAGTTTTTGAAGTATTGAGACACAACCTGTTGGAGATGAACCAGCAACTGAGAGAAGACATTGTATGGGAAGCATTCGCAAAAAATTCATCTTTTGTTTTGCCTTCAATAAGGACATTGACGTCATCACAGTAGAGAGCGAATCGAGCATTAGGATCAGCATTTATGATGTCATTGATGAAGTGAGAAGAGAACAGGACCTAAAATTGATCCTTGAGGAACACCATCCTCAATCGAAATAAATGAAGAAAAATTGTTGAAATATGTTCCTGCTCCCTCGGATAGAGTTTTAACACACTGAGATCGATTATGAAGATAAGAAGCGAACCAGGACAACGCAGAATCTTTAATGCCGTAATGAGATAATTTTAGAAGAAGAATTGAATGATCTACAGATCTACACAATCGAACACTTTTGTTAAGTCACAAAATATGCCCAGGGAATATAGATTTGAACTAAGAGACTTGTGAAGATTAAAAAGAAAAGTTGAGATGGCCTCTGCTGTTGATCGATTTTCACGAAAACCATACTGTTAGTCGACAAATATTTTTCTAAAAATTAATCGTATTGTTAGCTAAGTCCTTTAAAAGTTAAGGGTCATTCTGGGACACATCAAATAGTATAGCGATAGATAAATACAAAGCCATTTGAATGTATTTAAGTTAATACTTAGCCAACGTATATGACGCGTTGAATACACATACACCAGTTCTCGCTTCTTTTAAATTGTTTTGTATCTATCTATCCCATCGCTTTTTTTAAATTGTTTTGTATCTATCTATCCCATCGCTCTTTTAAATTGTTTTCTATCTATCTATCCCCTCGATTCTTTTAAATTGTTTTGTACCTATCCCATCACTGAAGTTAAGCAAAGTCCAGCAAGATTTTACTAAGTGGATGAATACCTTGGTTCGCGCTGTATGTGAGTTAAATGTGGGTTTGTAAGTTCCATTTTAAAGAGACATTAAGCCAAAAAAATAAATAATAATAATGTTTGCAATAATGCACTTCCCCATGTTAAAATAAATGTATAGCAATGCTTGTTTTCATACATCTAGTCGCCACTCTACCAAACTGAGCTAATGAGACGTTAAATACTGGCTAATGTGTATTCCCCAAAATTTTCCTTGCCGATTATAAATTGCATTCTATCTAAATGTAAATTCTGTAGGTACATCGTAATAATACAGGGTGTCCCAAAAGCCCGAGACCGCCTGAATATCTTTTAAACAGCTTTATGTGTAGTTTTGAAATTTTGCATGGTATTATACCCCAAATTAAACCACCTGATGGTGTGACCAATTTTTCAGGGGCAACTTTTGTTTTTTAAATATGAACCCCCATCTTGTGATACATTTTCAAAAAGACAATAGAATTAGAAGTACTTTGCAAAAAAATTCACACGTCTAGCGTATTTCGTATCAATATGGCGACACTTTGAAATTTCCAAGATATTGCTTTCAAGAGTGTCTAAAACTAGGCGAATTATTTCTAAAATACATGGGTGTGCATTTTAAAAATAATTCTAAAATGCAATCATTCAATATTCTATTGCAAAAAATGCGCCTGGTTTTAGACACTCTTGGAAGTCATATCTTGGAAATTTCAAATGGCCGCAATTTGCAAACCACACACGCTAGACGTGTAAATTTTTCCAAGACTTTCAAGAGTGTCTAAAACTAGGCAAATTATTTTTAAAACTAAGCGAAGTGTCTAAAACTAGGCGAATTATGTGTAAAAAGCAGGTTCCTCAACATTGGTGTCCTATGCAATCATTCAATATCCCATTGCAAAAAATTCACCTAGTTTTAGACACTCTTGGAAGTCATATCTTGGAAATTTCAAATGGCCGCCATTTTGAAAGCAAACACGCTATTTTTTTTTTGCAAAGTACTTCTATTGTTGTTCTGAAAATGTATCATAAGATAGGGGATCGTATTTAAAAAAAAAAAAGTTGGACCCCCTGGGGGCCACATGGAACCCGCCCCTGAAAATTTAGTCACACCATCAAGTGGTTTAATTTGGGGTATAATACCATGCAAAAATTCAAAACTCCACATAAAGCTGTTCAAAAGATATTCAGGCGGTCTCGGACTTTTGGGACACCCTGTGTATGTGTGTATTATGATCTATTTTTGCTTTACACACACCCATGCATACCTATAATACAGAAAGTATTAGCATTAGTGTAGTGTATTCTATCTAAATGTCAATTTTATAAATGACACCGAGGACTGGCTTTACACACACCCATGGATACCCCAGTACTGATTACGCTATTTCTGTAGGTACATCGTAATAATATATGTTCTATGTTTGCCTTCGTATTTACATCTGTACGCCTTGCGTTCAATACGACACACACCCATGCATACCTATAATACAGAAAGTATTAGCATTAGTGTAGTGTATTCTATCTAAATGTCAATTTTATAAATGACACCGAGGACTGGCTTTACACACACCCATGGATACCCCAGTACTGATTACGCTATTTCTGTAGGTACATCGTAATAATATATGTTCTATGTTTGCCTTCATATTTACATCTGTACGCCTTGCGTTCAATACGACACACACCCATGCATACCTATAATACAGAAAGTATTAGCATTAGTGTAGTGTATTCTATCTAAATGTCAATTTTATAAATGACACCGAGGACTGGCTTTACACACACCCATGGATACCCCAGTACTGATTACGCTATTTCTGTAGGTACATCGTAATAATATATGTTCTATGTTTGCCTTCGTATTTACATCTGTACGCCTTGCGTTCAATACGACACACACCCATGCATAGCTATAATACAGAAAGTATTAGCATTAGTGTAGTGTATTCTTTGCAGTTGCAAATCTTTAGAAAAAAAAATGTGTTAAATAAAATCTTCTTTTTATATAAAAATCACCATGGCGGCTCAATAGACAAATTTATCGGTCATTCCTTAAAAGTAAAATTTAAAAAATGTGATGAGGAATAATAGGCAATAATATCACGCTATAAAGTATTTTCAGTCCAGAACAAAAACTAAAAGAGTTAATAAAGAAACCCTTGGAGAAAAAATAATAGAAGCAATGGTTATATTATCTTTTGTAGTAACACAAAGACACAAACCAAATCTACTTCAGTTAATTTGATTATTTCATTCAATAAAATGCTTGAAACCATAAAATCAGATATTGAACCTTGGACATCTAGTTTCTGTTCATCGAGTACGGGCGGAAGAGATTGTGATCCCCCGAATGAGAATTGGCCTCTCTCCACCCCCTCCCTTCTTGTTAGATGAGCCTCTGGTGTTCAAGTTGAACTATCTTCTAATCCACCCTAAAAGGTGATACCCACTGGATCAGTGAACAATGTATTAATTTACAGAAAAAATATTAAAANCTTGGACATCTAGTTTCTGTTCATCGAGTACGGGCGGAAGAGATTGTGATCCCCCGAATGAGAATTGGCCTCTCTCCACCCCCTCCCTTCTTGTTAGATGAGCCTCTGGTATTCAAGTTGAACTATCTTCTAATCCACCCTAAAAGGTGATACCTACTGGATCAGTGAACAATGTATTAATTTACAGAAAAAATATTAAAATTTAGTGTCGGGGGAGGGGTATACACATAGCACTAAATAATTTTGGTCCACAGTCCACACTAAAGTACCCTTTACAAACTTATTCATTATTCCCAGTTCCTTCAAGATTACTGAAGTTAGGCAACGTCAAGCGAAGTAGTTTTAGAGCACTCCTGATACTGGTATTTCCGGCCCAATCCACAGTCTGAGTGAAGACAATGTGGGAAGCTGGATTGAACTCGCTTTCCAGCAAATGTTAAAAAGTTGTTAAGCCAAAAACAATATTTGAACGCTATTCCTATTAGCATGAGTACATTCACAGTGCCTAGATATTTTGGGTTCATATACATTGATGATACAGCAAAAACCTGTTTTCGACTAGTAGTAAGGAGGTACATCCCACCAATTCTTTAACGCACAATATGTTTGCCGCCTTTAATTTGACATGGTGGAACAGGGGTGTGCAGTCTCTCTCTCCCTCTCTCTCTCTCTCTCTCTCTCTCTCTCTCTCTCTACGCCTCTTATTTTACTTTTTATATTACATATCAGTTTTCAGCACCATTTCCTTTTTAATGTTCACCATTTTTTATTTAAACTGTGAGGATTCATATTTCTATCGGCGTTACAGACTTTTTTCACTTTTCTAACAACATTTTCTTTTATACAGAGTGATTTGTGGGTCCTCTTTTACAATAAACCATATTTTTATAGCGAAACTATACAAATTACAATAATGACACTAGTACAGTTTAAAGTGAAATGGTCTGAGAGACAGTTAAAATATTGACTAAGATGTGTGTTCTAATTGCTATTAAAAATCTCAATATATAAACTCAACACGGTCCAAATCTCAACAGGATCGAACGAAGTTAGGGTCCTTCATATATATTATGTTTATTTTCACAATATATAAACGGGTCCAAATCTCAACAGGATTCAAGTCAGGACCCCCCATATGTATTATGTTTATTTTCTCAATATATAAACGAGCCCAAATCTCAGCGGGATCCAAGTTAGCGCCCCTCATATATATTATGTTTATTTTCACAATATATAAACGGGTCCAAATCTCAACAGGATCCAAGTCAGGGCGTCTTATTATATTATGTTCATTTTCGCAAAACATAAACGGGTCCAGATCTCAACAGGATCCAAGTTAGGGCCCCTTATATACAGTATGGCTCAGAAGTCCTGTCCGGTGCCCATAACTTTGGAACCGCTTGGAATTTTTGAATTCTGTTTGTTTCTAGGGATAGAAAAAGGCCCATGGCCATGGTAACATCAGTATCCAGGTTCGAATCTTGGAAGTGGCTTTTTTTGTGTTTGTCGATTTCTCGGGAAATTTAAATGGAATGGTACAAATATTTTTTTGAAGAATAAAAGGGTGAATAAAATAAGGAATATTTCCATTTTTATTTTTTCAAAAAAATAATCAGGGGCGGAGCCAGAGGGGTTCAAATTGAAAACTTGTTACACCCTGTATAACGGAAACCGAATTTAATTTTGATGTAGAAATTCGTTAAGAGTCATCTACATAAATGATAAAAATACCCACTTCTAAGTTTTATCAGTGCCGTAGGTCTAGATAACCAAATCTCGTATTTTCACCAGAGCTTAAAATGACGTCTATTAGAAAACGGCCATTTTGAGTCAGAAGGTTTGAAGTAAGAATATGATTTAATACTTAAAATGGGGAGCGGTCTCAATAAGGAACCATTTTAGCCAAAAAAAAAAAAAAAAAAAAAATTACTAACCCTCACACTCATTCACAACAGGGACCTGTTGTGAGATTTCCATAGAAAAACTGCATATTAAGAAGAACACTTCAATTAATATAAAGTTTTTCTATAGAATTTTTCTCATTAATAAGGCTCTGCTGTGAATGAGAGTGAGGGTTAGTAATTTTTTTTTTTTTTTTTTTTTTTTTTTTTTTTTTTTTGCTAAAATGTTTCATTATTTAGTCCAATCCCCATTTTAAGTCTTAAATCATATTCTTACTTCAGACCTTCTAACTCAAAATGGCCGTTTTCTAAAAGACGTCATTATAAGCTCTGTTAGNCCTCCAATTATATTATGTTTATTTTCACAATATATATAAACGCGTCCAAATCTCAACAGGATCCAATTCAGGGAGTCTTATTATATTATGTCCATTTTCGCAAAATATAAACAGGTCCAAATCTCAACAGGATCCAAGTTAGGGCCCCTTATATATATTATGTTTATTTTCACAATATATAAACGGGTACAAATCTCAACAGGATCCAAATTAGGGCCCCTTATATATCTTATGTTTAGTTTCACAATATATAAACGGTCCAAATCTCAACAGAATCCAAATTAGGGCCCCTCATATACATTATACTTTTTTGATTTTTTTCACCCAGTTTGATGGTAATTCCTGTTCTTTACACTCAAAATATCCTTCGTAGACTAGGTGTGTGTTCTATAATATTAAGGTCCTAAACAGCTATTTTAAGAATGAAAATAAAACTTGGAAAATGTTTGGAAGGAGAAACATGAAATAAATATAAAAAGACTACCTTTCCTTAGAAAAAAGATTTATGTGATTTGAGGTGAACGAATGAATGAATGTTGGGAACATAAAAACAACTTGAATTTTGTCAAATGAAGATAATGTATGACTTGTCCGTCCAATCGTAAATTTTTTGTCCGTTTATGTTCAACTCAGGCGAAATTGAAATCTTTTACTTTTCTACTACGACTTTTGACTTAAAGAAAAAAACGGTTCTAAAAATATTTTGAATTGCGGTATTTAAAACTTTTTTCCCTTCTGACGTTATTTGAGTTTCCCTTTTGAATACAGTTTATTAAAGACAGATGTCAAAGTTATCTTCAACGACTAGTTTTTCAGATGAATAATCATAAAGTTATTTGGGAAATGTACGAGTACATTCATAAAGATTATCAAATACTAAAGGCATTCGCTGCGGCTCTTGGAACATTTTACGGGGGTTTTACCCTCCAATCGCTGGAAACTTCCAAACCAGCTACCCACATTGACTCACGAGGCCGCGAACCCACGTGAACACCTACATGGTACAACCTCGCTGAGCGTTGCTTAACTTCAGTGATCGAACGGGAACTGGTGTATTCAACGTGCCATAGACGCTGGCTCCAAAAGATTGCTATGCTTCAGAAAATGTAGTAGTGGCCCACTACATTCATTAGCCATGGAAAAAAAAACAAATTTGTCTCTTCCACGACCGCATCAAGTCTTGATATTCATTTGAAAGTCTTTATTTCACATGGGATGGAAGGTAGAGTTAAACAAAGTTTTTCAGCTATTTCTTCTCACTCTTGTCGAATATTTCATTTGAAATAAAATTTAGGGACATGCAATAGAATCGAGGCAATTCTATTGCATGTCCCTAAATTTTAATCTCAAACCGTTTTCAATTTAAAATTCAATAAGTCAGCACAGTGGCATCATCAATATCATCATGTCCGATGATAGCCAAATGTATGAAACACCAAATAAGTTATTCTGTGCTACTAAAGTTTTTAATTGTCTCCAAGAGTATATCTCTTGGAGTCTAATAATTGGCATGGGCCCCCCAAAACTGCAATATAATTACATAAGAAATACAAACATAATAATATTGCGGAGCTGAGTTCTGTGTTTACGCATTTTAGGTGAACTCGGCCCGTAAGGATTCCACCCGCAATTAACTTCTCATGCTCTATTTTTCACAATGGAAGCTAATAATTTAATTTGAAGAAATTACGCCTTCGGAAATTGATAAGTATTAAGAATAATTATATCTATCGTTACATAGAGATTCATGTCTTTTACCCTCTCTTTAACTTTTTAATAAATATCATAGTTTTTGTTTTGTTGTTGGTACAATATAATATTGGGAAACTTGTAAATATAATATATAAATGATGAAAAACGTTTTATTTAATTTATATTCTATTATTCACGATGAATATTTCATTAAAAAGAATTGCATTTCATAATGCACAAGTCACAAAATGGCATGACTTGTGACGTCACATCATCATCTCCATTGTCCCTTGCAATTGTTTCTGTAATGACAACATCATCAATTATGCAAGTTGAGGGAGAGAGCTTTTTATCAGGAAATGTTTTTTAGTAAATTTGTCTGCTGGTATGAAATATATTATAAAATATTTTCTACGGGGAAACATCGTAAGCACTATATTGATGTGGACTTTGAAATGTATAATTTTACAAAGGAATGAATTGCAATTATTGGTCAACTGCATAAAGGCAAGGAAAGTATGGGAAGGTTAGAAAAAACTTTTTGATAGTACCTTTGAATAGAAAAAAATAATATCACTCTTTCTTCATTCATCTCTCATATTGTTTTAGATATTCCAATACAATAACCTTCAATATACTGAGGTTATATTAGTGGATTAGTGGAGCGACAAAGTACTATTCCTAAAAAAAATTTTTGCGGAAGTTCCAATGCACAAATTTCATTAGTTAGAACTTCATACAGGAATGAGTGGGAAAGGAGATAACACAAGATACTCGTGTTCACACAATACTAGAGAAAACAGATCCGGGATAAATATGTGTTGAATTTCGATATGGCGCAGAGTTATGGTTGCGAAAGAATCTTAAAACCCCAACTTCAACATGTAATACCTCCGACCTTGCTATAATAAGTACAGTTCTCAAATAAATATCAAAATACTTTAATTTTATTATACGTTCGTATCAATAAAGGGGTAGTTCTATTTCAAATTGCAAAGAATCCCCTAGGACCTTCCAGAAAGTGCCCAAAATACAGACATACGAGTATGTGTCTCAGGTCTCAGAGTCTTTAGAATTCCAAGATCTTGAGCTTCACTTTTATTTTTAACCACACCGTACATTTGTTTTCACAGCACTGACCGCCCCCCACCGATCTTGAGATAGACATAGAAATCGTGGACTGGCTGAGCTATTGTGCTCAAATACAGAACCCTAATAGAAATATCGCATTCAGTTATTTATTTTTTTCGGATTAGACTTTACTGGAAGAAACGATTTTTTTAAAAAAAGGGCAACAAAATTTTCCAAAAAAATGGGTACTAAATAATAATAATAATAATAAAATTTTATGATTTAAATGCCAGTGCATTCTGTATTCTGATAGGTGCATAATAACGACATAACTGCAATTTCGTTTTACACCCAGCTCCTGGTGTTCTTGTTAGCAAACTAATTTAATTATTTAACAGTTTTCTTCGGGTATGATTACATTTTATTATTGAAAGCAATTACTTTTAAACATTCCAACACTCTGGGGTCTTTTGTTACATATTTTAATAATAAAATGGTAATAAGTATGCAATTACTAAATAAAGTAATGAGTTTTTAATTCAGGTAGATTTTGTACCTGTGAACAAGAAAATTTCATAGAAAGTATATGAAA
This sequence comes from Pachypsylla venusta, assembly GCA_012654025.1. Lineage (NCBI taxonomy): Eukaryota > Metazoa > Arthropoda > Insecta > Hemiptera > Aphalaridae > Pachypsylla > Pachypsylla venusta. Next base: position 20,396,301 of record CM022878.1, on the reverse strand, counting down.
GTATATCTTCTCTTCTCTGTAATCATTCAGATATTGCCTATCTAAAATTTGATCTGCGCGAGACATTTTGATGTAGGTAACTCATTAATTAGATAGATAGCTAGATAAGGCACGGAAGATTATATTTTTGACTTCAGTTAAATTCTGATGCTACGTCACGATATCAGTATTTTTTTTTAATTTGGCTTAACGTCCCTTTAACATCTATTGGTCATTCAAGACGGGGGTTTCACCCTCCATTCAGTGGAAACTTGACCTCACCCAGGTTGGGTTGGGCCGGAAAAATAGCATCACGAGGGCGTGAACCCACGTGGACACCCACATGAACAACCTTGCTGGACATTGCTTAACTTCAGTGAATTATCGAGAACTGGTGTATTTAACGTGCCATAGACGCTGGCTGATTTAAAACTTTATCAAAACAAGTACACCAATTGTCTGCATTGCTTCCAACCATCAAATAAAATTATCAGATTCTTTGTATAAGAAAGACAAAAGTCATTTACCATTCATTCAATATATTTATTGATTACTGTGTGATTACCCGCATTTTGGATTTAAGCCAAAAACAATTTTCCATTTTATTCAAAAGTCATTCATTTTACTCGTTTCTGTTTGATATTGAATTTTTTATAAAACATACATTTTTTAATATATTATCATAAAGAATAGGCTTGTTGCGCTCAATATCCAGGAAAAAGAAACCCGCTTGGGATGTTTATGAGGAGAATTTGGACAAAATCGTTTATTATGCGAACAATTTTTTTTAAGTTCAAAGTAAATTAAATCGCCTTCTAAAGATTCAAGAAAGGTTGCTCATCTATTTAGTGTTTAAAATTTCAAAATCTAAAAAAAATATAATAAAGGCCGTATCACATTATTTTTCATGCATGATCCCAAATACTTGGAACTATTCATTTGATGAATTTGTTTATTTAGTATATATATTTGTGCACCAATCACACTATTTGATGCTTTTTGTCCAAATTTGTCCAGATTTAATCAAATTTAATCAAAAATCAAATATCAAATCAATCAAAAATCAAATCAAATATATTTAATCAAATATCAAATATCACTGTTTCCTATGGTAAATCCTTTTTACTTTCTCTTCCTCTAGAAGATAAAGTATTGTATTCGTGCAGCAAATTTTGACTTTTTTGGCCCAAAAAATTGTTTGACGGGAAACCAAAACCCAAAATAAAGATCAAATATATCATTTCCTATTGCTTTTGGGCCATATTTTCACTATTTCGGGTCATTTTTGAAGTTTGGAAATATTTGGAGCCATGGGGTCAAAAAACCGATATTTCCGACGTACTACGTACACCGTACGTACGGAATCGTGTGCAGAGCTCTGGAAGCCAAACTACTAGTCCGATTTTGATGAAATTTGGCACAGGTCATCTTTGGGCAAAAAGCCCGACCCATAT
>CM022878.1:20362702-20384753 GCA_012654025.1 Pachypsylla venusta | reverse complement strand
TGCAATTGGTTATAGACCTTTTCCAAATCTGTTATTTGAACACATCGCACTCCTGAAACATAGAAGATTGCAATTGGTTATAGACCTTTTCCAAATCTGTTATTTGAACACATCGCACTCCTGAAACAGAGAAGATATGGAATTGGTTATAGACCTTTTCCCAATCTGTTATTTGAACACATTGTACTCCTGAAACATAGAAAATATGCAATTGGTTATAGACCTTTTCCAAATCTGTTATTTGAACACATTGCACTCCTGAAACATAGAAAATATGCAATTGGTTATAGACCTTTTCCAAATCTGTTATTTCAACACATTGCACTCCTGAAACATAGAAAATATGCAATTGGTTATGGACCTTTTCCTTCCCATAGCTATTCAGTTTCGCAATTTTTTTTAAAACAAATTTGAGTTTTTAAGTATTTAAAAACCATGACCTTTGGTTTCAAATTGATAAACATCGTTGGATTGACCCAACAACCAAAACTTTTTTTGAACTCAAAAGGCACAAAGTGAAGTTTGCAAACGCGCTCAAAAAATCAACTTCAACTTGAATTATCTGCGGTACTGTAGTTTTATTTTCTTGTACTTTTCAATTTATTACACGAGGGGTAATTCCATAATAAACTTCAAATGTACCCCCCCCCCCCCCCCCNTCCCCCCCCCCCCCACGACGTTCGTTTCAAGCTTCTTCTTTCCTCCTTTAGATACCCTGTATCAGTAAATTTATAATTTGGAACCCATATTTCCTCGATATTTAAAAAAAAAAAAATGTCCAAATTTTATAAACAAATACAATTCCTTATCTTCTAAAGTAATGCAGCGTTCGGTAAACTGTTTTTGTAAGTCGAAAACAGTGTTACGTAAACTGTTCAAAATTGTACCTGCATTGTTATATAAAAACAAAAAGCTTAAAGTTCAACCACTGGACAAAGGGCAACTATATTACTGCGAGACAAGCCATTTCGAATACCATTAGAAGATATTTGCGCCATGTCAAAAGTTTCCTTTCAGTTTAACCTCAATCAAAAGACAAAAAGTTTTTGCGGTCACTTACTGTTTTATATATAAAAAGTTTGAAACGGGGCTTGCTGATCGTTATCTTATTCAAACTTTACTTGATAACTAAAGCTCAATGAAAAAGTGTTTTTTTATACACCACTAAATTGTAAAATTATTCAAAAATATTCAAAACAAAATGGGAACAACGTTCTGTCGCATTTTGACATAAAGTACACTGACGAAAAGCCAACAACAAGTGATGTATCCGGGCGCGCTATCATCCTATTACGCAAAAGGACCAACACTGCTTAACTTTATTAAATAATATGTTTATTAGTTTAAAAAAAGGTTTTAAATATTTTAATTTTCTTCGGATCGACTTTTTCGATTTAAAATCTTTTCTTAAACCAAAAAACCTAAAGTCAGAGACATTCCTATATTATAATTATTATTATTTATTAAATAATAATTATTATTCTCTATTCAAAAGGGTGTGAGATTTCTTCAGAAGAAATTTAATACAGCTTAGGGAAAACTCTTTCGACCAAATATTATTATTTTGAAATTAAATATTCTATTCTAGTCACTATGCCAATATGTTACCTTTTATAGACATTTTCCAATTATCAAAAAGGCAAAAAAATAAAACACTCAATCAAAATGTTTGAAAATCTGGGTGCCTTCTGCTGTTCGTAAAATATACAATCCTTCTCTGTGAAGGACAGGTAGGCAGTATCCATAATCTTTGAGTAAAAGAGTGCCTTTTACTTTATAGAACCAAAACTTCTTTCCTTTCCATGGAAGTAAAAAACAAGAATTCAAAAAGTGATATTGTGCCTTAAGAATATAGGTAGGCAGGTTTATCTCGGCATACCGCAGGAAATGGGTCCTAAATTAACTTTCCCCATCCATGTCACAATGAGTCACATCTTTTAGAATTCAAATAACATTATATTAGTTTTCTTTGACATAAATGAACCAACTCGATGTTTTAAAATTTTGCACCAAATCTTTTCGCCCCTTGAGGTGGTATAACTCTATTTGTCCAAAATTTTGGCACCGTTTATTTGTGCCAAAATTTGGTATATTTGTTTAATTTGTGTGTTAGGTACGTATTTGTTCCCCCAAAAACAAATTCAGACAAAATTGTTAACTTTCAAATTTTGTTGTGTATTTTACCATAGCAACTAGATATTAATCTGTAATAAATATAATTTTGATATTTTCTATTATCACTTGTGTATTTTTGATAATTTAGACGCCTCAAAAATATTTTTTAAAGGTAATGATTAATGAAATACTTTTCAAAAGTATCAAACATGACAAACGTATTTGTCATGCGTTTAAACCCTATTGACGACATCAAAGCGATCAAATTAAATCAAATATATTTGCCGCTCAAATTAAATCAAATATATTTGCCGCTCAAATTAAATCAAATATATTTGCCGCTCACACTATTTGGTGTGTTTGAAGTCGAAAAAATGAGCCCCCAACAAGTATTATATACCTACATGAAACAATTTGTACCACAGAAAATACCATTCTAAGAGGGCATAGAAATTATCAAACAAATCTGTGAATATTAAAACAAATCTTCATACCAAGCTTCATCAGAGTCGAATAAAGCGTTTGACAAATATCATTATTAACAAAATCGTGGAGTTTAATCGAGACCTCACTTCCAACGGTCAATATAAATAAATATGAGGTGGCATATTTTAGTCAGTTTAAATTTGTAGTCCCTGTCCGAATATATTTAATTTTAATATATTGTCTTTGCTGACCACAAATCCTGCCTGCGTTGCCGCTGCATTTGCCGGCAAAATTTTAATTTCAAACTCTTCCGCAATATTATCAAAGTGAAAAACAATTTTTATTAAAAGTTAATTTAGAACTTAGTAGAAATTAAATAAATCACACTGCGAACTGTTTCATACTGTCTGCACAATATGTGTACTGTATACAGGATGGATTCATTCCTACAGAGTGTCAGAGTGCAAAAGGATTCATATTGGGAAATGATTTATTTAGAAAAATAAGTAGGCTATCCCCCAAACATGCCTTGCACAAATACACACATCCTAAGAGTGTATTATATTGAACTCAATTAGGACTAGAACGCTCTTTGTTGAAAAGTTAAACAAAATTTCCCCAAAATAATTTTACGAACTCGTTGTACGAATCTCATAAATTTTACAGGAAAAATATCAAATTTACCTAAGTTACATCTAAGAATTCAATTTTTACTTTATCTTCCCATTTACGAAGTATAGGAAAATAAAATATTCCATTTTTTTTTTTTTTTTTTTTTTTTNCATGATTTTTTTTTTTTTTTTTTTCTTCTTTTCTGGACGAATTGTGACGACTACATTCCAAAAAAGGGGTCTAGAAAAAATGTGTATCCATCCGTCCGCAAAAATTGTGTTCGAGCATCTACAGTCTTTATTATTTGTCCGATTATGATGATGTTTGGCCACAATATGCCTTGAGGCCATAATTCGAGCGAAAACCTTAATAACCCTCTAGAACCCAAAGGGCAAGCCCAATTTTGATGAAATTTAAAAAAGAGACCCTTTGTAACATAGCATCGACAAAGTTTGGACCTCATGGGAATATCTTTATATGAGGGCGCTTTAGTGCACCAAACCTCAAATTCGGAACACTTCTCTAAAAGCGGCACTATAACTCCAATTTTGCTTCATCGGCAAATATTGGGTCTCATGGGACTACCTTAATCTGGGATCCCTCTAAGGCACCAAACCTCAAAACCTGGCAATATCATTCCTAATATGTGCGATTTATAACAGACACAAATTAAATCCACTTGAAGTAATCATTTCTTTAAAAAGTTGCGACAACAGCCAAACGCTGCCAAATCTAATTCATATCTTTTTGCACTAAAAAACTTCGACAACACCCGAAAGCTGCAAAACGTAATTCAAACATTTCATTGCACTAAAGAGCTGCGACAACAGACCAAGGCTGCCTAATCTAATTTAAAAGTTTTTCCACTAAAAAGTTGCGACAACAGCCGAAGGTTTCCCAACCTATATCAAATATTTCTTTCCACCAAAGAACTGCGACAGCTGCCAAATTTAATTAAATTAATATTTTACTAATGAGCTCTGAAAACAGCCAAAGGCTGCCAAATTTAATTAAATTAATATTTTCCTAAAAAGCTGTGACAACAGGCGAAGGCTGCCAAAAGATTCAATGAATATTTTACTAAAGAGCAGCGACAACAACCGAAAGCGGTCCAATTAATTTAATATTTTAGTTAAAAAGAGCGATGACAACTGAAGCTTTTTCTTCCTATAAATGAAATAGTTAATATTATTATGTTCAATAAAGAGCACAGACAACAGCCGAATGTTGACAAATTTAGTTGAAATAAGAAGATAAAGTCTAGTACGGTTTTCCATAATGTACAGAATTTTTATATGTACAGAGAAAAAAAAATCAAAAAAGTTTTAGCAAATAACCAATTTATTTGCTAGCATCATCTGAGTAAGGAAAATGTTAAGGAAAGGTGGCGAAAAAGTTGTTCATTCTGTCAAAAGCTTTTATTTCTTTGTCTTGATATAATTTGGGGAACTCCACACATTCTTTAATTCATTTGATTAAAAAGTTTCAAAATGAAACCAAAATTTTAATAAATTATATTCCTCAAAATAATATCTCATACTCCATTTAGATGTTACTTTTATTTTACCAAGTTTCAACATACTGAAAAAGATATTTTTATAAAAAAAAAATATTTTGAATATTACATAAATTGAAATACATTTTCTAAAATGTGCTATTTTAGACAACATTAGTATTTTATCACCCCGTATATAATATAGCCCCAGCCACGTGTGCTCCAGGGAATACCTGGTGGGCTCATGGACTTGCATAATAAAGACGCCATAGAAATATAATAACTTTCCCAAAATAAATTGGGAAAAATTCTAATTGTTGCACTTTTTGAGTTGGTAAAATTAGTTTCACATATTCTCGTAAATATATATAGATATTTATTTAATATTAGATGATCCTCTATTTTCAGAACACACTCTGTCCCAAACATAAAATGTTAAAATAAAATTCAGTGACTTTTAAGTTCAGGGTATACGTCCGAATTTTTAGAAGATAGTAAAAGAAGGTTAATTCCAGGAGGAGCTGAAGAAAATTTACATATAAACATTTCAACTCCTTTTCAAAAGCTATTTTTCTTTATGTCATTCTATGTATCTTTAGATTTAACCCATCTATGTTCTTAATGAATATGCAATGAGGATATCAACATATGTCAACGAAACTATTAGTCTAAGCATATTGTAGTGATATATGCTTATTAGATAGCAAATTTTAATATGCAAAGGCATCTAACCAGTGGTCCTGTGAACTATAGACCTCACTCACATAAGTAAATGACCACCGTTTGACCCGGGGTGACCCTAGTTCCAGAAATATAATGAATGTCCATACCAAATTTAGATTCCGTTGTAATCACCATAATAATAGCGTTTTTTTTTTTTTTTTAAGTTGTTTGCTGAGCTTAAGTCAATAAGTCATGAGTGTTGTAAACGCTTTCATAAAAATAAAAACGGTGGCACTGCAAAAACTAATTTCTTTCAATAGTCCCATTTTGTTGGTGGAGACGCCAAAACATGCTATTATTGATGAGTGAAGAGGAGTTTTAGATGCTAGTTGGCCCTGCCAATTTTACTGACAATAATTATATTATTATTATATAATTCTTTATTGAATGAACTTTTATAATCATAATGATATTCCGTTTTAATCACCATAATAATAGCGTTTTTTAAAGTTTGTTGAGGTTAAGTCATGGCATTTGTAAACGCTTTCATAAAAATAAAAACGGTGGCACTGCAAAAACTAAATTCCGTAAACAGTCCAAGAATTACCTTCAAATTTAAAAGGGGTTAAGAAGAAAGAAAACTACCTACCTAAAGAGAAATTTTCTAGCTGTCAGATTAGGAAAGATTTGTCCCCTAGATTTTTCTTCTGCATTTTATGTTCCATTTGTAACCTCTTTAAGTCTGGAATCCGAATATTTTTTTATTTTATTTTCACCTTTGACCCAAAACGTTTCTTCTGCTTTTATAATATTTATAACTTTCCGGTAATTTTTTATAGTGTAGCAAAATTTATTGTTTTCTTTTCTTCAAAACACAATCTCCTGAGCTCCTTAATCATTTATCTTCCTTCTTTTACTTCAATTTATCACCAAATTCTAATCTAATTTCTCGTTGTTTAAAATACTGGGTACAATAGGTGAGCTTGCAAATATAGATAGGTATGTATTTATTTCTGTTTGTAAAATTTAGAATTCACATTTACCTACATGGATATGTATGCAATCAAGCAAAAACTTGCTTAAAATAAATAAATAGAATGTTGCCCTTTTTCATTTAAGAAAATAATAATTTGTTTGATAATAACCCGCGTTTGGGAGAAATGGCTTACAGAATAATCGACTATACAATTGTACATATTGTGCATGTACAATTGTACATAACCACTGTTCACTCTTTGTTATATGTACGAATATTTTATTAGTAAAAACGTAAATGTATTGATTCCCCCTAATTGGCTTGAGCCTTTCATATGTTTGCTTCTCTTCTATTTCTAAGATGAAGTGTCACCTGAATTTGAAAATCAATCTAATATCAAACTAAATCTGAGTGTTTTTACTCATTCGGCGCCCCACGATGTTCTCATCGTCAATATTCTTGTGGACCATTTTTTACCCTCGTTACTTTGGTCCTTCCAAAGTAACAATTGTCTCTTATTTTTATTTCTGAGTTTTCAGAAGGTAATTTCATTTAAATCGTCAACAACACGACTGATCCAAAATACTATCTATAATCCGTCAGTACCCGGAGGCAAAGTTGATGCTTTTATCACTTAAGAATTGTCAATCGACAGCTAAAAACCATGCCGAACAACCATGTTCATTGAAATCCCCGGTCAGGGCACTATCTCCTTAAGAACTAGTGTGAAGCGAACTTAGAGACAAAAACTTACTTTCGATAAGTTCCTATACACCAGGACCTATTTGGCATAATTAGTAATGTAGTTTAGTGTGAAATTTTCCCCTGAAGTATTGATATCATAAATTACTAAGTTTGAAAAGAAGTTTGTTCAATAGTTTTAAAGAATCTAATGAGAATGAATTGCTCAAAGTTAGAGAATTATCTAGTCGACAGATACTTATTACGATATAAATCTAGTGTCGAGGCATTTTTCTCAAGTCCGTCTTAGCACGGAAGGACACGTCTTTTTATCACTGGGGATTACCTCAGCATCTAACAGAAAGCTTTTATTAGAACAAAATATTCCTTCCGAACAACAAAAGACATTCCGCACGCTACGATAGTTTGTCTTCATTTTGATAATATACTTCTGCCCCCACCCCTAACTTTATCCATCTCCTAGCTCTTTGTCTCATCACCCTCTCTCTCCCTCTGGAAACTCTTATTTTTTTCCTTTTTCACTCATTTTCTTTTATTTTGGAAAATTTCTTTTGTTTTTATGCCGTCATTTCCGTTCTCATCTGTTTCTTCTGTATGCAAGGTAAGCTTGTGTTTATCAAAATTTTACCTAATCTCATTCTTATATTTTCCTCTTTTCTCTCTTTGAAGTAGTTGGAATAATTAAAAATTCTACTCTACTTGTGGAAGTTGTGGGGAATTTGTTAACATTATTTTTTATTGCATTTTAAACCATAATAAGAAGCTCAAAATATCGTGCATATTGTTTTACGTCCTTTGATGCTTTCTTGTAAGTCGTAAACGCACAATATTAAATTTCATTTTAACTTTAAAGAAATATAAAATTGTTGCACCGAAGGCTTTTGTTTATGCAGGAACATATTGCTTCCTACGAAAGTTCTATTCAACTATGAAAAGAAAAGTACATGTGTAATTAAACCTCTGGTGTTTTACACCCCCTCAAAGAGATGCCTTATTTTTTTTTTTAAAAAAAAACAAAGTTATTAAAATATAATCTCAAGATAATAAGAAAAACGACCGAAAATTACAAAAAAAAAAATAGTTATGCTGTGTATTATTGCAACCAGCCAAAGGCTGACAGCCCCATAATATTTTTTACCTAAAATATATTTTTGTTTCTCTATCTTCTACTAATATAATATTGCCGAAAGTAGACAGGTCCTTGTTTTAACTTCACTTATTTTGCAATTATTTGCGTGTTTGTACTACGATGACTATCAACATCTTGAGCCAAGCTTGAATTTGTTAGTAGATACAAACATTAATATGTGCATAGAATTAAATGATTAGTTTTGGGGGCATGTTGGGTTACTTGGGACACATTTTTTATTTTGAGAATCCATTCAAACGTTCAAAAGAACAATATTGTAACCTGAGTAGGGTCTACCGTTCAATAAATACCAGAATGTACCTTGCCGAATATTAATATGATCCTGAAAGCTCTTATCAGATTAAAATTATATAAGCTCTGTTATGGTGAGGAGTGTAATAATATTTGTAATTCAGTGGTTTGGTGTAAGAACTAACTCCAGTGAGAACACTGCAAGGCTAAATAAAGACACGTTTCCTCTGAAAACACGAAAACAAAAAGATTTTCAATTAACATTCCTGTGATGACATCTGAGACTATTAAAAAGAGAAAAAAAAGGAACATTAGCCCATCTTCACAGCCAGTAACATAAAAACCGTTGAGATGAACAAAACTTTTTTCAAAAAACAAAACTGTTCCTAAATCACTTGCAGAACTTTCAGAAAAATGATGAGAAAAGCTGTAAAAAAACTTTATGATTATTTTTTGTACATTATGACAGTGACAATATTCTCGGGTCGTTCTTTTTCCATTCCCCCCCCTCCTCAAATTCCCCTTATTATGGAAGAATAACAACTTTTCTAGAATATAATAATATGACAGAAAAAATGCTGTAAAACAAAATTTTCTAGATTCAGCCTCAGACCATGGGGGAGGAAAGTTTTGAACAACATTTGCATTTGCTTGGAGGTAATTTGTTTGCAGCCTTAGTTGATTTCAATAGTGGCAGTTGAAAAATAGGAGTAAATAGGTCAATGAAACACCACAAACATATAATGTCCCAGTACTCATGCGGCATCCACTCGAGCAGTCTCATAGGCTGATCCAGCGGAAGGGTTGTTTTTTTCAAATGAAATACACTATTAGATAAAATTCCATTGCAAATAATTCGCTTAGTTTAGGACCCTTGGAAGTCATGTTTTGAAATTTTAAATGGCCGCCATTTTAAAATGAGACACGCTAGACGTGTGAATTTTTTTGCAAAATCTTATTGTCTTTCTGAAAATGTATCAAAAGATGGGGGTTCGTATTTACAAAAAAAAGTTGGAACCCCTGGGGGCCACATGTGACCTCCCCCGGAAAAACTGGTCACACCATCAGGTGGATTGATTTGGGATATTCGGGATATAATACCATGCAAAATTTCAAAACTCCGCATAAAGCCGTTCAAAAGATATTCAGATGATCTCGGACTTTTGGGACACGCTGTATATGCGATGCATGTAACAAGTTGTGCTGCTAGAGATTTTATCAGCATGCCGAACACCATATTCAATTTTCATCGCCCCTTTAGAACCCACCCTTCTGGTGATACAGGAAGGTAAACGAACTTGTGGAATAACCAATAGTGGGCATGCTCTGGTATGAAATGGAAACAACTCTGTCTCGCTGTCAAAGAACAGTCAACACAATGATGAAAAAGAAAACTACAACTGACATTGTCGGTAAAAACTCTGGGCTCTTGGGCGAGTGAATCAATTTTTTTCTTGAAAAATAATCTGGCGATTCTTGCTCGAACCATTTTCTCATACAATACAACAAACAGATCTCTCAAACAATACACCGGGTACTTCTCAATTCCATTTTTTTGGTGGCGAAAACCCTCCATAAATGGGGGAGAAACCAGAAATTTTCAAATTTTATATTTTTTATGGGGTCCTTATACTATTTTTGGGGGGGGGGTCTACTCTCGATAATTTTTCGTTATCTCTTTTAGTTTGCACAGAAAAAAATTGCAAAAAGGCCCGCTAAATAGCGTCATTTTTGGCGGAAATTTGCTCCCACTTGAACCTTATTTTTTTTTTCCTTTCTTATTACGCACCTACACACTAAAAGGGAACTGTGTGCCAAGTTTCAAGCCTCTACGTTTAGCCATCGTGGAGCTACGTTGATTATCAGTCAGTCAGTACGTCAGTCAGTCAGTATACCAACTGGGCTTTAGATCAAATCAAGTTTTTCGAAAGGAAATGATGTCATAACCCACATACAGCGATTGCATATGTTCTCAAAAAATACATACGTAATACAGTAATTAAAAAACAAAGTGAAATCCATCAGTCAGGTAAGTTCCTACGAAATGTTAATGTTTACCTGATAAATAATTAGACACTCGCTAATAATAAAACTAGAGAAGCCTGTCATGTAAGCAAAGGGTAATACCGGGAGCTTATCGGATATGTGTTCAACATGACTTGATTACTTGACTAGAATATGTTATCACTTTCTCCAAAGTATTGTTAACGAAGCATTGTGCAGTGTATACTGTAATCAAAGGGTAATACCGGGAGCTTATCGGATATGTGTTCAACATGACTTGATAACTTGACTTGAATATGTTATCACTTTCTCCAATGTATTGTTAACTAAGCATTGTACAGTGTAAACTGTAAGCAAAGGGTAATACCGGGAGCTCTACGGATATGTGTTCAACATGACTTGATTACTTGACTTGAATATGTTGTCACTTGCTCCAATGTATTGTTAACGAAGCATTGTGCGGTGTAAACTGCAATTAAGAGGTAATACCGGGAGCTCTACGGATATGTGTTCAACATGACTTGATTACTTGACTTGAATATGTTGTCACTTGCTCCAATGTATTGTTAACGAAGCATTGTGCAGTGTAAACTGCAATTAAGGGGTAATACGGGGAGCTTATCGGATATGTGTTCAACATGACTTGATTACTTGACTAGAATATGTTATCACTTTCTCCAATGTACTGTTAACGAAGCTTTTGCAGTGTATACTGTAAGCAAAGGGTAATACCAGGAGCTTATCAGATATGTGTTCAAGATGACTTGATTATACTTGACATGATATGTTATTACTTTCTTCAATTCTTAAATGCTCCTTATTGCATCTATGATAATGTTCCTTTGTGTCCGGGGCCCCTTCCACCCTCGAGTTTGATGGTATTCACATATTTCTGAGGGTATCTATTTACTTATCCAGGACATTCAAGCTTACTGCTTTCAATTGAATTATTTTTTCAGTTCTTTGCAGGATCTCGGTGTTTCATCTCCAGTACAATCATAGCGACAGAGCATACTTCTGTACAACACCATTTCGAAGGCCTCCAATATTTTTAAGATTAAAATCTGAAAAGGCGAAAAAGCTTTGTGCGATAAATGACGATCATATAAGGCACAAAACAAATTTTCTTTCTTAGTTTGACGAGAAAAATAAACTCGTGCGTGATGCGTGATCTACTCAACTGATGGAAAACCGTGTTCACGTAACATGATGGACAAGACACAAAATATTTCTTGCGTGTTTATAATGTGTGTAATTATAAAACACTCAATTATGTTTCATATTTTTGTCCCTCCAGCAACCTTATTCCCGTTTTGTAAATAAAACAAAATACTTTTCAAGGGGTAGGACGTGGAGAGGGAAGACAGGATATTGTTGTTTAACTTTCTCAAGAAAAAAAATTCTTCCAATAACCCTTTGACTTAATGTTCCTGTAGGACGTGAGGACGGGATAACGAGACGTGTTGGCAGTCGTATTGTTTTATATAGCAGGCTATGCTTAAATATTATGAGGGATGACCTTTCACTTTGAAACCCATGAATATGATTTTAAAAAAAAGACATTCTTATCATATAAGAAAATCATAAAAGCAAGTAAAACTATTCAAATATTTACCACATTTCTTCATATTTATTTAAATTGTATTTACCTAACATTGAAGGAATTAATTTTTGTTAAGTTACACTGAAAAAATGTAACTCCAAGGAAACCTACTTATTAACATTCAAAATACTCTTTAAACGTGAATGCATATCAATTAAAATTAAAACCCATTTGAAATAAAAGTTAAGAATATTCCCTTTGAATTAAACGTTAAGAAAATGTTAATAGTAATTACTGATACCTTGATACGTAGTGTGAAGTGTATTTTAAATAGTACAGCTCCTTTATCTATACCGATGCGTTATTTTGTAAGGAGTTTTTTCTTCAGTATAATACTCTAGCATTTCTAATAACTGTAGACCTCATTCAAATAATAAGAACAACTAACAAGCATACTCTATGAACCAATTATTTTTTAAAGCGTCATTGCAATTTTTTCATTCCGTGCTTTAATTCGAACTAAAGCCTTCTGGTTACATATCTACCAACTCGGCTATATGGGCTTTGTAAAATTTCATTTTAATTCAAACTACCGATCATATAAATGGGTGCAACCTTGCTTAAGTTGCACCCATTATGTCTACTAATGCACATTTTTGTCAAATAATGTATCTACTCTTATATTATTGGATCCCAAGAATTTGGCTTCATGGTTCACACTTTTTTCTGTTACATTCTCTTGTCTTTTGATTTATATTTTGAAATTCAATACAAAACTATTTAAAAATAGAAAATGTCTTCTCATATTGTCCGAACTTCAACCTTAATTCGTACGTTGGCTAGTCTTGTATACTGTAGATCTCACTCACTTAAAAGACCCCACAATTAGGGCTCCGGTAAGCCCAATAGAATCCGAAATTTTATGAATATAGTGAATGTCCATACCAAAATTTTATTTAAATTGGCGCTCGAGGGTATTCGTAGTACAAAAAGACAAAAAAAGAAAGATGTCGTGTTAAAACCACACCTCAATTCGTTCCGTCAAAGATGTATGAGTAGTTTTTTCGTATATTCGTGAGCTAGATTCCCCTTTAGGGCTAAATAAGCCCCTGCACCTAAGCCTCAACTGGGCCTTTTGTGCTTGGAAGGTAGCCTATGATTAATTTATACCCGTCAATAAAATGTATAAAAAATGTCAAATAAAACTTCTAATGCCCATTTCTATAAACATTTTGGTTCAATATGAATACTCGGAAGTTCTAAACAGCAAAATAGTATTTGAAAGCTTCTAAACTTTTCATATCATGTTATAAAAAGGGTTAAAAAGCTGATATGAAAGTAGATTTTAGAGCTTTATATGTACGTATATATCTTTGTCAGTCAAATGAATTGAGTTTTCCTGTCTAAAGTCAATCATAAAACTGAACGCTGCCTCCTCATTTTCAAAAACAAAGGGCTTCTTACAAGAATGCTTAGCACTTTGGCTTTTGAAGTGAAATTTTGATTAATCATCGTTGCTAAACAAACATGGATAAGCAAACTCTGGCATTCTGATTTCGATAAGTATAACGAAAACGTACAAGGGGGAAATAAAAAATTATGAAAAATATTTTTGTTTGAAATACAAGGGAATATTCACATATTTTGCCAAAAATACCACTGCTAATACTGAACAACTGAATGGGCGCATGACTTGAAATTCCAGAAAACAAATATTTCAAAATATAAAGAATATCCCAGTATATTTCATACTTCTGTAGAATGGGAATCTTTCAATTGAAAAGCAGGCCTATTTCAATTGTATGATTGACTTTGAGACATAAAAATGTGGATAGATTGCACAAAGAAACCAGGGCATTATAAAGTTAAATCAGTCCAATTAACGTCTTGCAAAGAAAACAAGAGCTTTCTTTCTGCATTTTCAAGAACAGCATTACTGCTCATAAAGGTTGATAAAGATTGAAGAAACGTCCTTTATAATGAGCAGTACTTCTCACCTCATAGTTGTTGTTTCTCACTTATATTTTGCAAAATTGAAAACTCGGGGTATTAATAGGTAACAAGAACTAAATAAGAAGAAAATTTGCTTTCCTCACTCTTTTTAAATTGCATAGAAAACTACTGACTTGAAAAAATTGAGTGGAAACTACGTCTAACGTATATTCCAAAACAAACAAAAAATATGAAGCTGACTTTGGAGTATTCCATCAGGAAACTGCGGCAGAATAAGAAATGTTTTACTTGCGCCTATGGAATAGAATTTTGAGAACACCAAATCCTACAAATAGTGTAAATGCGGAAGTGTGTTTGAGTTGTTGGTACTTGTTTCACGCAGCAAGGGTGCTAGTTTATAATATGCGGAATCTAATTGGCATGACTTTTTATATTTATTTTTTTTGCATGACTTATGCAATATTGTAAGGTGTTATTCATCATCACCAACAACAATAACAACAACATCAAAAACAATAATATAACAACAATATCAACAACATCAAAAACAATATCAACAACAACATCATCAACAATAACAACGACATCAACAATAACAAACAACAACATCACCTTCCATGATCGACATTTTCAGGTGTAAAAAAAATCTTGGGTACGGCTCTGGATACGAGCATATGGACCGGAAAGTGACATTACATACATTTCAACAATCCATGCCTCTAAAACAAATTAGGTATAATTAGAAAGAATATGTATACAAGTTTAAGTTGAACACGTTGAATACACCAGTTCCTTTGGTCACTAAAGTTAAGCAACGTCCAACAAAGTTTTACTTGCTGGATGATCACTGACAACACAAGGTTTGACCCTTCATGATGCTGACTATTCCCAGGCCGGGTGAAGTCAATTTGAGTATAACTGGTTTATAAGTTTCCTGCGAATGGAGGGTATAATTATCGTCCAAAATGTCCCTAAATATTAAAGAGAAAAAAAACTAAAGACATGATCGATTTTTTTAATATATTAAGAAGAGCTGTAACATACCAAAAGCAAAAGCCGTATTCTATTTAAAATTCCTCTGAAATGCTGTCAAAATGTTTTGGTGCTAAAAACATTTTTTTCCTCCATGTCGTCGTTCTGCGTGAGTTATTTTCGAATATTTTATAACGTTTTTCAGAAATAGAAGAAAAATAGTAAATATTGTTTGTCCCGTTTAATATCTCAAATAGAACAAACAACTGTAATAAGAAAGCTCGCAAGTCTTCAAAGACAAGCCTCTCTAGGCATTATGGGAGTGATGAGAACATCGCCGACCCTTGCGCTGGAGACCCTATGAAACATTCCACCACTTTGCATGGCAAGGATGGGGTCTTACAGGCTGGAGATTAACTATCAATGGATGCCCAAGAAATCATGGATTGGACATTCAAAAAAGGTCATGTTACCAGATCACATTATTATCAAACATTGCCCTACTCCACGGGTAAGAACGTGAATCCAGACGCGTGACTATTGGAAGAATAAAAGGGACAATGTAATAAAAGGAGATATTGTATTCTATACAGATGGCTCCATAACTGGGAATGGCACGGGGGCCGGGATCTATGGGGTGGTCCCAGGATACAACTATCCGTAGGACTGGAGCACACACTACGGTATTCCAGTCTGAGGTATATGCCATTCTTACAGCATTCACTAGTCCAGAGCCGGGTTAGCGTAGCGAAATGCTTGGCCAAGGCAGCCATAGAAGACTGGGTCTTTAAAAAACACAAGGAGACCTGGGGTCCTACGGAGAAAACAGAGAAGAAAATTGTGAATCTCAGCAGACGTGACATTAGACTGGTGATTGGACTGCTCTAAGAAAACACCTAAAAACTATAGGGGAAAACAGGGGAACAGCGATGTGCAAGATGTGTGGAGAAGAAAAGGAGACGGCTTCGCACATTATATTTGACTGCCCATACCTGGCGTTACAACGCTTCAAGATGATAGAGTTCCCGGGTTGAAAACTTACTATTCCCATTGAGATACACTCAATAGTCCTAACTAGTGGAGGCAGCACTTGGAATTCCGAAAGGAAAGTCCGCCACAATTAATAACAATAATGTGATACCAACAAATCTAAGGTTGAGACAGTGCAATATTACGCGTTAACACAAATGACAATACTACTTACATTACTACTACTAAAGAAATTAGACAGTCATAAATTGATTAAAAGAAATTTTATATTTTAGATCTCTAGCAAACCCACAACAATTGAATCCTGATTTTGAAACATATACCATTCTGTTAGACTTGCACCAAAATATTGCATACAGGAAAAGAGAAAGTAAACAGAGAAGAAAATATGTAAAATATTTGAACACCCTTCCCAGACAAACAAATTATTGGAACAAAGCCAAAGTTTCCTTCACCAGTATGTTATTGAAAATAAATCTCAATGGGAGTAATATTCTTCAGACCAAATGGAAAATTAATTGATTCCCCGTGCGAGTAAAGGCAAAGGTTTGGTGGAGGGTATATCATAAGAAGACAGAGGGAATCTCGGATCCCTTCTTCTTCTAGTTCCACTTACAGCAATTATATATAATCTCTCGATGATTCTTTCCTTGACCTGGCCCTGTCCATAACATAATGTTAAACACCTCTTCTCATTTCCATATCTTTTATTGCTACTACAGCAGCGACGCCAGCTATGTCATTTCTCCATCGTCCGTGATTGGGAGCTTCAGAAACTTCGCAGCAGCTACCAGATGTTTCCACAAGTCCATTAAAATCAACGTCGTTGGATTATTTGGATATTATCGAAGATAATTTAGTTACATAGGTACATTTAATTTATACCGATTAACTAAAATATTGAAAGAATCTTTCAAAAAATAATTTAATATCCAAAAAGAATCGAAGATATTCCCTTGTATAGAGTATATCGAAGATATTCCCTTGTATAGGCCCCTGATTACTATGATCCCCGCATTTTTCGCCTAAAATACAAAGAGGACATTGTCATACAAGTACATATCCCAGATTGCAAATATTACAGATCCTTAATCTATATTTGAAACAAAGTCAACATCACGTCTAGGCGAGTGTTCTGATTCTATCAATATAATTTATTCTTGCGATTGGTTCCAATGTGATTGGTTCCAATGAATAATTTAAAATTTCCTTTATCCAATTTGCCAATAATCTTGAAGCTCAAATAAAAAACTCATCTTCTTCTATGCACGTATGAAGAACAAAAAAAAAAAAAAAAAAAAAAAAAAANAACGTATGAAAAAAAAAAAAAAAAAAAAAAAAGAAAAGGAAAGGAAAAGAAAAGAAAAAATCACATTTTCCGCTGATATATTCCCATCAGCTACCTAGTTTATCATTCCAACTTCCAACTAAAGGAAAGAAATAGGAAAGAGAACATTGGTCGTCAACGTCAGTCTATCAAAAATGACCTAATAGATGTAATGATGTATTCCTATAGAGAATCTGATATCAAGCGAACAGCAATTCTACGGCAGAAAGTCGGCAGAGACGCATTTCTTGATACACAATAGAAGGTTCCATAATAATTTACTGGGAAAAAAATCTGGGTCAAATAAGATGATGTTTTTGAAACGAGATCTTGGGTTATTACTGTTTCGGCTGCATTTTAAGCGTGCGCAGCTGGGCACATTTTCGGAATGTTTGAAGGATTTTTTTGGCTCAAATAAGAGTAATCTTTTTTTTAAAAAAAAAATGTAGAAATAGACCTAACCGACATAAAAGAATCACTAGTAATCATTATACCACGATAAGCCAAACATAGTTATTTATTTAAACTGTGCAAAGACAGTAATCTCCACGATATCGGGAACGATACACTCGAGGCAGGATGGGATATAATATTGTTTGGTGAGTCTCCCATAGCTTGTGTTGTGAACTTTATAGAAAACTAAAGTTTACATGCGATTCAACATAAGAAAATATTAGAAATTCTGACTGCGAAGTTGTGATCATCATCAAAGCAGCATCACGGCATCGGCATGAGTGAACTTAACCAATTCTAATGCGGACCCTTACACCGGAAATAATGGGAAAACGTGCAAACAAAATGTTGAATAAAGTAAAGATATCGGGAATTCTGAAAAACGGACAGGAAATGGTAAATTAGTTGAACTACGTGTGGACTTAAATCAGGTTTATGTCATCAGGAATATAGGTTTGGTCGTGGATTCCATGATTTCCATGGAAACTTGTACTCAGTACTGAGCAACCAGAATACGATAATAAATACCAAATTAAATCCGGTAATACAAATTAGAGCATTGTACACATTACACAACAATTATAAATATATAAGAAGATTGTGCTACAGTAGACTAACTTGTTATTCAATACGTATATTTAAATTATAATACCTGCATATGTCCCGAATGACAATATTACCATTCGAAAGTTAGACACGACCTAACTGCTCGTGTCCAACATAAGATCTACATAACTAGCAATGATAAAGCCACTTTGCCATGAGTAAGTCATCGATGTTCAACGAGGAAAAGAGTTCTAATAGCAGGAGTCTTGAGCCAATATAGTCCAATAGGCTCTCTGATTATTTTCTATGTTCTTACACGTGGGAACATCCTACATCTTAACTGCGAGGAGCCAAGATCCTAAAACAGGGAGAGCTATTTTAAAGTTTTCAAAAATACTTTCTAAGATTTCATTAATGCTTCTAATATCACTAATTTCGGTTTGAAAGTTCAAACATTCTTCACAAAATTACAACTGTTTAAGAATGTTTGGGGAGTTCTTATTATTTTAGTGCAAAAATTCCGAAAAAAAATATACAAGGGAAGTAGAAAGGGGATGAGGAATAGAAATGATAATAATAATTGAAAACTTTTTTGGACTTTCGCCAATTTAGGCTACTCAAACTTTTTTATATATATATTTTGACCCTTAGGAATATAAATTTTCCAAATTTGTAAAATACAGGGGTTTTAAAATTACATTTTAAAGAAAATGTTTTATGTAGTATAAGAATAGAAAAGGGAGAATGCAGAAAATGTTCTCTCCCCGCCTTGTATTTTTAGGATTGGGAAAGCTGCGAGATAAATTTCTATGGGACTCAATTATTTTGATGCATGTCTTCGTATTTATGTTTTCAGCTTGAACTCAAGATCTTTATTATTTTGAATTTTCATACCCAAAATTTGTGTTCGATATTTTGTTTTCTATTCAATATAATTTATGGATTGGCTTTTGAGGCCCCAAACTGATGTTGACTTCCTAGAAGTGGGCCCACATGTAAACCCATAATAATTCCTTTTTTTTGTCTTCAGCTTCAAAATCAAACTTGAGAGACTAACTGTTGCAAAGCTCTCCCCTAAAGCTTCTGAGATATTTAAACAAGTCGAAACTCCACAATATTGTTTTTCTTTTTCTTCCTCTCCTCTTTATCTGTTTTTTGAAAAACTAAGTTTTGTTCTGAAAGTTTATCGAAATAAATGTTGATCACAAATTCAGGCGGAAGTAAACGTATAAAGCGTCTGGAAGCGCTTAAATGTTTGAAAAAAAAATCAACCCATAGACAAAAGCTCTTTGCTGCCAATTAAAGATGGAAAGTTTTAGAAAAATCTAGTTCAAATAACCTCTAGCTAGAGGCTACTGCTGTGCAAGACCGGTGGCTTAGCAAAAGTTTCAAAGGTGTTCGGTTCCAGAAAAGACATTTGGCCAAGTTAGTATGTGATACGTATTTCCTGATTACTTATTAGAAAAAAAAAAATCATTTAATAACATGTTATTTGTATTAGAGTGCTGTATCTTACGTAATTGAATGCCTCGGTATGTATATGCCCGATCTAAATGGAAATTTGATTCATGAAACATTAGCAATTTCTAACAATTCTAATTTTATTTATATTTCACCTAATAATAATCGCGACTCTCGTGACTTTACCGACCCTCGTGAGGTAATGCGCAATATGCATTACCTCCACCATTCTGAATCTCATATTAGAATTTGCCTATGTACTAAATCCATACTAATATTTTAAATGCGAAAGTAACTCTGTCTGTCTATCTGTCTGTCTGTATGTATGTTACGCTTTCACGCTTAAACTACTGAACCGATTTTGATGAAAGACATAGGCTACTTTTGGGGTTGAAACTATAAACGGCCATGCCTCTAAGGCGCCAAGCGAAGCGGGCGTATCCTGCTAGTTTAATAATAAAATTGTACAATATTTTATGCAGGTCCATTAAAGGGCTGCTATTTAGACCCAAGTGCATGGCCCAATTGGCCGTAAACAAGCCTTTAATTCATAGAGTGTAATGTATGTCCATCAAAATGGGACCAGGTATTCAAGAGCTATGGTGAAACAAAAAGACATACAGACAAACTAAAGAAAAATCTTGGTGTTAAACTAGGTCTCACTTCTTTCGGTCAATTATTGGAGTTTTTCATTTCATTTGTGATTGGAACTCACCATCAACTGACAGTTTCTCACTTCACTCTCACATTCATTTTTTGCATCTAATTATTCATTAGATATGTATACTTTATATACAGAACCATCAATCAGCCTCTAGCTTCCTCAAACTCAAGGGAGTTGAAATTTAAATACAGCAGCAGTATTCATCTTTCTATTAAATTACAGTCAAATACTATGCACGAGCACACCATGGTGGAGCGTTAGCTCTATATTTCATTGTGAGATGTGTGGTTTGGTTCAACTAAAGTGTCCAGGGACATCAACATGTTATAAAGTTTTTTTTTTTTTTTTTTTTTTTTTNTTTTTTTTTTTTTTTTTTTTTTTTTTTTTTTTTTTTTTTTTTTTTTTTTTTTTTACACATCACGTCCTAATTCCATGAGAAAAACTAAAATGTTGCTTTGTAGGCCCCTGGAGAATTTTCCCATAAAAAGTATAGTATTCGTTATTTACATTTATTTTCCATGTTTGTTATTCTAGGTTTATAAACCATTTTCAAAAACATACAGTTTAGCGATAATTCATTAAAAAGGGTTTAAATCAGAGATGATATAGATACAGAATGAACCAAAGTAATATAGATGTCAATGATTTGGTACCATGGAAATCTCGTTCCGATCTTCAAGAGATCGCGATCGTCCGAATAAGAATAATATGAGAAAACTTGGTTAAGTTTAGATAGGTGGTTACCTAATATCTGTCCAACTGCAACCTGGCACTCTGCTGTCACCGTGCCATCCGTCCAGCATATCCTGCACTGTGCTGTCCGTCCAGTCCATCTCATTTAGGCAGCACCCTCTGGAGTTGGGCTATATTTTTATTTATCTTTTTACTTTCTCTTCCTCCAGAAGATAAAGTATTGTATTCGTGCAGCAAATTTTGACTTTTTTTGGCCCAAAAAATCGTCTGACGGGAACCCAAAACCCAAAATAAAGATCAAATATATCATTTCCTATTGCTTTTGGGCCATATTTTCACTATTTCGGATCATATTTGAAGTTTGGAAATATTTGGAACCATGGGGTCCAAAAAACCGATATTTCCGACGTACTACGTACACCGTACGTACGGAATCGTGTGCAGAGCTTTGGAAGCCAAACTACTAGTCCAATTTTGATGAAATTCGGTACAGGTCATCTTTGGGCAAAAAGCCCGACCCATAATTTTTCTCGATATCGCCATCTTTTTCTCGATATCGCCATCAGGAGAGCCTCTAGGAGTTAAATGAATTTGGTATGCACGGTTTCCCAAGTACTATAATTGACATCTTTTGGTACTTTCTAGTAATTTTGGTTTTGGGGTCCCGGTAGGGGCCCACAAAATGAAAAAAAAAAAAACATAAAATTCGTCCGATTTTGATAAAATTTGGTATGCATAGCCACCAAAGTATTATATTTTTGGTATTTTGTAGAAATTTTGGCTTCAACCTACTCAGGCACTGCCATGTATAATTCTCAAAAAAAAAAAAAAAAAAAAAAAAAAAAAAAACATTAGTTGGGACACATGGAGTTATTATTTAAAAACATATTATCTCTAAAGAGCCGTAGAATGCTGACGTTGTTAAAATAATACTGTCACTAAAGAGCAATGTCTACAGCCGAAGGATGCCAAATCTTTTTAAAATAATACTATCACTAAAGATTCAAAACTTTTTAAACTAATACCATCACTAAAGAGCAAATTCTACAGCCGAAGGCTACAAAATCGCAGCCGA
>CM022878.1:20348280-20359483 GCA_012654025.1 Pachypsylla venusta | reverse complement strand
AGTGCACGCATGGTGCATCAAATATCGAATCATGATTCGGTGTTACCTGTTATCCCATTGAAAAATAAAAGTGATTTTTCTCTAGACATTATGCGTGATGCGCAACTCGTGTGGACTTTTTAGGCAATTAGTTCTCTGGCTATATAAAGTTCAATTGCACAGAGAATTTTTAGCAGTCTTCTTATTCGATTGTTTTGAACGATTTGTCAATGGGTTTAGTGACACAATGATACTCACTCTCCAAACAAATCCCTCTAAATCATTATGATTTCTGACTGACAATTATATAGCGATGATCAACCAATATCTTATTAGTTCATGATTAATTTATTATTTCAATTTCAAATGAGTTAGGTACTTACATAAAAGAATGTATTGTAATTGGTCTAAAATTTTCGATTTCGATCTTTCAATGCTAAAACAAGTTTGAGGTCCCCAGAGCCCAAATCTCAAGTTTCAATATTCGAGACTGCCAGAAAGAAACAAAACCGCTAACGGTATATTTGACTTCAATTAAAGGTTTCATAACGCGAACAATATACATACAATTGTATCTATACATACAACTATATTGGACATACTAGCAAAATTTCAAGTTCCTATACGGTTTTCGTTTTAGGGAAGATTCGTAAAAACCGCCGAGAGTGTACAAAAACAGCGAACGACTGATTTGACTGCAAACAAAAATGTCTTGTCACGTTTCATGCAGAAAATTGATATGAATACCGTTCTCCTGTTAAGTCGGATTCGTGAAAACCGCCAACTGTTTATTTGATTTCAACCAAAGTTTCGTGTGTTGTCTATGGCATAATATTGACATACATACAAAATTTCAAATATCTAGCACTTATCGTTCTAGAGATATCTTGTTCACAAACCGACACACATACAGGGAGAAACTCGAGATTGTCGAAAAGTTCAGCCCATTACAATACATTCCTTTTTATATGATAAGGAATGTAAAAAAACAAACAGAAAAAAGGAGTGAGATCCCACAAAAAACATAAATGTGAAAAATAAGGCTAAGTCCCAATCCAAAAAAAATCGGCCCATTAAAGTAGTGAGATCCAAATAAAATACGGCCAAGTCCTCTTACTATCAGAATCGGTTTTAAATTTAATGTGTTAAATCTTTTTATGTAGTAAATATATTCAATGTATTGGATCTATTAATCTCGCTCTATGCAAGATTGCTGCCTTCATATTCGTAATCAAATTTTAACGCTTAACATCTCCGAGATTTTCGTGATTTCAACTTGGCAAGTTTTTTAAGAATAACACTAACATGTAGGAAAAAATCACGAAAATCTCGGAGATGTTAAGCGTTAAAATTTGATTACGAATATGAAGGCAGCAATCTTGCATAGAGCGAGATTAATAGATCCAATACATTGAATATATTTACTACATAAAAAGATTTAACACATTCAATTTAAAACCGATTCTGATAGTAAGAGGACTTGGCCGTATTTTATTTGGATCTCACTACTTTAATGGGCCGAATTTTTTTGGATTGGGACTTGGCCTTATTTTTCACAATTATGTTTTTTGTGGGATTTACTGTTTACTGATATGGTCTCTATTAGAAAAATTTAAATTTTCTACCTTGTAGCCATTGCTATAGTATTTTGAGTGTAAGAAACGAGAAGAAAAAGCGATGTGGTTATTTTGATCTGATTTAAGTAAGACTTACATTTTATAAGTATAGATTTCAAGTAACATCACAATACCTTAGTTGTACCACTGTAAAAAATTAACCAACCAAATTTGTCTGTAAGATCCCCGAGGCCTAATTGAGACTTCTTGGAGTGAAAATACTAAATATTGCAAAATTGAATTAATTATTGATCCCATCTAAATAAAGTTGCTGCTCATCTCCAGTTATTAATGAACAACCCAAATCTCTACAGATTGCAGTAAAAACGGGACAGCTGACAATAAATTTCATTTTTGACCATTAAAATATAAAATGTTTCATTTTAGTGGAATTTGTTTTTGTTTAGAACAAGAACATTTCTCGCCAGAACAAACATGAAAAGGCTATTTATTATATTTACAAGAGTATCATTTTAGTTAAATTACATTTGAACAATAAAATGGAAAAAAGGCTTCTAAGATAATATGAGAATGGGAGTGACATTAAGATGTGTTCAGTACATTGATTAATGACAAACACAAATCGAGATAGTAAAATCTAAAGAAAAACAAAATTGATAGTAAAACAAATTGCAGCCATCTTATTCAGAAAACGATGGCGCCAGAATGCAATAAAAGTGATAAGGTCCAGGATTCTAATAATAAAGCAGAAAAACTTCATGTCTGTTTTGTTTTAAACAGAAAAGCAACAGTCTAATGACGAAAATCAGACTGGAAAACAGATACATTGACAATACATGGCAACATTTTAAATTATTTTTAATTCGGAACTCATTTCAGGGCTGAGAGCTGAACCTTGTCTTCAATCAAAGTCGAAATGATTGATCACACTAAGAAAGAGAATCGTACCAATATGTAAGGGTATGATGCTTACTCACCATGTCAAAGGGTGTCTCCCAAATTTATTAAAGGATAATTTCTGATCAGGAAAATATATCCCTAAAAATGAATTATACTAATGTGTGAACTATTAGCATCGAAACTGGGAACAACAATGGGATGGTTCCAATCTAATAAGCAAAAAATATCCTTTCTAGCACCTAAAATATCCCGGGATGCACAAAGAGATAAACAAAAATCCATTGATACCATTGACCATAAAAATAATAGTTGTTCATTTCAAAGGTTTATTACTGAAAATAATAAAACAAAATTTTGCAGAAAGCAGAATGAAATTGTGTAGAAATTTTCAAAGTAGATAAATTAAGTAGTTTTCATTTGCTTCCTAATGCTCTGGCCTGAGATTAGGTACTCAGAATATCTCTTGAAATTCGTATAAAATTACCTTTATTTAATTGATTCTTAAATAAAATTTGCTTAACCCAGGGGGACGATCTTAAAAAATACATTTCTCTCTCCCATTGCGATTTACTTTAGCTAGAGATAGCCTCATTTAAGGTACAGGCTTCGTTTTGTTAAATCATTCGCTAATGAAAAGAGATACCCAGAGAGAAAAAAAAAATCTGACTTGTCAGACAAGCGTACTTAATCTCTAGGCGCACATGTGCTGACACCAAGTAAACCTCACCTCTCCTACCTTCTATTTATTTTGTTTTATGAAGGAAAGATTTTTTTAAAGTTTAAATTTTCGTCGATTGACTTTTTCACTTCAGAGAAAAAGTCAATAGACGAAAATTTAAACTTTAAAAATATCTTTCCTTCACAAAACAAAATATCAAGTCTCAATAGTCATTCAAATATTAAATACCCTCCTCCCTTCTGTAAGCCAAGTGTACATGTACAACATTTTGCTCGAGATTAATGACAATAATGAAATGCTCCAGAATAATTATGTGTTTCAATTATGTGCTCTGAGAAAGTTAACTGATTCAATGATATATTCTGAGAAAGTCATCTGATTCAATGATATGCTCTGAGAAAGTTATCTGATTCAATAATTTGCTCTGAGAAAGTTATCTAATGCAAGGCTAAGCTCCGAGAAAGTTTTCTGATTCAATGATATGCTCTGAGAAATTTATTTGATTCAATGATATGCTCTGAGAAAGTTATCTGATTCAGCGACATGCTCTGCGAAAGATCTTCATTCAATCAAATGGGTATCTACATTTATATTTGCTGTAAACCAACACAATTCATAAAATAAAAATCTACATCTTTTATTTCACACAAAAACAAATAAACATATCACAATATGAGAACTACCTATTTATTTACGACCATACTCAACATTGGTAAAGAAGGAAAAAGCTACAATTTTTTTTATTACCTTGTTACCTAGTAAGTAAATATGGGAAATCATAAATTTTTCAAAAGTCGAAGAAGGAGAAAAAAAAATTCCACATTCGAATTGACAAACAAATAAAAATATAAAATTTTACGATAAAGCAATAACAATAACTAGAAAGCAAAACAAAAGAGAAGTAAATCTGAGATTAAGGATTAAGATGGACTATAAAAAAAAAAGATAGAAATGGCAGCGATGCTGGAGAAAATGATCGCACGCTTTACAGAAAATGGAAATAGGAAAACAGAGGAAAACAAAGAACTGTGAGTAAAATTCCTTATCAAAGTTTTACACACGTCTGTCCTGCTATAGACATTTTGACAGTGCACTATTTGAGAACTTTGCTATCAGCATAAATAAATATGCAATCTCTTTTGCTCCTCTTAGGAAATCCTCATAGAGACACCTAGTATGCAACAATCAGAATGAATTGAAAATAAAGCATTTAAAAAAATAGCTTTCAGAGCGCTGCACTTGAATTCTTACGAATGTCGCGTCCTACGGATTAATTGGTTTCTTGAACTTCCTGACACAAAAATTATTTTAACTTAAAAAATAAACCAATATTTATGTTGAAAATATGTCCAAAAGTAATAGGATATCCGATATCCACATAAAGTAATAGGAAAGGTAGCACATATTTAATTAATAGGATATCACATATTTAATACCTTTAAAAAGTATTAAATATGTAATAGCCTATTACTTTTGGATAATATTAAGCAATTGTTTTTTATTATATATAGGATCGCCTTTACATTTGCTTTAAAGAACGCATCAGTAGAGATAGTTAAGCTGTACCTACTCTTAAGAATGCACGTTTTTTGTTTGTTTGTTGATAGTTCTTATGATGAAAATGTTCACTTCACATTATTTATCCAGGTATCAATATGCAACATTACATTTCTTAATATTACATAGGATATGTATTTAATATGCTTTTGGGTTTAAGAAGTATTTTTAATGGAAATAAGGAGAATTCCTTGGAGCAAGATTTTTTCAGAGTTGCTTTTTTAGGCAAATTCGTACGTTATCCACAATATGCTATGCATTGAAGAAAAAATGAAAAACATAGACAATTATATTTTTGTCAAAAGGTACAGTTATGGAATAGGACGAGTCATTTTAGGTGTTCGATATTGGTAGAACAAGCTGTTCTAGCAGTGACCATTATGTTATGTCTCTTTGCCATTCCAAAAAAATTGGATTTTTTTTTCTTTCTTTTTTATTTACGTTTGGAAACTCTTATCATCTTCCTAACATGACAACGCAGAAATTAATTTCATAAATTAAAATAAAAATAAATTCCGGGACTTTTCATTCTAAGGAAGGCAAGAAGATGAGAACATAAAAGAAAATGGAGGCCATAATTTTTAAGAATTTCAGTCATAAAATTTTAGATAAGCCGTGAAACAGTACATGAAATGTTTTTTTTTTTTCTCTCTCTCTCTCTCTCTCGTACAGACCTTTAAAAAAGTTGGAGTTCTCCCATATGACTCAGGAGTTGACCTATTTTTCTTACTTAAGTATAAGTATTAAAATTCTTCAGCTATATTTGTGGGGACTCACATTAACACGATATCCCACAGTATCTACAAGAGAACAAATAAACCTAAAATTTGATGTTGTTAACCTAGCTACAAGTGCATTTGGAAAGTGTATGATTGGTATGTAGATCACATCTGGGCTATGATTGGTCCTAGAATGGGACCCAAAAAGTCTAAATCGTCACTCGAGGTTATCACTGTTCAATCATCAAGCATGATTCATTCTTTTTCATAAGGTTGAAACCAGTCACCTTATTGCAAAGTCTTTACGAAAAATTGGATTATCCAATAAAATTGTACTTTTATATCTTTTTAACGTCTCTTTAAGATTTGAGGTCACTCGAGACGTAGGTTTTACCATTCTTTCGCTGGAAACTAACAAACCAGGCTCGAACCTAGATGGTTCGAGCCAATAGGAGAACCTTAGCCCTCTCAGGAAATAATAATAATGGTTACTCATTATGTAAAACCTCTCTGGACGTTGCTTAGCTTCAGTAATCTTACAGAAACTGGATTATTCAACGTGTCGTTGGAGTTGGTTACCTCTAGATCTTTTGGGAAAAAGTGTATAAACACAACTTTCGAGTTCTCGTATCGTGCAAAACATTATGCATGCCAGTATAAGAAATGACGAGCGAGTAAATAATAATATGTTTGTGTCTCATTCCAAATTTCATTTTCAGAATTCTTTTCGTTTTTTAATTTTCTTCTTCAAATCCCTACTTTTTCCCGACATTATTATTTTGGAAAGCACAAACTCAACTGCATTCTTTTGACTTTTATATCTGAAGATTATAATCCTGAGACAGTGTGAACGTTCTTCTAGATATTATAAGAGTATATTGTTCGCATTTCTGGTCTTGTTGAAGTATAGGTGAACACGATGCATGTAAATACAACAACTGGATACTTATATTCAGGATAAACGTCTGAGTGGATAAGTATTGCTTCCTAAAATATGTGAATGGAGTATAATCACTAGGCGAGGTTAATGCCTGTGGCACTAACACTTAAGCCCGATCGTCCTTTGGAAGCAACTATCCAAATGAATGAATGCTAATGGAAACTCGTCCACTGTAGGTAAGCGTATAAAATATAACGTTTACAAGGTGTCGAAGTTTATTAACCTACATTCATTGGGATCAGTTACTCGTAATAGCATGCGCTTGTAGTCCCTTCCAAAGGAGGATCAAGTTTAGAGCTGTATTTTTAAATTTTCATATACTAACTTAGCCTGAGATCGAAATCAGATCCTCCTGTTTATTAGACGAGTGCTCAACCACTATGCTAACGAGTCCGAGTAAAATATAAGAACTAGTCTATACCTATACAACGCAAAGCCCAGTTGGTACACTCACTCATTGACTGACTGATACTTAACGTAGCTCCTCAATGGCTAAACCGAGAGACTTGAAAATTGGCCCACAGATTCCTTTTTCAAGATAAATGTCAGAATGGTAAAGCATAGCTTCTTCACCACCATGCTGCAGCCTAATGCAAAGGAAATTACTTTAATCATTTATTGAAACATGATGGGTTCATTAATAGGCTCATTAGCAAATGCGCAGAAGCAAGGAATTGGTCATTTCTGACTATCAGGACACTGACGATCCCACAGAAATTCATCAGAACGGATGAAGGCTACAAAATTTAATTTGAACACAAGGAATTGACAACGGCCGGCCGGAGAATCACTGTATCAAATTTATTATTTGATGTCCTTCAAATATTTCTAACCGGCAGTCAAATATTTCTAACCGGTCAATTCTGAGGACATTTTTTTTTTCCTTTTCTTTGGTATATTTTAACCAAAATCTGGGCAAACGACTGAACATATCAATTTCAGATTGAGAAAATACATTCTTCCGCGCTCTCTTCGTCTCGAATGCAATATTTTCCATAAATTTAATAAATATTGGACTGGTTGAGTTTGGCGGATGTAATTAAAGCGGCTGAATATTAATTGTTTGCTGGATTTCATTCGACTATAAATAGTCATTTTTGCAGATAGCAAGTTGTGAAGAGTGCATTGTGTACCGTACTGCATTACTACTGCATTCTTGTATGGAAAATGCATAATTGTTTGTCCCATTGAATGCATTATTATCAAATCATTAAACCGTAATTATCAATAATAATCGGCATATCCGCTGAAAATTGAAACTTTCCTTTACCATTAAATATCTTTAAAGTTTTACAATTTACAATTAAATAAATGACATGGAAGAGAGAAGACACAGTTTAAGAAGTTGGAGGTTTGAATGGACAGGCGGGGAAATGGAAAGGCAAATCAAGATTTTCTGTTCCTTGAAATGAATAATAGAATTTGAAGAAAAGATTGACTTGTGTGTTTCGTGATGGAAGGGTTTGGAAAATTCGGGAAGAGTGTCTAGAACAATTTGCTTTTCAATTAAGAAGAGGAATAGAATGAAACAAAAATTTGTGTCAGTACAGTATCGTCCGAAATATTTACCTCACCACTCAAATGAGTGAAATGAAATCAACTACATTTTCTCTAGATCAATATGTTTTCTCTTTAAATTTTTTTGTCGTTGGCCGTTGCTAGAGCGGTTGAACAGATATTTTCCCGTACAGAATAATATTTGGTCCAATGTATCTCGTATAATAACATACAATCACCAATTTTCCACAATGCAAAACATCTAAGGTCATTCGAGACGGTGGTTTTACCTTCCAATCGCTGGAAAATTACAAAACAGCTAACCACATTGAACGTCTAATACGTGACATAGTGTGCACCACACTCCACTCGGCTTGCATCAGGGAGGTAGCGGGTTCGAATCCTGGTCGGGTCCAAAATTGTAAAAAGGTTTTTTCCAATTTTCTACTTGGTCTGGTTGTTTTCGGAGTTGAAATTGAGTAGCTTTGTAATAGCGAGAAGTGGTAGCATTTTAAGGTAAATGCTAGTAAAGTATTGGGGTTATTGTTAAAAAAAGTAGCTTTTTCGCCCACAAAATATACATTATTTTAGCTAACCACATTGACTTCACCCAGCCTGGATTTGGCCAACAATAGCTAGCATCGGGGGGATTCGAATCTCCCTTAACTTCAGTGAACTCAAGGTGACATTAACACTCATTTACTAGTTTGATCTCTTCTTTCAAATAATATTCCAGAGGAATCAGATGTATAACATTGCCTTCACAAAATCCCTTCACAGCCTTCAATAGTTTGCACCCTTGAGAAGTATGATATCAAATCTACATAAAAAAGTTGAGACGATTAGAAAACTTTCTACTTGCTCCGTAGTGTAACAAAACAATCTCTTCAAATTACATTCTCCATCTCAATGAATTCTCACTAAAGTTAAAACTTTAAAGAATAATATGGCGGAACGAGCTATAATCGTTTCAATCCTTTGAATGGAATAAAATAAATTGCGAGACGTGTAACTTCTTCGTAAATGAATTCTGTTATTTACAAATTCAAACAAAACATTTAATGACTAACAAATTAAAATCTATCAAAAACTGGATCGGTCATACAGGGCTGACACATTTTTCACCAGTTAGTCTAAACAAATATTTACTTCTTTTCTCTATGGCTCAATTCGCTTTTCCTCCTGCACTACCTTTGTATAATGTTGAGTGTATTCCTATTTTTTAAAACCAATCAAAATCATGGAGTCGACGAGAAGGACCTGTTTAAAACATTTACAACTGAGGCCCAGAAAAAATATTTGACGAGATGCCGATCATAAGATGAGAAATTTATAATAGATGTGTATGTTTGACGAGGTGTCGAGTATAAGATGAGAAATTTATAATAGATGTTTGACGAGATGTCGTGTATAAGATGAGAAATTTATAATAGATGTTTGACGAGATGTCGTGTATAAGATGAGAAATTTATAATAGATGTTTGACGAGATGTCGAGTATAAGATGAGAAATTTATAATAGATGTTTGACGAGATGTCGTGTATAAGATGAGAAATTTATAATAAACTGTTTCGCCCGTGCTTTGCTACGGCCTATAGATTGGCGCCTTAGAGTCATGGCCGTTCCTGTGATATTAGTATTCTATGATTTGCCATTCAAAAATCAAAAGCGAATAGTAAGTAGGCGTGTACGCTGTTGTATGTATGTATATACATGGTATCATGCTATCTCTCTCGCCCAAATGTATTTCTTATGGGGATTGTTTACTTTTCGCGACTTCTACCCCTTAAAATTAAAATTTTGCAAAATCCTTACTTAGTACACACTTACATGGTGCAACGAAGGTACTTTGTCAAGTCTGTAGCATTAATAGTTTCGGCTCTACGTTGATCAGTCACTCGGGACATTGCCTTTTTTATAGGCAATGTCCCGAGTGTATGTTTGACGTAGCTTTCTATTCTGCTTGTAATATTTTAGAGAGCACTTGTTTAGAGTACAACACTACTCAGGTGATGACAATTGTCTGTTACAATTGTTAACAGATATGAGTTAAAAAAATCCACAGTAAATAGATAAAAAAAGAAAACAATATTTTTAGTCTGCCTGGCCGTCAGATACGCCAAGTATATTAGCAGAGATATTTATTTTGCTGCAAAAGTCTGCTTGTTTGTTACAGATAAGATTGACCGCTCAACCAAAAAGGTAAAATTATTTTCATCAGTAATTTTGGAATGTGGCAAACACTTCCCTCACATAAATATTTCTCTATAAGATTCAGAAAATAAATTCCTTGAAATTTTCCATCATTTAAGTCATGAAGAGAATGAACCCATGCTTAGAAAACAACTCTCCAATGCAAGTACAGGTCGGATAAAAGTAATAGGTTCTGAGTTTCCAGAATGGAGGGGCATATAGCATAAGTGAAGTTTAAAAACACAATCACAAACGATTAAATAAAATTAAATATAAATCCATCCCAACATCACACCAGCCAAGCAGAAATGGAAAATAATATATTATTAAATTGCAGGGACATTATGTTCTACCCCTCCCCGACATTCTGACCTGCCTGTTCAGAGCCGGGGGCATCTTCTCAACATATTATATGTAATGTAATTTGGTATTTGACTATTTTGATATTAGGGAAGCTTCAGGGTCTCAAATTATAAAATTATGTTCTGTGTGTGTACCATTTCATTAATTTTGCTATTATTTTCCAAAAATTTCAAATGTTTATAGTTTTAACAAAGGATTTAACTTGTGAAATTGATCAAATGAAAATATCTAGTGTCATATTCAGAATTGCAAGAAGGGAATTACGACTTTTCAATGGAATAACTCTCCTTTGAGATCGACCCGAAACATGGTACAAAAGCTGCACACTCGTATGTGTAAAATGAAGTGATATAGGTCTGAATTATGAACAGGTATTTTAAAATACGTATAATAGAGTCTAGTGACGGTCACAAATATGAATCTTCAAAAAAAATATTCTCCTGCAGAGGATTATGATGAATCACGGAAGCCTCCTTATTTATATTAAAAGTACTCCTCAAATCCGAAAGCATATAAATTTGATTTAAAAATAAACAAACCTTAATATTAATTATTGATAAGTAATGTGAAGTTTATTCTAAACTAGCTGTTTCGCCCGTGCTTCGCTACGATTCTTATATTGTTATTTTTAAGGACATTGGAATTTGGGTCGCGACAAAATTTAAGATATGGGACCGCGACTGTCCGATTTTGGTGATTAAATTAGGAATTTGGCCCTAACTCGAAAACGGCTTGATATATTTTAGTTCTGATAATTTTCCTGGGGTCGTAGACCATGATTTTTTTTTTTGGGGGGGGG
>CM022878.1:20312645-20344873 GCA_012654025.1 Pachypsylla venusta | reverse complement strand
TGACGGTCACAAATATGAATCTTCAAAAAAAATATTCTCCTGCAGAGGATTATGATGAATCACGGAAGCCTCCTTATTTATATTAAAAGTACTCCTCAAATCCGAAAGCATATAAATTTGATTTAAAAATAAACAAACCTTAATATTAATTATTGATAAGTAATGTGAAGTTTATTCTAAACTAGCTGTTTCGCCCGTGCTTCGCTACGATTCTTATATTGTTATTTTTAAGGACATTGGAATTTGGGTCGCGACAAAATTTAAGATATGGGACCGCGACTGTCCGATTTTGGTGATTAAATTAGGAATTTGGCCCTAACTCGAAAACGGCTTGATATATTTTAGTTCTGATAATTTTCCTGGGGTCGTAGACCATGATTTTTTTTTTTGAGGGGGGGGGGGCATTCCCATAAATTTTTCGCTATCTGCTATCGTTTGGGCTGTGGTATTATAACTGACAACCATACATAGGTACATTACATACAAATTTCTGATTCATATATTAAGATAATAAAGATCCTTCACCTCTACTGATGATGTGTTCTTTTGGAGTTATAATTTCAAAAGAACAGTACCCAATCATTGAATCCCAACTATTAAGAGTGAACACTATAGAATAACACAACCCAATATGCTTATTGGCAATAAACCAAGAATTTTCACTAATCTTTCTGATGGAGTCAACTTGACACTGTGTGTTCAAAATGATACCAAAGTTACAAAAATGTATTTTGATATTAAAGTTAAGCTGTTTAATTAGATTTTAGCGACTTAATAAGACTTTATGAGGAAACTGGGGAGAAGTTTTTCAACAAAGTTTGTCGTCTTATGCTTCTGTCATACATATATGGGAAAAAGTAAAACGAGGTGAAAAGTTTACGTTTTAAATATTAGTTCTAATATCCTTTGGGAGATCCTTTGTAATGTTATATTTCTTAGACGTACACGAGGGAGGTCCCTCAGAACTCAATAAAATACGATTTCATGAAATCTCTCTTGTTCTTAATCCCCCAAGACGGGAAGCATCTTGTTTCACTTAAAAACAGGGTACAGTTTACTTACTCTTTGCAGTCCCGAGAATATGCTGAGGATCACAAGAAAATTATTAATTTATAGATCGCAAACTAGAAATATTTGAAATATTTTGAACTTGTCTATTTCTCATGACTGCCCATCCTTTCAGGACTCCTGATCTCAAGAATAAACTGTAAGCATCTTCCAATCTCATTAGATTATAGCACAACATATCGAGGGAATCTGTTTCTCCTTTACTGACGATGAGAACACAATTTAGCCTGTCCAGGGTCCTGAGTTAACACAAGGATACGAGATTCATTCTCTTAATTCCAAACAATATATTTTGTATGCTTATTAGCAAAACACAAAAAGCACTATTTTTGTGTTTTGCTAATAAGCATATTGGGTTGGGTAATTCTATAGTGTTCACTCTAAAGCAAATATTCTGAGGCTGCGATAACAGTGACGCTCAGATTTTCTCAGACAGCCACTTACTTACTTATAGCATATTACACATTGTTCATATAAGCAAGGAAAACGCAAATACACTGGTTCTTATGGTAGTATGCTAATTGATCAATTTGCGGACTCCCAGAAGAACATGTGTATTTGTTTTTTTTGTTTTTTTCTTGCTTATTTAAGCAATGTGTTTCATATGTAAAAAGACATTTACATATGAAACTAAATTTTTACATAGGACATAGGAGACTAAATTTTCTTTTTTGAAGGAATTAATTTTCTTCATACGACTTTTTCATTTGAGAGACTTGAAAGTCAAGTTTCTCAAATGAAAAAGTCGTATGACGAAAATTAAAAATTAACTCCTTCAAAAAAGAAAAAAAATCAATGTGTGATATGCTATAAAGTAAGTAAGTCAGCAAGCGGCTATCCCAGAGTATGCCCTTATATCCGTAGGGTGTCTGTGGGCTAACACTCATGGAAAGAAGAAACGGTGTTTATTCAAAAAGTGCTCTCTCTCTCTCTCTCTCTCTCTGTGGCAGCACCTTTGTGACCAGATGAAGAGCTATAAGAAAGCGCATGTCAGTAGGTTTTTTAGCTATTCTGATCCTGGAATATTATGACGAATCAGTTAGTGAAGACTTTTCACTTTCTATACCAACATATATTTTTTCTAAGTTCATAAAAGAACACTAAAGTTACTCAAGATTTACAAGACAAAATGAATCCAACAAAATGTTTCAAGTTTTCCGAAGATGTGTTCAGTAATTTGTCGAAACCTCAACAACCACACTCGTTAGACTCGTTTTATAAATTTTAGATCTTTCTTTACATCAAAGATCATTACGGACATAATATCAACATTTATAATTCCATCATGCCTTTCTTCTATTTCATTGTTACTGAATCCACTCCCATTAGGTTTCCAATGTTGTTTCATTTTATCAATTCTTCATGCAGAAAAACATTCTAAGGAATTTAAAAGAAATAAATTACATTTCGCAAGAAATGCAATGATCTTCGGTATCAGAAATTATGACATTTTTTTGTCCAGAAAGCTAGAGAAACGTATTATTATGATCAAATAAATTAGACTTAAGATTTTGAAGAAGTTGGGAAAATACATTCTGCCAAGATAGAGCCCGGACTGGTGTTGCAAAAGAGTTTTTGGTGTTCTAATTCTACAAATTTACAAATTTCGCCTTCGAAACATTCTACATTTGAATAAACTTATCAAATAAAGACAATTTTAATACAGGGTGTCTCAAAAGTCCGAGACCACCTGAATATCTTTTGAACGGCTTTATGAGAAGTTTTGCATGGTATTATATCCCAAATTAAACCACCTGATGGTGTGGCCAATTTTTCTGGGGCGGGTTCCATGTGGCCCCCAGGGGGTCCAACTTTTTTTTTTAAAATACTAATCCGCATCTTGTGATAAATTTTCAGAAACACAATAAATTACCTAGAAGTACCTAGAAGAAGTAAAAAAAAATACACTACTAGCGTGTTTGGTTTCAAAATGACGGCCATTTGAAATTTCCAAGATATGGCTTACAAGAGTGTCTAAAACTAGGCGACCAATGTCGAGGAACCTGTTTTCTTGGAC
This sequence comes from Pachypsylla venusta, assembly GCA_012654025.1. NCBI lineage: Eukaryota > Metazoa > Arthropoda > Insecta > Hemiptera > Aphalaridae > Pachypsylla > Pachypsylla venusta. The sequence goes on along the minus strand of CM022878.1, from coordinate 20,341,788 downwards.
ATAATTCGCCTAGTTTTATACACTCTTGGAAGTCATGTAAAGTAAACACGCTAGACGTGTAATTTTTTTTGCAAAGCACTTCTAATTCTATTGTCTTTCTGAAAACGTATCACAAGATGCGGATTCGTATTTAAAAAACAAAAGTTGGGCTCCCTGGGGGCCACATGAGACCCGACTAAAAAAATTGGCCACACCATCAGGTGGTTTAATTTGGGATATAATACCATGCAAAATTTCAAAACTCCTAATAAAGCCGTTCAAAAGATATTCAGGTGGTCTCGGACTTTTGGGACACCCTGTATTGTTACACTTGAATGGAATGGTCATTCTTGATATTGGAGTAAAATCCGAAATAGATTTTTAATTTAATATTTTAATTTAATAATACAATAATATCTTAAAATTGTAAAACATGAATTCAATCGTTTTTCATCTTTTTCATTTCAATGGGTAACAGTGTCATAGGCTTGATTAGAGGGGATATGAATACATATGGATATTATCATATAGTACCTATTAAGAGAATCCAAGCGCCTAATTTTGATATTTCTCGGTAAGGTCATATTTGATTGCCTCTATAAAGATGCACAATTCATGATCCCAGCGAATATACTTTAGGATCGTTCATTTTATTTTCTGGGATAACAGTCAAGTAAACTTTTGGAAATTTTTTGGAAAGCGACCAACATAAAAAAAGGTCAACTATCGGAAATATTTTCTTAGTTTTCTGTGGTATATAATATAATTTAGTAATTTGCAATTTTGGTTTTGTCGTTTCAAGCAGAAGAAAAAAAATATCGAAATTTTCTGCACAATTACAGTACATATCTCTTATTTGCTACGTATTACAAAATATAGTATAGTAAATAAAAAAGTATCACTTTCTCCAGTCATTATTCTGCATCAAGCATTTGAAGTAACCTTGTATACATATATGTACGGTGCATATATTTTGACAGAAAATATATTTATGGGGACCCGGTTCGAGTATGTAGTATAAGGTTTGAAAATATCATTTTCAAGGAGCATTCATATAGGAAAGCCGAAAGAAAATTGAGGTCAACCAAAATTCATAACACTAAAAAGTTTGAAAATCGGATGACAGGCGCCGGAGTTACGGGTTTTCAAAATTGGCATTTTTTCCAAGTTGTTACAATTTATTTTATGAAATAACTCTAAACTTTCTGACACAAATTTGTTGGTGCGTATTGCTCCAACAAATTACATTAGCATAATTTCAATTTACAATCAAGCTCATCTCTTCTAACACTGACGCTCTGATTGTTCACAAACATTATACTTTTTGTGCACTAATTCGATTCTCTTTTGATTTTTCTGTTTAGAACCACCATCTTGTATATTTTGTGCTCGACTTTCTTTTTCTCTTTTAATTTAAATTTTACAATTCATCTTCCAACACTTTTTTTTTAACTTGAAACAAAAATAAAACCTTTCTCCTCCCTTGTGCTCTATCAATTTATTTTACATTAAAGTTCAATTTAATTTTTGTTTTACTTTTGTTGTTACAAAGGAAAAAAGAATGAGAGAAATAATTATGGTATTTTTTTGTATTTTATTGTTCTCCTTTCTCTTCCTTTCATCCCCTCACCTTTCCTAACTTTTCCCATTTTTTCATCCCTCTGAAATTTCAATATTTCTAAAATATGAAAAATAAAATTGACAGTGTTTTAAATATTAATATCTTTAACGCTTGTTAAGTGATCATTTTTGTTTCATAAATAACAAATCTTCCGAACTCCACGAAAACATTTTTATTTTCTTCCAATTCCAGTAAAAACAGGATGACTCTGAAATTTCTGAATCTTTTGATGACACGGGATTATGAATCCACAAAACATATAGTGAAGCTATTTTAAATTAGATTTTCAATATGGTTTATGTAATTTGTGTCAATATTATTGTTTGTCATTATAAGGAAGCAATAAATTGTTTGCCATATTTTGAGACTACAGATTGAAATTATATTTAAGTGGGTGACAAATTACTGTTGGCTAGTTTTTTAGCCAGCATCGGTAAGTTGATTACACCAATTCCCTTAAGATCACTGAAGTTAATAAGCAACGTATAGCGAGGTTTTAATTAGTAGATGACAACGCAGGTTGGAGCCCTCGTGATGTTGGTTGTTCCCAGCCCAACTCAGTCTAGGTGAGATCTATGTTAAAGAGACCTTACGAAGAAAAAAAAATGGTACAGAAAACCGTGCTAGACTTTCTCTTCCTTTTTTTTTTTAAATTTGGCGTAACGTCTTTTTAGCATCAATTGGTCATTCGAGTCGGTTTTCTCTTCCTTAATCATTCTATCATCTTTTGACAGCTCTCGGCTGTGCACATTGCTCTTTAGTGAGTATGTTATTTTAGAAAGTTTTGCCAGCCTTCGGTGATAGTTGTTGAAATTAGTCAAATTAGTGATAGTTTTAGTTTAAAAAGATTTGGCAGCCTACAGCTGTTGACGTTGCTTCTTTATAATATTATCAGTTTAAAAAGATTTGGCAGCCTACGGCTGTTGACGTTGCTCCTTAATAATAGTTTTAGTTTAAAAACATTTGGCAGCCTACGGCTGTTGACATTGCTCCTTAATAATAGTACTAGTTTAAAAAGATTTGGCATCCTACGGCTGTTGACGTTGCTCCTTAATAATAGTACTAGTTTAAAAAGATTTGGTAGCCTACGGCTGTTGACGTTGCTCCTTAATAATAGTATTAGTATACAAAGATTTGGTAGCCTACGACTGTTGACGTTGCTCTTTAATAGTATTAGTTTAAAAAGATTTGGCCTTCAGCTGTGGGCATTGCTCTTTAGTATTAGTATTATTTAAGAAAGATTTGACAACTTTCAGCTGTGGCCGTTGTTCTATAGTGATAGAATTATTTTTTAAAAAAATTGACAGTCTTCGGTTGAGCATGTTGCTCTTTAGTGATAGTAATAATTGGTTATGTGGTTTTGATTTTAGATATTTGGTCCAATTGCGATATTCCTGGTCCTGAACCTAGAGGAAGGGAGACTCAGTAAAAAGTTGAAAACAGTTATTAATGAATTTTCAATACTTTGAATGATCCCTGCCGGCTCTAGACATTATTTTTTTTAAATTTCATGTGATATTACTGAACTGTTTTCTTTTAAAATATATTTCGATTTTAAGGAGTTTGTTGGGCCCCTGACTAAGATAAGCACGCGTGAGACCATTTATTTTAGATGAAATGATTTCATAATTAATAAATTTTAAATTTCATCAAAATTGGTAATGTGGTTTGGATTTATAGATTCAGTCCCAGAAAAAGAAAGATCTTAAGATATACTTATTGTCTGTTATAATACAGGGAGCAACGCTTATTCACAAAGAGGATCTTGAGATACTTATTGTCTGTTATAAGCCAGGGAGCAACGCTTATTCACAAAGAGCATCTTGTGATACTTATTGTCTGTTATAAGACAAGAAGAAACGTTTATTCACGAAGATGATCTTGTGCTACTTATTGTCTGGTCGTCTGATTCGAATAAAATAAAAATTGATGGATTTTCAGAAATGTTGTGCACACAATAATTAATTACATATCATTTGCATAATTATAAGCACACATATAATTACATATCATATGCATATTTTTTTTTTTTTGTAATATAAAATAGCCGATGAGGACATTTTATTATAATTGCAATTTAGATACTTAAATCTAATGAACAATATTATTCTAAGGAAATATTAAAAATTAGAAAAAATAAACAGTTTATGTACATAACATAAACAGACTTGTCTTATGAAGGTGGTTGCAATTTTGTGCACCTAGGGATGGAGCTCTATATGCATAATGAATAACTTTTCTTATTTGCTCTGATATTTTGTGAATATTTCGATTCGTTCGTTAAGCAGATTGTCTCGATGGTCTCATTACTCAAAACCTAGACAAACTTTCAAGCAGATTGTCTCGATGGCCTCATTACTCTAAACCTAGACAAACTTTCAATCAGATTGTCTCGATGGCCTCATTACTCAAAACCTACACAAACATTCAAGCAGACTGTCTCGATGGCCTCATTACTCTAACCTAGACAAAGTTTCACTATTTTTCAATGTTTCGACAATACCTGTCATTACCATCATCACACCGTTACTTAAAATAACTAATAAATATGAAAGAAAATCGACATTTTTCTTGAGACGCGCTTGTGTTTCTGACATTTAATTTGTTCAAATACAATTTTTTAATGGCTGTTCTTGTGTTCTCGACATTTATGATTCACAATTATTCATGTAATTATGTTTAAATATAAGAACTCTGAGAATTAAAGACGATGAAACTCTCACTCCTGCTTATGAAGGTAATAGAAAATTTGCTGACAGTTTGAGGACGACGGGACATTTCATTTTCTTCACTTTCCTTTCATTTCGTTATTTTTGCTTTAAGAAATTATTTCCCTGCTTTTTTGAAAATCAATCAGATTGGACATTTCTCGATATTTCCATCTTCAAACTGATATTTTCGAAATATATATTCTGACTAGCGTCCATGCTACGTAGTCTACACCGGATCCCTTTCGATCACTGTAGTTAAGCAACGTCTAGACGGGTTGTTAAATGTGAGTGTTTACGTGGGTTCGCGCCCTCGTGATGCTGTCTATTTTCGAAAACCCAGTCTGGGTGCGGTCAATGCGGGTAGCTGGTATGCAAATATGGGGTAAAAACACCGTCTCCAATGACCAACAATAAATGTTACGCAAAAAAAAAAAATACTTACAATGATCCAAAATACAAGGTCCAAAATATAATATTTTACTAAAACGCATGTATAAGTAAATGAACCTATTATATATCCGCATTTATTTATTAAATTTTATACTTGTGTTTTGGAGAAGAGATAGTAAATTATCCGTTTAATAAGAAAAATGGAAATTATTAGAAAATAAATGGTACGGAAAACCGTACTATACTTTCTCTTCCTTAATCATTCCATCAGACTATCAGACCGAATGAAGATATTGCTCTTGTAATGTTTGAAGTCTTTTAGTGATATTATTCTTATATTTCTATTTTCTGTTGATGATGACCATTATTTCAAAAAGATTTTGCAGCCTTCGGCTGCGGACTTTGCTCTTTAGTGACAGTATTATTTTGAAAGATTTTACAGCCTTCGGCTGTTGACTTAGCTCTTTAGTGATAGTATTATTTTAAAAAGATTTTGGAGCCTTCGGCTGCGGACTTTGCTCTTTAGTGACAGTATTATTTTGTAAGATTTTGCAAACTTCGGCTGCCCGGCCGGGGCCCCAAATTCAAAGAATCTAAAAAACACCAAAAATTGTCAAATATAATACTTTGGTGGCTGTGCATATCAAATTTGATCAAAATCGGACGAATTTTATGTTTTTTTCATTTGTGGGACCCGGCCGGGGCCTCAAAAGCAAAATTACTACAAAATACCAGAAGATGTCAATTATAGTACTTGGGCAACGGTGCATACCAAATTTTATCAAAATCGGACAAAATTAATGTTTTTTTCATATTTGGGACCCGGCCGTGGCCCCAAATGCAAAAAATCTAAAAAACACCAAAAATTGTCAAAACTTTGGTGGCTGTGCATACCAAATTTTATCAAAATCAGACAATTTTTTTGTTTATNGTGCAGATTTTTTTTTTTTTTTCATATTTGTTGTCCGGCCGGAGGCACAAATGCAAAAAATCTAAAAAACACCAAAAATTATTGTCAAATATAATACTTGGATGCCTGTGCATACCACATTTTATCAAAATTGGACGAATTTTATGTTTTTTTCATTTGTGGGCCCCTGTTGGGGCGCACTGGCGATGCCCCTGTCAAAAAGCGCACCACATGGGACCATTTTTTTTTATATATAAATAAACCAATACCCTATTTAGCTACCCATTTTAAATTTCATCAACATTGGTTGTGTGGTTTGGATTTTAGAGATTTGGTCCAATTGCGACGTTCTTGGTCCTAAATCGTGGAGATGGAGACTCTGACTAAATGCTACAAAACAGTGACTATAATGAGTCGAATAATCTCTTTAGTCTCCAAATATCAAAAGTTTTGAATTTTAAGTGAATAAAATGGACCGTTTCCTTTTAAAAGCGATAGTCAATTGAAGGATCTTATGGGCCCCACCCACGGGGCCCCTGAGAAAGACGCACCCAAATGGGCACATTATTATTATTATTATTTTTTTTCATAAAAAGATGCCATAGTTACCCATTTTAAAATTCATCAAAATTGGTTATGTAGTTTTCATTTTAGAGATTTGGTCCAATTGCGACGTTCTTGATCCTAAACCGATGGGGGGAACTCTGAATAAAAGTTTAAAAACAGTGGTTAAATAAAATTTCCAATACTTTGAATGATCCGGCTCTAGACATTTTTTTTTTTTTTTTAAATTCATGTGTAATTACAAATCTGTTTTATTTTAAAAAGGATTTCTATTTTAAGGACCATTTTGGCCCCTGGCGGCCCCCCTGATAGAGATGCACCCTCGTGGGACCATTTATTTTAGATAAAATGGTTCCATAATTACTGATTTTAAATTTCACCAAAATTGGTTATGTGGTTTGGATTTTAGAGATTCCGACCCAAAAAACCTGTTCGGGGGGCTAGGACCGCCCCTGGGGGTGATATCGAGAAAAAGGAATATGGGTCGGGCTTTTTGCCCAAAGATGACCTGTGCCAAATTTCATCAATATCGGACCAGTGGTTTGGCTTCCAGAACTCTGCACACGATTCCGTACGTACGTCCCACGTCTCACGTCGGATTTTTTTTTTTTTTTTTTTTTTTTTTTTTTTTTTTTTTTTTTTTTTTNTGTATGGCCCAAAAGCAATAGGAAATGATATATTTGATCTTTATTTTGGGTTTTGGGTTCCCGTCAGACGATTTTTTGGGCCAAAAAAAGTCAAAATTTGTTGCACGAATACAATACTTTATCTTCTAGAGGAAGAGAAAGTAAAAATCCTTTACGATGGAACAGAGTTCAAACATTTTCTACAATGTAAACCAATCAGCTGTTTACGAGAGAATGTTGTGTAACCCAAACGATTCGTCCATTTTACCAAAGCACTCAGAATTTCATTAAAAAAAATTATTCGAACACGAACAAAACTTTTTGGAAAAGTCTACTTTTTCAGCCTTGTGCAAGAATGTAAAACTACTCCAAAATATTCCCAATTATTTTTACTTTAGCTTTACCCTTTTTTTTTTTTTTTTTTTTTTTTTTTTTTTTTTTTTNCCTCCATTCGCTGGAAACTTGCAAACCAGCTACCCACATTGACCTCACCCAGCCTGGGTTGGGCCGGAAAAAGCCAACGATGCGTGGTGTTCTCAAGCGGTCACCCATCCAAGTACTGACCACGCCCGGACGTTGCTTAACTCCAGTGATCTGACGGGAACTGGTGTATTCAACGTGGTATGATCGTTGGCTTAGCTTTACCCTTGACTCTCACTTCTGTCACAATGGCATTAAAAATAAAATTTGTAAGTGATAAAGAAGTTTTCGCCTGAAAAGCTCATATCATTCAAGAAGTCTCAATAATACTTATCATAAATATAAGAGTCTGAAGAAAAATGTGTTACTGATTATTTTCACGGACATCCCATTCCTCAATTTGAACTTTCAGTTATAACATTTGCTGGTCCGGTCCAACAGTTCACTGATGGGTCTTTTCTTTTACTGTATTGACGTTTTTTACTTTCTCTTCCTATAGATGATAAAGTATTGTAATCGTGCAGAAATTTTAGACATTTTTTTTTTCTCCTTTTTAATATATGCTAACATGCAAATAAAATTAAATATTATTTTAACTTTCAATTGGAAATTTTACAACCCTCCTGAAATGTTTACCAAAAATAGTTGCGAGTAAAGATTAAAATGTGATCTGGTACGTTAAGAAGTGTGTTACTATCCATTTCAATATGTTTGCAATGGGGATTAAAATTATTTACATCAAATGAATCTATCTTGTAACTAATAAAAGATAATCTAGTATTGCATTTCAAGAAGGAAAAGCAAACAGTTCAATTGAAACAGGCCTGCACAACAAAATGCAGAACATAATTAATATTGAAAGAAAACTGCGAGGCATGTACGTAACCAAAAACTGAGTTCATATGAAAATAATGTATTCTACAAAGTGAAATATTAAAGAAAAACAAGAGTATAGTGGAGGCAAAATAATGTGGAGGACGAATGAGTAGCCTCCAGGATCAACTTTACACAAAAAGAAAATTAAAAAGAAATAGTCAAGTTAAAACTTGACCTCACTTCGTTCGACATTCATAATGTTCAGCTCACTGATTTTTCCTGAAAGTTTAGGATATGGTTTGGAGGGGTTGTCTGTCATTTTTCTCCTACGGTTTGGGCTCTGTAAATTGCACGTTCAGAAAAAGTTTTCTTCACGTGTCTGAGTGCATCTCGTTTTACAATGATACGGAGTGATTACTATAAGCAATGATACGTAGTGATTACTATAAGCAATGATATGTGGTGATTACTATAAGCAATGATACGTGGTGATTACTATAAGCAATGATACGTGGTGATTACTATAAGCAATGATACGTAGTGATTACTATAAGCAACGACAGGTGACATTACACTGACAGCAGTTATTTCAACGTTCCCAAACCAATGATACGTAGTTATTACTATAAGCAACGACAGGTGACATTACACTGACAGCAGTTACTTCAACGTTCCCAAACCAATGATACGTAGTTATTACTATAAGCAACGACAGGTGGCAAGTGACAATACACTGACAGCAGTTACTTCAAAGTCCCCGCATAGGAATTACAATTAAAAAAATCCAGCCAGACTTAGACGGAAAACATAATAAAGTCGTCGAAATTTTAATTAAATAACCCCTGATAAAGCTTTACCCTCCCTCCACTGTACTGCCACGTTGCCTTATTTCAACGATTAAAGTAATTCTGAATAAAAACAATGCAAGCTCCGCTTTTTTTAGCGAGATGATCTCTGTTGAACATATTTCTTTCAATTTTAATTTTCACTGTGTTTGTATGTCAGGCGGGATGCACACAAGTCGAATATTAGTTTAACTTTGTCATAGCTTAGTTGTTATTAATCAATTGCTTCGAATGCGGATAGAAATTACTACATGGGTTATGCGAGAAGCTCAACGATACCTACTGAAGAGAAAAATTTTTTAAGTAATAATTTTATATATCCAGAAATATCAGGCAAAGAAAAGTAATTTTAATATAAATATTGATTTATTTATATTTTATCAACAAGCAGATGTCCGTGCAGATTTTATAGTGGTCCTTATTACACATTATCTGACTTTGTACACTTCGCTTTGGGACTTAACATGGGACATGGCCGTTCCCGTGCTGCGTCATCCCCACAATCATTCGAGATAGTTTGGTACCGATAGTAAGATGGCTAAAAAATTTGCAAAAAACTTGCAAACCAGCTACCCACATTGACCTCACCCAGCTTGGGTTGGGCCGGATTAATTAAATTAAAGTCATAAACCTAGTTTTTTTCACTTTCAGTTTGGCTCTTTAATCAATCTGTTTACAGAAACATCATGTCGATAAAGCTGCCCACTATATAAAAAACTTATATTTATGAACTGCATCCTCGTTTTTACTAAACCAATAGAGGTTCGCTTTCCGCATCTAATGATATGTATTGTATTCCTTCACGTTAGTTTATTCAGAATTCATAATTATTATTTCTCGTTCAAATTACGATTTCCAAAGAAAAGAAAACTTGTTAAGAAGGTGTTCATCTGTGAATTGAAGAAAATATTTCAGCAGGATTCTTGTTCTTTCATTAAAAAATTAATTTCATGTTGGAATTGATGCTGCAGATGTAATGTGTCCCCCAAAGAGTTGCATACCTCGCTTGCTAGGAACATACAATAGTTGTCTACAATACTAACCTAACGATTATATTAACACGAAGCAGAGTTTATAGATATGAAGATCCACTTTTTTCAGCAACTTCCAGATTACTTTTTGAAGATTTTATTTTATATTCTGTATGGCACATGGTAATAGATGGTGTTTCTCCCAAATACGATGATTCTACGTTTTTACTTTCTCTTCCATAGAAGATAAAGTATTGTATTCGTGCAGTAATTTTAGACATATTTTGGCTCAAAAAATCGTTTGACGGGAAGCCAAAGGCCAAAATAAAGATCAAATATATTCGGCCATATTGNCTTAAAACTTTAGAAGAACAACATCTGCATTCGGTGGTAGTCTGATGGAATGATTAAGGAAGAGAAAGTCTAGTACGGTTTTCCGTACTAGACTTTCTCTCCCTCCCCAAACCAAAACCTTCTGGAAAATAAAATCTTAACTTGATTGAATGCGGGCTATACATATAATAACATACATTTGCAATTCGAGAAAGAAAGAAAATGTACTGAATTTTGTTGGCCAAAAGGAATTCTTCAGCCACTTCGAATAAGAAGTTATTGACCATAAGCTAGTTATTTATTTCTGTCTTTTGTAATCTAAACATCATGTCAACCACACGAATAATAGAAAGAAATATCTGACATAAAAATAATTGAAAGTTTTCTATTTGACTTCCGCCTTATAATATCTGCTTAAATATCCCTGGGCTTATTTTCTGCCGCAACACAAAAAAAATATTATCTTACCCGGCGATGCGATGCTTAAAAAATGGTAAAGAAAGAATAATCCAAACAGAAGAAGAAACATTTTCCTGCATGGAAATTTCCCCCAGGAATGAAAATTGAAAAATGCTTTCTGCTTCTCTATGTCTATGTCAACAGTGGAACTAGATGGCGTTCCACTTCAAATCCAGTTTATGCTTCTAAGTTCTCGTAGGTGTGATATCAAGTTGGAAAAGAAAAAGATGATTCATTTCAATCTGAAAATACTGAAGTCATTGACTTGTTTGAGTTTTTCATGATTTGGATCTGGACAGAAAGTGGGTCTTCCCATATAAAATCAATTACTATAATGAAGAGTTTTTTTTTTTTTCATTAAAAAATTCAATGTGATAAAAAACTTTGATTTCTATTTAGACAAGCACAGTTGACCTCAAATTCTTTCCAAAAGAAAGCACAGGCATAACTTTTTTTTCATAACTTTGGTGTTTTCTGTATTTCTATAATTTTAGAGTCACTTCAGAAATATTCTTAAAATGACTCACCTCTATTGCTAATATACAAGATAGCGTATGTTGCATTCAGCAACTCGTATTTTAGTAAATTGATTTTTATCTCTGCCAATAAAAAAAAGTACTAATTATTATTTCTTCACCCAGTGTACCTTTGAATTTTGATTACAAGCATTGAACGAGGTTTTCATTTGTTTGATGAACCATTTCTTTGGAAAACCTACTCCCACATTTGTGAAAAGGTTGAGAAGTATACTTAATCAGATAAAGCGGTGTCGGGTGGTTAGAAGACACATGGAATGGAGATGGAAAAACTTGAACGTAGAAATTAGAAAATTTAATTACTAACCCTACCTCATCTACTAGGTGAGTTTATTTTTCATTCACTTAATCTAACAACAAAAGCAATGAACAGTTTGAAGAAAGAGAGAAAAAAATGTTGCTTGCATATTTAAATACCCAAAATTATACTTTTACCTCCCTCATTCCTGCAAAGAAGAACATTTTCCAAGTTTTTTTTTTATTTTTAAATTCCATTGTAAAGCTGTAAGACTTTTTAGGTATGCTGAAATTTTGGGAAATAACAAACAAAAGTCGGCTCTTGTAAAAAGAAATTATTATCCTAATTTGTTATTTCAAGAAATCATCAGTGACCCTCGAATATGCTGTCGTTTTATATCAAAATGTTAACCATTCATTAGCGGTATCATCGTGTTCAATGGCAGCCAGAAGTATGAGACTGCACCTAATAAGTGGTTGTCTGCTGGCAATCAACTACAACAAATAACAGAAAGAAACATATAAGGCAGCCGCTGTGGCACGTTGAATACACCAGATCCATTTATAATCACCGAAGTTAAACAACGTATGGGGAGTTAAATTCGTGCCTTGTGATGCTAAGGACAATGTGGGTAGCCAGTTTGCAAGTTTCCAGCGAATATAGTTACAATCCCTCATCTTCAATGAACAATAAATGTTGAAGAGACGTATATGAAAAAAAACATGAAAAATGGGAAGACATGAAGATAAACAAATGAAAAAGATGAAAAGAAAACATAAGATTGAAAGGGCGGGACATGTAGACCCCACATGGGACATGCAGACAAAATTTCATTAATCTCAGTAATGTGGCAATTTTGAGGGTATTTTTACTTTTTCGTGGTCGATTCCAAAGGTTCACTATTAAAAATAATAAAGCACAATATGTTTGGAAGCGACCTGGATTGGATTGAAAGTAGATGGAAATGGAAACTGATATAATCAGAACTTTATGCCAGATTACTTCTTGGAATATGCATTGAACTTATACTATACCTACAAAACGACTGATATATATATACAGAAGAATGACACGTGAAAAACATTTCTTTCTTCGAATAGAAAAAAAAATATCATTTACTTCACCTTCTTGTCGTTTTCCCTTCGCACTTATCTCCTCTTTGTTTTTAATAAAGTATACGAACAACAACGTAAACATATATCTACATGAATGACAATGAAGAGAGAAACGCCGTTGCTATACTTAAAATGAATGTCACAATAAACTCAGTTTTCAAAAACAATTTTCTATTACGTTCCTAATCGATTGGAGATGAAATTCTGCCTTGCAAACTAGAAAATGACGCACTTCAATTTGGCTTACGTTATTTCCTTATTGCAGAATATTGATTGTTAATAAAAAGTGTATGTGTATGACAATGGAAGCAAATGCTTGCCAATAGCTTCAAACGGTTGAATATTCTCCAGGAATAACATTTCTCTATGCATTGATGATTCAGCTCTTCATATAGTATGTGTACACCCCGTGTGTAAGCTTAGTTTGCACTGTTTGTAGAAAGTCTTCTAAGTTCCCAGGTGGTGTTGTTTCTTCTGTGCACACTCGTCTGTTTAAGCATATATTATTGCCTTCTTTTCGCAATTATCTGATAAAATTACATCATCCCTCATTTCAGATTCTCAAAATTTTCAAATTATATATTATCCAGCGGGGAAAACACTCGATCCTCTTCGGCAGATATAGATGGGCATATTGTCTTCTAATTGAAAGATGATAGTATCAATTTTATATGCAGATATTATGATAGGCAGAGGACAGAGTTGTTCGAATTTCAAAATTTTAACCTTCTAATTACTTCTAAAAGGCCTTGTCAATTTAGATACTTTACCATAAAAAAGATTATAAGGGATAGAGTGTTTGAAAGCTTACCATAGCCAATAAAATCTAAAAATGTTGCTATCCTATATTCTTTCTTTTAGGCGGTCTTAACCATATACTATTTTCTAGGGTGTCAATAAGTTGTCGGGACTGTTGAAGTAAATGTAGGAGTTTGTCTTTTTTATTTTTCTTACATTTAAAAACTTACCAATTTTTGTTATCAGACTTGCATGCAATAGAATAGAGAATAATTCTTTGTTTCAACTGTAGACATACCTGAAAAATGAAACAAAAATGGAATTGACGAACCAGAAAGAAAGAGGACAAATAACAAGAGAATTTGGAAAGAGGAACTAAAACGGAAAGGTGAAGAAGGTAATTATCGCAACAGGCATCCTCTCAACTTCGCCATACAAAGTTTCAAGATTGTGGCCAAAAAAATATGGTCTCATTTCCAATATACTAGTAGCTTTCTGAACTAAAGGAGCCCCTTTGGAGAGCATAATCAGCTAATTCTAATATCAATTTATAGAATGTCCATACGAAATTTAAACAAAATCTGATAAGAAATTCGGGATTTATGGTGGTACAAAAACACAAATAGAATAGACCACGGAAAAAACATGTCGTGGACGGTAGACGGCATGCAAGCGCACAAATTTTATTTCATTTTAAATTTCTGCATACCTTGACGATAAAATATTAGACCCATGAAAATAGGCTATTTTTTATTCATCAGTGCCATACGAAGTATAGCAAAGTAAAGTATTAACTCGTTTTATCAATTATTACATTTAGTAGTAATTTGGCCGCAGCATTTGTATCTCGTACAGGTTCGTATATATGACACGGTTGCTAGTTTCCATTATCCATCAATCTTGTGATGTGTGTACACTTTCTATTTTCACCCTCTCAAACTATAATTTTCCATTTATCATTGTATCAAAAATCTTGAAATTCTAAATTGACAGCACAATGCAATCTAAATCTATCTCGTATATTGACCACTGATGTCACAATTCCTCTTCCCCCCCCCCTTTATAAATTATCAATTTATAAAATTTATTATTTATTTGAGCAAATCTGTGCGTAAATGACTTTCGGCTATTCAGTATTTGGTTGTATTAAGCTAATGCTCGTCACAATACAATTGCCACAATTGCCATGCCAGGCTTGGGGGAAAAAATACCTTTGTATAAAAAATGTCATTATAATTAAAAATTAAAAATAAATGAAGAATTGAATTGAATTGTTAAGTTACATATCCATAACTGCAATAAGCCTCCAAATCACTCTACCAAACTAAAGTACTTAAAATTTGTTAAATTAATAGTTTTCCTTGCTTGCAATGTGAGCCCTCGGTTATTTTCTGGATTTGTCATTGTGTGCAGATTTGAAAGACCACGAAGTACACAGAGAATAGTGAAACTCAACTCATTGAGTACCCCAAATTATTATTATTATTAGCAAGTGATTTATTATTTACGGGATCATAATATGATTCAGCTGAATTCCAACACGAGTTGAACTCTTGACATTCAATTTACGAATTGCACACCTTAGGACTTAAGACGTAGTTAAAAATATATCTTCCGCAAATTTCATCAGTAACACGAAATTTTCAAACATATAAAAGTTTAACTTGAAAAGTGGAAATAAAGAACTTGTGAAAGTTTCTTTGAGATTGGCATCTGATAGCACGTGCCAACTCAGCCTTTTCATGAAAATTACAAAACTTTTTTTTATTTCTTACTGATATTGTAGAAATTTCTCCCAAAGTACCTTTAATGTTCACATGTAAGCTTCAAACTGACATTTGAGTAACAGTATCGAACGAACGTGGCACTCACATTCGACTGAACTTTAAAATAAAAGGTATTTGATTTATTAGGTTAACATTTCGACTACCATTTCTTCCTTGAAAGGAATTCTCGGAAGAAGGACGAGTGACGTCTACCTATACATTCAAACTAAACAGTATCGAATGCCTTATGGCTGATAAAAAAATTGTTGAGAAAATAGTTCCTGGGAAAAAAACATCAAATTAAAGATTATCTTATCTCGTTATTTTTTTTATGTAAAAGGAAATCTAAAACTTGAGTTTATGCAATTCTGAAAATCATCTGTAAATATGGACGTCGGCGAGGATTAGAAGAGAATTTTTTCATTCATACTGAAAATATGCTTCAACGACGATTCTTCTGAAATCTAAAAAAATATCTAAAACTTTATGCAATTCTGAAAATTGAGTTTATGCAATTCTGAAAATCATCTGTAAATATGGACGTCGGCGAGGATTAGAAGAGAATTTTTTTATTCATATTGAAAATATGCTTCAACGACGATTCTTCTGAAATCTAAAAAAATACTTTCTTTTAAAATCGTGTCATCATGAGGGATCCATTATCGTGATGTTCCAGAATAATTGTGAACATTAATAGTAAACTCCATTTTGACCTCTGTATACATCCCGAAATGAACTTGTACGAGTATATGTGTATGTATGTTTGTTTGTTACGCGACCCAAGTCACAATTTTCATCCGGTTTTGACGAAATTTGGTATACACATTTAGGACAAGAAGGAAGTTTTTGGGAGCGCTGAGCTCCCCGGGGGAACAAGGGCACCCAATATTGCGTTATTTTAAAAATAATTCTTATCTTTTTAGCGGTTTGTTGTTGAAACGTAAAATTTTGATATGTTGAGGGCTTTTCGATTTTGAAAATTTTATATTTTGTTTTTTGAAAATGATTCTTTAAAATTTGATTCAATTCATTCAATAAAATGGCATCATCGTATCCGATGGTAGCCAGATGTATGAGACAGCAGCTCTAGATAAGTTGTAGTATACTGCTCATGTTTTTAATTGTCATCATACATCCGTTCTTGGAGGCTGATAATTGACATGGGCCCCCAGAACCATGACAATCACTGCAATATAATTACGTCAGTAACATAAGAGTTATAAACATAATGATATTACAGAGTTGCTTTCTGCGTTATTTTACACCACCAGCTCAGGTGGACTCGGCCCATGAGGATTTCACCCTCAAGTAACTTCTTACAATCTAAAGTATGATTTACTTTTCCTCATGGAAAGATAGCAAGTCATATATGTATTGGAAGAAATTACGCCTTCGGTAAATATTTGATTAAGATATTTTTTTTCTATAAATGACTAAAATACTAACGTGATCATCTTGATCCTCTAGTATTACTACATGACACCGCGGTGATATCGATTTCAGTAATCAATAAAATAACTGATTCTTCGAAAGAGAAATTCCAATCTTAATTCGGAATCATTTAAGATTTTTTATTGTTGTAGCGTATAACTTCTATCGTCGCGCAAGTCACATTTTAAAAGAATGCCTGACATTATATAGTCGCGTGAGCCCTTGGACCAATGTTTGATTTTCGCCATGGGCAATCAAGATGGCCTCTTTTGTGGCTTTGGATAAAATGTCCTCTTTTTGTCTTAACGCCTATTTCAGTTTAATTATTAGTTCGTCAATTTGATTAGGAAGAAAATAAAATGAATTTAAAAGTAACTTAAATTCACGGATTGGCGTTTGGTTCGTTTTTGAAAGGACAAAATTGGAAATTGTCTTTCTGCATTCGTTTTATTTACATTTTTTTCTAAAATAAAAAGGAAGAATTGATGTAAAAGGAGAAATGGAGTATAAGAGGGTACATAATTCACAAAAAATTGCTGAGTCAATGCAGGACATTACCCAAAAGAAAAGCTTTATTGTGTCAAACTTGGGCACGCATTTATCTTCTGAGACAAGGACAGGAGGAAACAAAGCGACAAGAAAATATCAAGAAGAATTCTTTGCCTTCACCCTTTCATTTTCAAATTTATTTTGTTGTTCTTTCTCTTTCTCTCATCCACTTTGCATTCTTTAAACAAATTAATTTTTGTTCTTCAATTGCTCTATCCATCTCATCATATCGATCGTCCTCCTTATCTTCTTTCAGATGAGAGTGGCATCAATTATTTTGTAGAATTTCCTTTTAAAATTACAGGAAAAAAATTAATCAAATAATTTAAGGAACAAAAAAACAAACAATTTTTGTATTTGCTTGCAAAAGCAAAGCATGAAAAGACAAAGACATTTGCATAAATTGATTAAATTTGCCTGAGGTTCCAGTAAGAAATATTGTTTGACCTTTGATACTCCGTTTAATGATGTTTGTTACAACCGTCAACCAAAAAGCTTCAATAGATGTTTTCTATACAATCGAGTAAAGTTTTCTTGCAATATGCAACAGCGTCAGGAACATCTTTCAAAAGAATATCTTTGAATTTAATGAATGAACAACATACCTACAGTAAAAGTTTTGATGAAATTGAATCATATAGATTCTTCGAACAGGTTATACCCTCCGATTATGGACCGAATTCAATCCGCGGATAAAGTCAAAAATACTAAAGCAAATTGGAATCAATTGATTTGGAAGCATAATATTTTCTTCCCGAAATTGTGCTTCGATTGCTCATAATCTACTGCCAATATTAAACTTAATATACAGGGTGAGTCATTTAAAAGTCAGAGTCAAAATATTTCGAAACTCGTTAGAGATTCGGGACAGGAAGAAAACGTTCGTGACGTTTGTCACGAACGTTTTAGGTCGCGCTCAATTTAAGGTCAACTTATTTTTTTAAGAGAACCCGATATATATTTTTTTAATTTGGCTTATCGTCTCTTTAACATCTATTGGTCATTCAAGACGGGGGTTTTACCCTCCACTCGCTGGAAACTTGCAAACCAGCTACCCACATTGACCTCACCCAGCCTGCGTTGAACCGAAATAATAGCCAGTATCACGAAGGCGCGAACCCACGTGGACACCCACATGGTCCAACCTCGCTGGACGTTGCTTAACTTGAGTGATCTAACGGGAACTGGTGTATTAAACATGCCATAGACGCTGGCTCCCTCTATTTTTGATTGTGTTATTGAATATAATAGTACTAAAAATGAAATATTTTGCTTAAATTTTTTTTCGATTTGACTTACAGTTTTCGAGATAATTTCTACCTTGACGTGCTCTGAGTAAGAAATATCTAACGCACGGGGTGTGGCTATTAAGTTCGTAGACTCGAGCCGCTACGCAAAAGCTGTGCATGCTAGGAAGATATGATGAACATGTTTGGACAGCTTCAAGTCTTGTATTTTGATTGATAGGTGTCGCATGCCTGTACTGTAATTAGTTCTGTTGTGATAGCCCGACGCGCAAGACACCTTTTTTAATTTTGCCGGAATTATGATTGATATAAACGTTGAGCAACGAGTGATTATTAAATTTTACGTAAAACTTGGTAAAAGTGCTAGTGAAACTTTTTCTTTGTTAAAGACAGTGTACCAGGAGTCATGTTTGAAAAGATCAACGCTTTATAAGTGGTTTAAACGGTTTCAAGATGGTCAGGAAGATGTTGAGGACGATCCACGTCCTGGTCGCCCCCAAACCTCAAAAACATTGAAAAAGTTGGTGTTATGATTCGTTCTGACTGTAGATTAACTCTTAGACTAATGGCTGATACATTTAAAATTGATAAAAAATGTGTGAGACAAATTTTGCACGAAAATTTCAACATGACAAAAGTTTGCGCAAAAATGGTGCCCAAGAACCTTTCAGATGAGCAAAAGGAAGTTCGCAAAAATCTCTCTCCCTAAATCAGATCGAAAGTGACCCCAATTTCTTAAAAAGTGTCATTACATGCGATGAATCATGGTTTTTTACCTATGGCCCAGAAACGAAGCGCCAGTCCATGCATTGGAAGAGCCCAAATTCTCCGAGGATGAAAAAAGCTCGAATGAGCAAGTCAAAATTCAAGGCCATGATGATTGTTTTCTTTGATATCCAGGGGATAATTCACCTAGAATGGGTTCCTGAAGGGCAAACCGTCACTCAGTATTACTATCTTGAAGTTCTAACTCGCCTTCGCAAGAAAATAAGAAAGAAACGACCCGAATTGTGGAACGAGAAGTCATGGTTCCTGCACCAGGACAATGCGCCAGCCCACAGTGCCTTCCCCGTGAAGACGTTCCTGGCCAAGTACAACATCCCAATGTTGGAACACCCTCCCTACTCACCCGACCTGGCCCCGTGCGACTTTTACTTATTCCCAAAAATTAAATCTGCCCTGAAAGGTACCAGATTTGACAGCGTAGATGCCGTTAAGAAAAAAGCGGCGGAAGTCATGAAAGGCCTCACACAAAATGACCTCCACCACTGTTTCGATCAATGGAAAATTCGCCTGGAACGTTGTAGGGATAGAGGAGGTGAGTACATTGAAGGGGATAACTACTAAAGTCGGGTAAGTTAAACACACATCGTTTTATGGGAAGAGTCTACGAACTTAATAGCCACACCTCGTATGAATGAAGTGTTATCATCGAGCCAATTTTGAAATATTTGGGCATAAATGTCTTAATTTTTGGTGAAACATCAAGGATTTATGCAGGGGCGTAGCTAGGCTGGTGCAGCCGGTGCGGTGCACCGGGGCCACGAGGTTTAGGGCCCCCAAGGCCCGAATCAAAGAAAAAAATTTGCGTTTTTAGAAAAATACCAAAATTGTTGTTTTTGTTAGCCAAACTCAATATTTTCGTCTTGGTTTTTTATTTACCGTTGAAGGCAAATCATTTGTAACGTGTTTTTTTATATAAGTCAACATTTTTTAGCATAAATTACTTGGAGACTATTTTATGAAATATCTCTATTTCATAAAATAGTAGACTTTTTAAAATAAAAGTCTATTTATTTATTAAAGACCTTTAAAACAAGGTGTCGTTGATATTCCTTCTCATTTAAGATTTTGAAGCCACCCAGTGTCCAGCCCAAACGGTTGGTCGGGGCCAAAAATTTTGTAGTCTAAAGCCTCGAATGGTGTTCTATGAATCTAGTTCTCGCCTAGCTGTTGAAGGATACACGTCTCCTATTTTTTGTGTGGTGTTGTTGTTTTTAGTATTCGACTAATGGAGTTGGAAAATGAAAAGTGTCTTTTGTTAATTTCTCTGTATGCGGAGTACCCAGAGCTGTGGCAGCCAGACCATAAAGTTTGTTTTAATAAAATAAAATAAATGGTACGGAAAACCGTACTAGACTTTCTCTTCCTTAATCATTCCATCAGACTACCACCGAATGCAGATGTTGTTCTTCTAAAATTNTGGCTCCAAATATTTTCAAAATTCAAAAATGACCCAAAATTTTGAAAATATGGCCCAAAAGCAATATGGCCGAATATATTTGATCTTTATTTTGGCCTTTGGCTTCCCGTCAAACAATTTTTTGAGCCAAATTATGTCTAAAATTTCTGCACGAATACAATACTTTATCTTCTATGGAAGAGAAAGTAAAAAGTGACGCTTGGGAAGCTGTTGCCACGCAGCTGGAAACGTCGTCCAACAACATGAAAAGCAAGATAACTTCTTTGCTGAATAACCTGCGGTTATGCTTCGTATGAACGCCGAGGAAACAGCAATTTTGAATAGCGCGGGTGCCATCTGTTCGCTGTTGCGAATCCTCACGAGTAAATCATCTTTAGAAATGCTCGAGCAGTGTGAACAAAGGGCTCATTTGTGTTCGTGCTCGTTGAAAACTGGCGAGCAACGATCACCAATGTTCGATGCTCGGGAATGTTCAGGCAGTGTAAACGCCCCCTTAAAATGAATCCCCTAAAATCTAATGGGATATGGGTTTTTGCGTTTTCTTATATTTTCAGCCATTCTCGAGATACGGGGGGTGGGTGAGACTTTATGGACACCCTGTATATATATGTACAGAATATTGTATTTCGTTTTTGGGGGTATTTTTAACCTCTCGAATAGACCTTAGACCTTTTGGTACAGGTGGGTCATGCTCCTGGGGCCCCCACATGTATACCTACGCCACTGGATTTATGCACAAATATTTGCAAATAGGCGTGCCGTAATGATACACATGTTAAATATCTCTTACTAAGAGCACGTGATGAAGGACAAAATTATCTCCAAAACTGTAAGTTAAACCAATTTTTTACAGAGTTCCATTTAAAAGAACAAAGTTGACCTTGAATTAGAGCTGAACGCGATCTTGGAGAGAAAATTCAAGGTCGCTATTAAATTTCCTCTAAAAACGTGTTCTACCTATCTCTAACGATTTCCGAGATATTTGACTATGTCCTTTAAAATAACTTACCGTGGTATACACATTACACCCATATTGTGTAGCCCGTTTATATTCATAGCATTTAAAACAACTTGTCAATTGTGAAAACACAACGTACATATTGTTGTAGACTTAGGGTTCGAGGATTAAGTAGTCGTTGATTAAAAACGCGTTAACTAACTTTAAAAATAAAATAAAAACTTAAAACAATTTATTGAAGTTAGAAATTACAATAAAAAAAAAAACGTAACACAAAAATTCGTATACTGTCACGTCGCAAACACCGTATTTAAAACACTCGAAAATACACACGAATTAATCACTTACTGATCGAACTTATCACTTGTAAATCGATCTCGCTTCCAAAACTAGACTTATCACTTGTAAAACTCGAATAAGACTGAATCGTTTCTACTCATGGTCCCTCTTATACCTTACTAACAATTCTCTAGAAGGATCCGGAATGCAAACCTTCTGGAAATAAACAAACAACCTGCGTAAAAAAAACGTAAATAACCCATAATGTAAAGAAATCAACAAAACGTTCTGGAAAAGACTATCTCTTTCTACACGTTCTCGAATGGGATAGTAAATACACAGATTCATTTCCCCCCTTTCCCCCGACCCCCCTCCTACAAGACTCGAGTAAACAAAATTAGAAAGGAGAAGCGACGCGGTATATATACAGGATGTTTACATAATATTCCATATACAGATTGTTAATCTGTATAGATACACTTCAATATTGTGCAAAATATCAAACTATCAGGCGTTCACAACAAACATTTTTTGGATATCGGTAATCTTGGTAATGCCAGTCATCAAGGCCAACATCGCCCGAAGCATTGTGGTGATTCTTTGAAATGCTTATTTGAGTTCTTCTCGAAATTATGTTAACATTACTCATAATCTACTGCCAACATTAAACTAATATACACTTGGGAAATGAAAATGTTAACACAATGCCTGAATTTCAGAAGATAATCCATCACAGAATGTTCACGCCTATCTTCTTTGTACTTCCTGTCTACTTCCTCTTCCGTCCTCTCTCACTCTTTGCCTTTCTTTCCTCTTCAATCCTTCTACTTTCTTTTTTACTGTAATTCAAATAATGCCAAACAAATTGTTCTTTTGATATTACGAAACGTAATTTAACTAGAACTTTCGTGAACTGTAAAACCAACTCAAACAATTAAGCAAATTCATATAATTCTCTGATTTGTTGCCCATATCAAGTTTCATCAAGCTCGAACAAGGCGTTGGGGTGTTTCAGAAGATAATCCGTCACAGAATATGCAATATCTCCAGATATGAGACATATTGACATACAGTATGTCTCAAACATTTGCAAGTGTGACCCAGACACCAGAGTCGATCCTTCGACAACCTTGCGATCCAGCCAAGAAGACCAAGGAAAGCAGACCATCCAAGAACCAAGCAATAGTTTTTACATCAAATCAGCCAGAAAACATTACCAACACTCCATACCACATGTTCATCCGGACTATAGCGGCTGTTGTGGGACCCAATAACATTTTAGCCACCTCGAAGATTCCTGGATTTAAATTTTGCTTTTTCCTGTCCACAGAGGAACTTGCCAAGATATTTTAAGCCACTCATCCTACCATTGAGGCAAATGCCATCCAATTTAATATCTCCCTTTTTACCCAGCCTGCAGCCAAGTTAGTTATGTGCAATAATTGACCATTCCTTCGCAATTACATTTTCGAAGAGGCGCTAGATAAGATTTTAGATCGAAATATTATGTTCATCTCCCCAATTAAAGATATGAGTATGGGATTCATCGACAAAGATTACGATAAAATTAATTTTTTCAAGAGATTTATCTTTATACAATCTACAAATTCCGCATTCCTGACTATATGATGGTTACCTATGAGGGTATGTCCTACAAAATTTATCTAGAAATAGAAAATAAATGTAAGATCTGCCAAGAGCCGCATCTTACCGTAAAATGCCCAACCAGAATCACTAATGATAAACCCCATCTGAGTATTAGGTTAGATCAGTCTAAAATTTTCAACATGCAAGTAGATGAAAATGTGCAGCCAATTAGCCCTTTAGCAAAAAAACCGCCCACACCATTACCAAATGTCAATCAAGAGACTGAATGTGTATCCACACAGGAAAATTTTCTCATCCCACAGACTCCAAAAAATCAAAATAATAAGAGAGTGATATCTATATCTAACACTACTGTCCAGCAACCACTCAAAAAGCAGCAACAAGACGAAGGAGATCTAATTTTGAACATTTCATCCCAATTTTTAAAGACCAGAAAGGATATCATGATTGAGCCACAAGACTTTACCCGGCTCTGGATGGAGCTTAAAAATTCACGGGACAAAAATAAGATTTTCAATAACTACGGATTTGTTAATTCCGATTTAATTGCCATATTCCAGTCAATCAGTAAGATCAAGGAATATTGAACTTGTGTTGCTCGGGAGAGAAGAAAGTGACATGAGTGACACTGGATCAACAAACTCTTCACGGGGAACCCACAAATAGATTTATTGTTTCCTCCTGTATCTACAAATTCATTTCAAACTATTCCTATAAGAAGATACAGTGTACGGACTATTTAATATAATAAACAAGTTTAAATAGTTTACCTACCATCGAATCAATCCAATTATTAAACAGTACCTAATTCAGCTACATTATTTTGAATATCTGCCCATTTTGAAGATGTCAAATCAATGTACTTTAGTTTTAAGATAGATAGGAATTTTCATTCATTACCATACAATGTGTAAAAATAATAATGCTACCAAAAACATTTCCCATCCCGCCAATGGCCAATAAATCTGTTTAAGAAAAGTCAAGAGAAAAGGAGTTAAGATGATGATGATCTACTGTTGAACAGGTGTTATTGGAGGTTGTCCGTATGAGTGATAATTAAACGCCGTATAGGATGCTGATGGGATGATGTAAAACAATTTTTACTTTATAAAAAAAAAAAAAATCATTATTTACAAAATATCATTTGAATTGTGATATTAGGGTACATTTTTTAAAAAATAAAGGTTTTGAAGCGGTTTGGGACATATCTTTTTTTTTTAAAAAAAAAATCAATCTCCATTGCTCATTTTATAAATATAATTCTTGAAAGAAAAGCTTTCTCATTAATTGATAAGCTTAAGAGATGGATGAATGAAACTCGAGGCAAATCTTAATGGAATACGATAAGAATTTATAGAAAAATGGGAACCTATTAACTAATGACAAAACCGTCTATCTACCAACAGGAGAAAAAATAAATTGGTCTTGCATTGTCTTTATAATCATGGAATGACCCAATGACCCTTTTTAAACAAAGAGCAACAATTAAAGGTTGAAATTATAAATAAATGAAACAATTATTTCTGTTCCGTTTTGTATAATAAAATATGACACTTATTATTATATTATATCCCATTGTGCGATACAAAAATAGCTTTCAATTGATGTGAAGGTAGGAAAGGGGTAAAATTTCATAATGAAGTGTATATACAGGGTGCAGGGGGAATGAGAGCCAAGCACAGTATTTTGAAAACTATTTCAAAAATCAATGAATTTTGTTTGTGTGGAGGAAGAATTCTTTTCTTGTGGGTATTTTTTTAAATTTTGCCGTTCACTTTAGGGGGATCGGATGCCACCCCCAAATCAAAAAGAATTCACAAAAAATCAGATGTTTTTTTAAAAAGCTCTCAAAATGAGAATATTTCTCAATCCTGAGATATCTTTAGTCAAAGTTCAAATTAGAACAATATTGAATTCAATTTTGGGCGCCGGTAAAAAAGATCTTCCCTAACTGTAATAAGTCACCAACGCTTACGAAGGAGGCTAATTATGCTCGGCAGGAAAATTGAATAAATCATGAAAAGGATTTGACAACAAACCATCTGAAGAATTTTAAATTTCAGTTTTTCTTCTAATTTGCTTTCTTCTTCAGTATTTTAAATAGAACTTGTACCTTTAAAAAAAAAAAAAAAAATGTGTGTGTGTAATTATGTATGCGCGTGAGAAATTATACTTCTTTTTAAAATTAAATTTAAAAAAACTGAACTTTGTTGCTGTCACCCATCCATTGTTTGTCCCTACTCGGTGTAGCT
Organism: Pachypsylla venusta; assembly: GCA_012654025.1. Taxonomy (NCBI): domain Eukaryota; kingdom Metazoa; phylum Arthropoda; class Insecta; order Hemiptera; family Aphalaridae; genus Pachypsylla; species Pachypsylla venusta. The sequence goes on along the minus strand of CM022878.1, from coordinate 20,316,223 downwards.
TAACATTAGAGGGATGGGACCTAGACAAAAATCTTTCCAACTTTCTCGCTTTGAGTTGATATATTATGTCGTCGCGACAAATTTCGAGAAAGAATGTCACTTAAGTCGAAAATCGTGAACTTTTTTGCTGTCACCCATCCATTGTTTGCCCCTACTAGGTGTAGCTTAACATTAGAGTTGTAAAATATGACCTAAATGAAGGAGTAAGATGTCACCTAAAACTTTCTCACTTTGAGTTGATAGAGAAAAAATGTCATTTAGGTTGAAAAACGTGAACTTTTTTGCTGTCACCCATCCATTGTTTGTCCCTACTTGGTATAGCTTAACATTAGAGAGATGGGACCTAGACAAAAATCTTTCCAGGAATGCACCCATCAACTGTACCAAATATTAGGTCGTCGCGACAAATTTCGAGAAGGAATGTCATTTAAGTCGAAAAACGTGAACTTTTTTGCTGTCATCCATCCATTGTTTGTCCCTACTCGGTGTAGCTTAACATTAGAGTTGCAAAATATGTCCTAAATGAAGGAGTAAGATGTCACCTAAATATTTATCGCTTTGAGTTGATATGTCGTCGCGACAAATTTCGAGAAAGAATGTCATTTAGGTCGAAAAACGTGAACTTTTTTGATCTCACCCATCCATTGTTCGTCCGTACTCGGTGTAGCTTAACATTATAGGGATGGGACCTAGACAAAAATCTTCCCAGGAATGCACTCATCAACTGTGTACATCAACCCATCAGTAATTGCAATCGGATAAATTGTTTCAGAATGCATACATCACAGAATTTGCGTGACGCTCTCGCGTCACAGAAAAATAAAATTTCACTCTTAACATTTTTTCATAACGCACCTAAAGAATTATAACTTCAAAAATTGACCTCCAGAAGAAGAAATCCTATCATTCATCTTTAAGCATCATCGTTGCCAATGGTTGCAAGGATTGCGAAAATCACATGAATAATTGCTGCTCCGCACCGATGTCGCTCTTAGGCAATGGATTGGATTTCTGAATACCATATGACGGTTTGACCAATCTTTAACGTCGAACACCCACAAACTCTTGTTCTAATGATATACTAATATACTGTTTGTTGGTTTATCCGTTTTCAGTGACATAGGCGACTTTTTTTATCATACCAGAAAGGACATGTCGCTCTCAACACGAACCTTCTCTTAAACAACAATAAAACACCACATACTGATCTCCGCTCCACTCTGTAGAAAAAGCTCAAAGAGAACTTTGCAAATACTTTGTATTGCTGGGGGGGGGGGGGGGNGGGGGGGGGTTGTAAAATAAATCACTTTTGAAATTATTTTATTAAACATTTTGTGAAAATTATTCATAGCAATTTTTCAGTGTTTTTGCTAATTAACCTGAAAGGAATGAAACTGTAATAAAAAGATAGAAGGTAAGGTAACATACCACTGACAAATGTGTTAGGTAAACTGTATATGGTACGAGCAATCTTTGCTTGGTGATGATAAACGACAGCAATACTGCTAACTGACATGTTAAGCTTCAAAACTCGACACGATCAGTTTTGCAGTTGAATGAGCTCGTTGAAAATAAGCTTTTCTATAACAAGTGGATTATACACGGGGGGCGCCTTTAAGACAAACTGTGCCAGCGCTGGGGATATTTATGAATTTATAGAGCATGTGGTTTTCTTCACTTCACATCGTGTTATATTTGAAAATAACTGTCTTGGAATAAGGTTTTTTTTCTTTTCTTTTTTTTTAATTTGGCTTAACGTCTCTTTTACATCTATTGGTCATTCAAGACGGGGGTTTTATACTCCATTTGCTGGAAACTTGCAAATCAGCTACCCATATTGACCTCACCCAGTCTGGGTTGAGCCGGAAAAATAGCCAGCATCATGAAGGCGCGAACCCACGTGGACATTGCTGAACTTCAGTGATCTAACGGGAAAAGGTGTATTCAACATGCCATATACGCTGGCTAATAAAAGTTTTGAAGTTGTACCTAAAGTTCCAATTTTAGAACGTCTTATGGCCGTTCGTTCGGCCTTGTTCGACACACAAAAATGAGTGACTTTCCAAATCAGGTCCAACTTTCTCAACAGTAATGCTATAGGATCGACCTTTCCTTTGCCTCCCAATTCAAAGAATAAAACTATTCAATTGTCGGTAAACTATTCAATTGTCGGTAACATAAGCTAAAAAAACAAGCACTGCAGTTTACATTAGAGGCGTGATAATTTTAAACCTACGCATTTTAGAACATTAAACTAATATATATACACATTATGCTAAAATCTTGTTGCATTTATGGGAAACGTGAGTTTATTTTCCTTATTTTAGGTTAATACAAACTCATTTGCTGCAATACCCCAATGTCACAATGTGTATAGAATGGTTCACCCTATATGTAAACATGTATTTATCATATGGAATAATAATCACACTTCCAGCATGAGACAGGTGGTACAATTTAATTTTTATTCTCTCAATGAATAGAATATCTATAGAATGGTTCATCCTGTATATAAACATGTATTTATCATATGGAATAATAATCACACTTCCAGCATGAGACAGGTGGTACAATTTAATATTTTTATTCTCTCAATTAATAGAATGTGTATAGATAGAATGGTTCACCCTGTATGTAAACATGTATTTATCAAATGGAATAATAATCACACTTCCAGCATGAGACAGGTGGTACAATTTAATTTTTATTCTCTCAATGAATAGAATGTGTATAGAATGGTTCATCCTGTATGTAAACATGTATTTATCATATGGAATAATAATCACACTTCCAGCATGAGACAGGTGGTACAACTTAATTTTTATTCTCTCAATGAATAGAATGTGTATAGAATGGTTCACCCTGTATGTAAACATGTATTTGTCATATGGAATAATAATCACACTTCCAGCATGAGACATGTAGTACAATTTAATTTTTATTCTCTCAATGAATAGAATGTGTATAGAATGGTTCACCCTGTATGTAAACATGTGTTTATCATATGGAATAATAATCACACTTCCAGCATGATGCAGGTGGTATAATTTAATTTTTATTCTCTCAATGAATAGAATGTGTATAGAATGGTTCACCCTGTATGTAAACATGTATTTATCATATGGAATAATAATCACACTTCCAGCATAAGACAGGTGGTACAATTTAACTTTTATTCTCTCAATGAATAGAATGTGTATAGAATGGTTCACCCTGTATGTAAACATGTATTTATCATATGGAATAATAATCACACTTCCAGCATGAGACATGTGGTACAATTTAATTTTTATTCTCTCAATGAATAGAATGTGTATAGAATGGTTCACCCTGTATGTAAACATGTATTTATCATATGGAATAATAATCACACTTCCAGCATGAGACATGTGGTACAATTTAATTTTTATTCTCTCAATGAATAGAATGTGTATAGAATGGTTCACCCTATGTATGTTATGTAAACATGTATTTATCATATGGAATAATAATCACACTTCCAGCATGAGACATGTGGTACAATTTAATTTTTATTCTCTCAATGAATAGAATGTGTATAGAATGGTTCACCCTATGTA
>CM022878.1:20251743-20312171 GCA_012654025.1 Pachypsylla venusta | reverse complement strand
AGAGGTTTGCAAGAATTGTGAGATTTTTAAAATTAGTGAAATTAATGTAAAAAAGGAAGGTGTAAAAAGGGAGAAAAAGATATACAATTGAGGCGGGCACTGTTTTGATTTCAGTGCTTTTTGTGACTAATGACTTGGCGGGAACTTTTTACCACGAAGTGGTTTTTTGGGGGTATATAATACTGATGAAATTCAAACACATGTATTCTTATGGCATACCTTGTTCTTTTAAGCGGTCATGAACAGTTGAAATATTTCCACATGCCGCATTTTCATGGAATTTTACAATTAACTATGAATAAATTTCAGCTCCCCTAAATGTCCCCAATACGCAACGCCTACCGGCTCAATTAATCGGGTACGCTTGGTATTGAAATGTTATCATAAACTTTCAGTTAAAAAACTGGTTGCTAGCCTCTATTGGGNATCTATTTTCGGAACAATATCTTGAACCGTTTCCGATTTTTCGGCCGATTATTTTGCGTTTTAAATAGGACCTACTACTCAACGGCATGATGCGATCAAGAAAGGTGCAGTATTCTCAAAAAATCTTGCTTTAACTGAATAATGGAGCAGTATGCTAAAGATTATGTGGTGCCCGAAAATTCGAGGTGAAACGGATGGCTCCGCCCGTTTTTGTCCACGGACACACCTAGTAATAATACAATAGGGGCACTGCCAAACTGTGTCCTTACCTTCGCAACGGCGCTGATCTTTACCAATTTAAATAAAATTCGGAACTCAAGTTAACTGAAATTTGATAGTGTGTTCAATCATCATCTCAATCATATTATAGTCAATCACAACCGTTATCATCCATTTTCAGTCAAATGGTAGTTTTAATATGAATCATAAACATCTCTCGTTTTAAAAACCCCCATCTATAAAAATGGACCGGCCAAAAATTCAACAAAATTTGACAATTCGCGTTACAAAAGCAACAAAACAAGATTTTTTTTTTTACATGTTATCGATTAAGGAACTCGCTTTGTTTGGAAAATGAATTATAATTGTTCATATCATGTTTTGGAAAGATATCTCTCAATTGGATATATTGTTAATTCAAAAGTTGTTTCTATTCTATTACGAATTAGAATTACATTAATATTTTATATCGCCGAAAATCCTTTTCTTCGTTAATTATTTTATATTCAAGTATGTGCTACTGCAGTGTACGAGAGGATACTCCGTAGTATTTTCGAAATTAATCTAAAAAATGTTCGCGGATTTAAAGTGGTGAACATTGAAAGTCTCTCTGGAATTGCAAAAGGGTTTTGCATTAATTTCCTTGTTTCCTAAACTCCTTTTTATTACTTTCTCTTCCATAGAAGATAANACTTAAAACTTTAGAAGAACAAAATCTGCATTCGGTGGTAGTCTGATGGAATGATTAAGGAAGAGAAAGTCTAGTACGGTTTTCCGTACCATTTATTTTTTATATTATTAGTTAGTTGTCTTGCCGAACTAAAAAACATTTGCTATGTAATCATTCCAGGTATATTTTACATCGGCCTCCTTGGCCCTCTGAAAGCCGGCCCTGATGGAAAAGTGTTAAACAAAAATAAAATGATAAATTGAAAAAGAGACAATATTGTTGAAAATAAAAGGGTGAATTGGTGGCATCTGTGTGGTCAACCAAAGAGAAGTGCAAGTTTTTTTTTTTTTTTTCTGAAAAATAAGCCGCTTATGGCATACAAAGAAAAACGAACAAGGTAGTTGCAAAAGAATAAGTAGGTATGTCCATACAGGACAAGATATCAACTTTTATTTTTCTTTTACAAATACAGTACACAATTTGGGACTGATAGTAACAAAATTTTCATTACTATCAAATTATACAGTATACAATTTGGGACTGATAGTAATAAAAATTTTATTACTATCACATTATACAGTACACAATTAGGGACTGATAGTAATGAAAATTTTATTACTATCAAATTTTCTATTTGCCACGAATTGGACTCAGTTTTTCTCTAATAATCATGATCAGCTCGTTACATCATATGTTTAGAGGGTACAAACGATATGTTGCGAAATATTGTCTTTCAAAGTCATACAAGATACTTAATAATCAATCATATATTAACTCGACAGAAATATTTAGTGGACTAATTTTCTAAGTTAATGTAAGGATGACATTGCCATGAAAATTCATGAAACAAGCAGAAATTGATCAGACAGCCAGATGGATTTTCCACCCATCAATTTGTATAAAAGAAATCTTTATCTAGAATGAATGCCACACTTACAGTAATTAGCTTCGATGACACCTTAAAGAAGATAAATTATGTGGGAGTGGTTTTATGTGACATAGTACTCCAATTTAACGGCCCCAGTTATGAGCTTTGATGTGAAAGTTCAATTATTGTGTTTCGAAAAAAGTTACTCATATACTTAAATCATCAAAAGTCCATATTTTCATTTTTATCAGTGTCGTTTGCTAACAAAGTCATCAAGCATTTTCGGGTAAAAAGTCTGAAGTAAAATTGTGCATTAGTGCAAACAGTAGAAAGTAACTTAAATGTGGATCCATTTTAGCAAAAAAAAAAAAAAAAAACAACAAACACCAACCTTCTCATTTATTTCACAGCGGGCCCAGAAGAATGAGAAATTTTCAATACAATAACATAGTAAAGAACTCGTTTTTTTTTTTTTATTTATTATCAATTACTCCAATACAACAAGATATAAGCTACGCTTGACAATTGATAATGCTAACATTTGTCGCTATTTTCATAGCTACTCAAATGTGTTCACAAGGGGAAGTTACTCAAATTTTCGACCTTTTTCAAATTTTCGACCCGACCAAGATTCGAAACCGCTACCTCCAAGCCGAGTTTTCGCATACTGTATTTTATTTTATTAACACGATGGCAGTGCCGTCTATAAAATACTCTTTGAAAATGATTGCGAATTTTAGAAAATACCATACCATGGTGTGGAGATTATTTGAGATGTTTTCGCATACTGTATTTTATTTTATTAACACGATGGCAGTGCCGTCTACAAAATACTCTTTCAACATGATTGTGAGTTTTACAAAATACCATACCATGGTGTGGAGATTATTTGAGATTTGCTCAAGGATTTGCACGTCTATCTAGGAGAGCATTGGTTTTGGGAAGCTTCAGCTTTGGGATGGGATAAAGTATTTTGCTATTATTGTAATGAAATCAATTGAATTTCATTTTTATATCTTCTTCTTTTCATAGCAATTTTCTTTTTCTTTTTTCCCTGTTCTTTATTCCTATTCTCAGTTAACACATTTTATCTTTATTGTGGTTTTTATCTAGTTTACCCGTTCCTCTTGTAGTCTTGTATGCTACTTTTTCTCTCTTTCTCTTCCAACCATTTTCTTCTGAATCTTCAACATGTTCATTATGTTTCACCAATGCTTTGTGGTTGACACCAGTGTCAATTATTTTTGGTTTTCTTTGGAACAAGAAGTTTTTTTTTTTTTTTTTTTTTTTTTTNTTTTTTTTTTTTTTTTTTTTTTTTTTTTTTTTTTTTTTTTTTTTTTTCTCTATTTTTTCAAAATTTTCTTTGTAAAGCTGGATGTGATGTTTTTTTTATATATTTTATTTACTAATATTTTCACACACTGCTAAAGAAAAGCAGGGCATTGATTTTAGTCTGAAAACATTGACGGATACTAACGGTAATAAGCTGTCCAAGGATTATTCATGATCCCAAACTGTGTAAAGTTCTCCAAAAATTACTCCTCATCTTTTCATAATTTATTTTAATTGTGCTCCTCTTAATCTTCAGTTCTACCGTATCCATTATCCCAATTTTTAATTGAATCAAAGTCGGATCCATTTCCTGTGGTTTTTTGTCTATTATGTTGATGGTGAAAATGAGGATGCTTGTATACAAATTTTGATCTTTGGGTTCAGACAATAGGGATATGCATTACTTTAAAAACTGGTATTATATAGTTTAGAAATGGTATTTAGGATGTTTGTAGTCATTATGAAATATAAATTTCAATAAAATATTGTATATCAACTACAAATAATAAGGCGAGTCATGAGCGCTTTCGAGTCATGAGCGCTTTCGACATTCTCAAGCAGTCCACTTGAGAATGTCGTAACAGACGAAAGCGCTCGTGACTCGCCTTATTATTTGTAGTTGATACACAATATTTTATCGAAATTTATATTTGGTATTATATACTTACAATTTTTATTTGTGGCTTTCAATTACTTATATTAATATCTCAAAAACTTCTCTTAACAAAAAAAAATCTTGTAATTTAAATTGGAATTTGGCTCTTAACAAAACGCTCTCGTTGCCAAAACTTTGTACTTCTCTGCCAAAATTCATGGCAGAGAAGTACGTAGGTAAAAAATAAACCGTATAAACATCAAATTTGGCTGTATGGTTTTGGTTTATTTTTTTCAATAATAAACTTTTGTCATCTCCACACCAAAGAAAATATATTTTGTTCGTCACGCAAAAAATAATAAAAAAAAAAAAAATTGTTATGTACTTTATGCAACAAAAAATATAATTAAAAAAGCAAGTAAAAAACATTAATTTCAAATCAAAAGTAAGCAACAGATTTTCTAATCTGAAATACTTAATTTTCTATGGATCTTACATCACCCTAATATGAAGATAGATAGTCAAAATAAGTCGAGGCAGGAAGCGCAGAAACTTGTCTTCAAATCCATGTAAAAAGTTTTCTCGGGATGTAAGCATAGTTTTAATTTTGGACGTGCATATTTTTGTGTGAATAGCTTCAAAATTTTAAATTTTCAGGAACGAGATTGACCATAAAGTTTTTCAAATGGTCCAGTATTTCTCAGAAATGGCTGAAAAAATTTAAATAGCAAACCATGAGATTTTCAGGGACGAGATTGACCATAAAGTTTTACAAATGGTCCAGTATTTCTCAGAAATGGCTGAAAAAATTAAAATAGCTAACCATGAGATTTTCGGGGAGAGATTGACCATAAAGTTTTTCAAATGGTCGAGTATTTCCCAGAAATGGGTGAAAATCTTAAAAACGGTTCGAACATCATGAGACTCACGATACACGGTTTCCATCATAGAATTTGTGGAAACGAATGTGATTGTATCATCTTTTAGACTGTCGGGAAATGAAGCATGAATTATTGAATAAGTCTACCTAATGCTACAAAATATATATTATAACTTGTTGGGGGGTAACCATTATTTTTCTATATTTAATTTTTATGTTTTGTTGTTGTTTTTTTAGTTTATTTTTGTATTACATCACACACATTTACCTATTATTCCAACACATAGGCAACCTGATAGCGATTAAAATTATTACAAATTTCGTTATTTTCTTCTGTATATGAAGACCTGTGGCTATAGTGTGTATCTGTGTATGTTGGATATCATACAACATGCCGTTTGTTAAAGTTTGAGCAATATTTGGAAAATAAGAGCAATAAAAGAGAAAATATGTCAACAAACGACCACAATAAAAGAAAATATAATGTAATTAAGTTGATGCTTTTGGGACATTACTGCAAAATAAAAAGAGGCACATTGTGACAATAATATTGGTAATCTTTTTATGTAATGTTAGGGGTTACGGTAGAGGGGCGCATGAAAGGGCACACAAATTGTAAATGTTGCATTGGATTATTATACAATCCTTCAACCCTCTAAAGTTATCCAAAGTGGGAATATACCTACTTGAATTATAATCAACATACAGGATCTCCCAGTGAATACTGACTGAGTCCTTCTAATGTATTTGATTATTGAAAGAATTTTAAATATAATTATGTTTACGTACATGAATTACCTCAGAGCTCTGCAGAATTTAAATTTACACAACACTGGAAACAAATACCGTAGTTTAATGTAAATTTATATTGGCATCTTATTCAACCCAACATTAGGAATTATAGGCGCTTCTATTCGCATGATGTCACGCTAAGTTTACCATATATTACATATACGAGTATATAAGGAATTCATAAGTTCCTATTATTTTATGTAAATTAAATTTTCTCGTATATTGATGCTAATTTTTTGTTGATTGGCCCCTGGTCAATATGATTAAAGCAAATGTTGAATTTGATCTGTAAAATTCCAGGGTATTTCATTGAACACTAGGTATTGGTCTATAGTCTTCATAATTTCCAATAGTCTTCATACTTTTTTAATGAATGACTATTTAAAATGCAGAGAAAAGGTCATTTAAAAAAAAAGTAGAGGTAAATTTTAGAACATTCGATCAAATCAAAAGAATTAGGATACCTGATATATATTTTAATTTTGCAATTTGATTCAATGCCGCCTTAATCATCAAAACATAACATCAAACTGACATTAGTATTAAAATAGTAAATACTGTCTACTTTGGTGCTTTTATTCATCAACACATACAACACTAGCAGCTACAACTCAGTGGATTCACCCCGTAGACAAGGAAGCAATATTTTGACGAGTAATAGTGAGTGAGTGAGTGAGAGAGAGAGAGAAAGAAGAGGATTCGAGTAACATTTGACATTTTTGGCATTTCATATTTATGTCATTTTTTAAAATTATTTATATGAAAATTGACGTTTGATAAGATAATCACATTATTATAATCAGCCTGTCAGTTATTATTCAAATTGTATTAGACAAGCCTTTGCAGCACAAACAGCTTCTTTATTCCTAGAATTATAACACTGGTAATGTTATTGAAAAATAATACGCAAAAAGGTCAATATCAACATTATGAAAAATACAAAGTTGAAGTTCCTTTCTTCAGAGAACAGACTTCTAATGTTATATACAGTAAATACGAAACACTCCTCACAATAATAAGCAATTATCCAGAAAAAGGACGCATCACAATAGCGTTAAAGGGGCCCTGGAAACCAGCATCAAGAGGGCGCGAACCCACGTGGATACCTACATGGTACAACCTCGCTGGACATTTCTTAACTTCAGTGATCAAACGGGAAATGGTGTATTCAACGTACCGTAGACGCTGACTATATAATCCTTTTAAATTAAAAGTTAAAGAATATTCCACTTCAATTAAAAGTTAAGAAAGGAGTAGGGTTGGAAGATCCAGCAATTATCCAGAAAAAGGACGCATCACAATAGCGTTAAAGGGGCCCTGGAAACTAGCATCAAGAGGGCGCGAACCCACGTGGATACCTACATGGTACAACCTCGCTGGACATTTCTTAACATATACCTGACTATACCTGTTAACTTTTAATTGAAGTGGAATATTCTTTAACTTTTAATTTTAAAGGATTATTTAGTCAGCGTCTACGGTACGTTGAACACACCATTTCCCGTTTGACCACTGAAGTTAAGAAATGTCCAGCGAGGTTGTACCATGTAGGTATCTACGTGGGTTCGCGCCCTCTTGATGCTGCTTTTTCCGGCTCAAAAAAGGAAAAAAAACATATTGTTATGCTTTCTCAGATTTAAGGACATTTTTATGTAAATAACATTTTTTTGAGTGCACGAATATTATCAAAAACTAAATTCATCTTTTAAATCATCACAATCACTAGAGCACCCAATGACCCAACAAATGCAACATAACTGTTCTTAGGAGGTTCAGATCGTAAAAATAGCAAGAAAAGTCGTGTGCGATAACTTGAAAGGTATATCTAACATATACCTGACTTCCGATGATAAATAATTCAGCCTTATATCAAACCAAGAAAAATAGTAAAGAGAAATACTAATATTAGAGATTACCAACAGACTCCGTTATGTCTGCATATTTACCTGAATTAAGAGGCGGGGCTGAGTTTTTATCTCACATTTTATTTTTCGTTAATTTCTTTTTTAAAGGATTAGAAAAAAGTCAGTATTCCAAGATTGTGTTTAAATTCTAGCACCTACAGATTACACAGAACTATGGTATTTAGATCGTGCACGACAGCATTTTGTCGTATCCTTTGTGTGCAATTTTTATATAAAAAAATTAGTTCCCGAATTGTAATAGGAATTATATTAATTTGGCAATAGTTTCTCATGTTTTGATTGAATAAATAGAAAACTTAACTAGGTATTCTTCAGTGTACAAAATTTTGAATAAGAAAAATTGAGCACAACACAGTATATATAAAAGTTTGGGGTCGCATAATAATGGTGCTCCGCGGGCGCTTTACTATAATGTTCAAACAAAACAAAAAAAATCTTTACATTTGATTTCTTCAGAACTAGAAAACAATATGAGCGTTTTTGAAGAAAAATCTCGAAAAGATTAAGGTAGGTTTATTTCTGGTATACCCTTTATAATAGAGGTTCTGTACTGTCTAGAAAACTTGCCAAACATCCAGTATTTTTATTAATATGTAATAAACAGTAATGTCATATAAAAATTCATCACCTCGTTGAGTCAAAAGGAATAAAATGTGGTGTGTGCATCATAATTGAAAATCAAAATATAATAATGATGAAAGCTCCTCATATACAGAGTGATGTTAACATCTCAATCTTTAGTAACCTGCGACCGACGTTATTCTGAATACGATATGGCCAATAATTTACGATTCAAAACGACCTTTGCAAAGCAAACGGTCCAATGCTCAAACACCAGATCTCGGTGACAGTCTTTATCTCTTTCAATTTGATGGAACAGTATTCCGAGAGCACAACATTATTGAGGTAATGAACATTTTAATTTCAATGTTCTCAGAGACGTAAAACAAAATGACCATATCAAACATGGATAATTACACCTGTTCCCAAAAAAGATAATTCTCAACTGATATATCTAATTATCGTCCGATAGCTACCCAGAACGTGATAGCCAAAATCTTTGGGAGAACGGTTTTTATCATCACGGTTTCACCAGAGCTCGAACAACTGTAACCAACCTGTCGCGTTTCTCTCATTCTTTATCCACCCTCTCATCATCATACACAAGTTGATTACAAATACATTGATATCAAGTCAGCATTATTAGATAGAGGGAACCATACACTTTGGTCAAACAAACAAAAAATTGTTTGCATCATTCCTAAGAAACTGCCCGTTGGCCGTAAGATAATATAACAATTAACAACACCTACTATCCCTCATCTTCAGTTCCGCAAGGCAGTTTGTTGGGTAATGTATTTATTCAAATTATGACAGATGGTGTCACCAAGGTAATAAAAAGGTCACATTTTCTCCTATATGCAGATGACTTGAAATTTAAAATTTATCGGGCTATTCAAAATTATTTGTATGTCATTTTATTGCAAGAGGATCTTAACAGAGAGTACAAAAATGGCTGTCAGAGAACTCCCTATCATTCTGTCCTTAAAAATGAGAATTTGTCAGATTCTCCACGAAACACAGTTTTATTGACAGTTCTTACACTATAAATGGCGTTAATATAGAGACTGTCGCCCAAAAAAGAGAATTGTGAGTCACTTACAGCAAGAACAACAAGTTTCATGTCCACATCCAAGGTATGGTAAGATCCGCAGTAGATTGGCTTTCATTATGAGATGTGTTCGTCCTATTTCTGATTCTGAACCATACTTACTCCTTCTTAAATCCCTTGTTCTTTTTAAAATTGATTATGCGGTCAGGGTGTGGGCTCCGAGCATTCGACACTATGTACACATGATTGAGTCGATCCAAGCTTCATTTTGCAGGACACTATTCCATCGTATGAATGGGTTATATTTGATGTATCTCCAATGTATATCCTACAATGTAAATCCTATGAGGGGACCTGTGTTGGGTATGGGGTCAGTCGAGTCTAGACGTAACCGACACAATTTAATGCCGCTTAAGTTTTTGTACAAAATCATAGCTGGTCGGATAGACTCCTCTCGAACTCGCAACACAGATTTCAAATCATTTGGCATTCCGTCATCCGGCTGTGTCCACCTGACCCCAGTATATCCTACCTGAAGGCTGCTTAACAGCGTACAGGTAATTTTTATTTTTAATTCATATATTTTATTGTAATTTGTGTATAATGTTTATTAATGTAACACAAATAAGATTAATTTCATTACAGCGAGATAAGCAAAAATATGTTGTTTTCTGTTGTGAGACAAATCGGACCTATGAAAAGAAATTAACTGTACCGCAGAACTTAAACTTTTTAAAGATAAACTTGTGATTTGCACATAACAAAATTAAGTTCTGTTGTTATAGAGTCTTTGAGTCTTTCATCACAGGAAATCATCACCGTAAGAAAATATGAGGATAATCGCTATGAGAGTCTTGAGCCTTTCTTGATTTGCATTGCTGTATTGATGGGCATTGACCAAACACTGTATTGTCCTAAACTAACCATTATCTGAGGGCAAAATTATCAACATTATAGGCTTTCAGATTTAGCATGGCATATCAGAGGTACTAATTTAAAGTAGGTATTTAAAAAAGATGAAATGAAAAAATATTGCAGCTCTATTTTTTTAAATATCAATCACTAATTTTTAATTAATTACAAAAGAACTTTTCTAAAAGGTTAAAGCTTCTGAGAATATTGCTTGTAAAATAGAAAAACACTTTCAATAAGCATCCTCAATCCACCCTTTGAAAAGCAAACCTTTGCGCAATTTTTCCCTTTCTCCACGGAACGCTAAATTTTAAGATCTAATATCAAGTGTTCCATGCGAACATAAGATGAACTCCCCACGCCATGGCGATGTTTTAAGAACATTGTCTGAGTAATCACACAATAACAGATCGAAGCTAAACATCACGTTTAACACACTGTATACAAAATACCTATCCCTTCTCTACATCTAAAAAGTAACTTTTTAAAGGGATGTAATGTATTATAGAATTGGGAACGAAATGTAATATAGATCAAATTATATTTTTGAATCAAACAAATGGTGCTCGAGGGATGTTCCATTTTTAATATTAAGAGCAAAGAAGAACTGAATTTTGTTATCTTTTGTTTTTAATAATATCTGTCTTTAAATGTAAACATCACGCGGATCATGTTGCTTCCAAGTAAGAGAATTTTCTTAAATCAACATCTAATCAGCGGAAACTCAGAAATATACAAAAACTAGCTGCGTACCCGACCTTCGTTTTAAGAAGATGAGAGAAAATATGAGAATAAATCTGACTCTTACATTAATAATATTTTCACCGAGCTGCACCCTCACAAAAGATTGGTCGCCATAATATATGTTTTTTTTGTTGGGATCATAAAAACTTATTTCTAGGCATTTTTACCTACCATTAAGGTGCGGCCGCAAAGGATCCATTTTCGCATGTTCCATCCTGTAATTGGTGAATGGTAGATCCTAGGGAACTCCGGTTTAAAATGAATACGTTTTAACGAGACCTTTAAAGCAAGGTATCATTTGATACACCTTCTCATTTAAGATTTTGAGTCAGCCGATGCCCAGCCTGAACGGTTGGCCGAGGCAAAAAATTTAGTCTAAAATTAATCCCCCCGAAATCTAAGGGATACGGGTTTTTGCGTTTTCTTATATTTTCAGCCATTCTCGAGATAAGGGGGTGGGGTGAGACTTTATGGACACCCTGTATAAATAGACTCCTCATTTGATGAAATCAATTTACATTTGGTACTTTAAGATTAATTTCCGGCGTTAACAACACTAAGATAATGTGTGTAACAGCATAACAGGTTGAAGGTTGAAACCTATTTGGAACGTCAGCAATGTACCATTGGTTTTGTTTACATCCATACGATGCTGATTATGGTGTTTGAGGGATTTTCAAAACGTCCCTTAATTAAATAAATTAAAATTATTTTCTTTCAAATATCTCAATGAACAAAGAATTTCGATTTTACCAAAATAAAATTGTTTTAATACTCGTACAGCACTCAAGTGCTCCCTAAAGTTATCGTAATGTTGTAGAAGATTGTCACGTTTTTGTAAAGTTGTTGAAGATAATGCCACAGCATTCAAATTTACGCCCTCTTCAAAGTCTAGCACTTGCATATGCATAGGCATGGTTCACAATAATCTAATGAGAATGAAGCTAAAGCATGTGGACTACTTTGTCTACTCCTTCCATCGGGAAGTCACAAAGTAAAACTTCTTTTTATTTTAAAGAGCTATCGTTACTTTATCCTCGAGGTATCTTTTAAAATGAACACTTACATAAGAAGTTTGTCTGCCTGAGATACCTCTTAACATAGTAAATTGCTCAAATTCAAATCTATCTTGGAGTTTATATATCTTTATTTATGTGAGTATAAATATTCAATAGTTTCCCTCCAAAAAGGGGAAAAAAGAAGTGAGAAGATACAAGGAAATAGAATGAAGGGAGTGAAGACTACTGCATATAAATTAGATTTCAGTATTTTTAGTGTGGTAGGAAAAAGGTCTGAATAATTAAAAGCTGAAATGTTCTTATTTTATATTCATTGAAAAAAAAATGTTCTTAACTTTCTTCATTTTAACGTAAACATCTCTTCTTCAAATCGATCCGATAAAGTTGTCATTTTCAAGGGAGTTCTTCTTCTCAGACTGCACATTGCAATGGAAATAGTAAAAGATAGATAGGCATTTGAATAAAGGAAATAGACAGCTTATAGAATTACTATTGTTAAAGGTGGACCTAATTTAAAACGCAAGCCATTTACATTTTTCACTCATTTTGTTTACATTGCAGTTCGGTGTCGTACCGGCTAAATTTCTAAGAAAAATTTCAAAAAAACAATTTTCAAATTTAACACGATAAAAAACCATATTTGAAAATAACTGTCTCATTTAGTCAAAAATTTCGACCTTTCTTCCTGAATATGATTCTTTCGTCCAAATACATTTTTCTTTCAAACAAGAAATATTTCAAAATAATAATATGAGTAAATATTGCATTGTCTCGAAGAGGATATTATAAAATATGGTACCGAAGAAGGCGAGTGTGCTGACTGACACGGCACCAAACAAAAAACATTCATGCGCCGTAGGAGAGATAAAAAATTCTGAAAATATTGACAGAGGGTCTCCGTACGATAATGTATCACAGAGTTAAACGCCATCACATACACGGCTATCGAAAGGAGTCAATTAAGAGTCCCATAATTAAATCAGATACTGTATACATATAGGTAATGTATTTATAAAACTGCGACTTTTTTGGCGGAATATTATCAAAACGATAAAAAAAAAAAAAAATCTGAGAATTTTCCAAAACTTCTTCTTTAACTTTACCCTTTCCCAATTCTATTTGGGGTCGGCGCTGCTTAATTCTACCATGCTACTTAATTCTACGCTGCTTAATTCTACCATTCTACCTTTTTTTCAGTGCCTACTCTCTTTATCTGTAACCCTTTTCTGGAAAGATAACCCTAGCTTCCTTCTCACAGTATCTATTGAAATTGCGTAGAAACTCGCTTTTTGCTGATGACCTCTGATAATTGGTTTGAAGAAGATTTTTTTAAAAGCTGGATGCCCCTTCATACACCTAAAAATATGGAATAATATTTAGAATTTACTTTACCAAAAATTTCCATTCAGAAGTTTACAAAAAAACCTCTACAATCCAGTGTACCCTATTTTCCTAGTAACTAAGAATGATTATCTGTGTCAAGGAGAACCATTGTGTACGTCTCAAATAAAATAGTTTCCTCAACCCATCTTCCTTTGCAGAAATCCTCTGTTGGTTTTCTGTGAATCTGAACAGATATGAGCAAAATAAGAAGGTCATTTATTTTGGTTTTTTCGATTCGTCACCAGATGATGATCATGCACTTGACGTGTATTTCGGACAATATAAGTTGAAATTATAATAGGAAAGATTCTAATGTGATGCTTACCAAAATAAAATTCATCTCTGCTTATTGAATACTCTGTAGATAGGTCACTATTTTCCTTTTTATTTTCTTCCGTATATTTGTAAAGGATCCCTTTTTAAACATCTTTTATACAACAATAGGCTGTTATATCTTTACAATTTTTTTTGACAATACTATCTGTTGTTAACTTGTTTGCGTCATGTAATATATCTCTAACAGATGGTGGATGTGTTCCAGGTAGGATTTAGAGGACAATGGAGGGAGTTAACTTATTTATAAAAATTATATTTGAGGTGTATGCACATTCCCAGAAATTATTCAATAATGAAGTGAGTAAATTTCATTCTTAAAATAAAATTTATTGAAAGGGATTTTTGTGGGGGGTTATAGAGGTCGTTCTATAGAAATCTAAATACAAAAGAATTGTTTTGACTGTTTTGTTGAATAATATTTTCAAATTTGTATTTTGCGCAAAGACTAATTCTTCATTTCTCATCTAAAAACATTTCAATCGCAATCTCATTCAATCAAATAATATTTCTTAAAGAAAGTCGGTTTGATGAAGTCGTACATTTATATTGTGTCGGTTACGTATCTTCTTAGACAATGATAGATTCAGTTGAATAGGTCTCTCAAAAAAATGCGACATTGAAAACTATAATCTTATGAAATATCATCTGCTGACATATTAACTAGTATTTTCGCGAACTCTAGACGTCACCCATAAAAATGGTGTCGGTCTCCATGTGATTCAATAGGTCCCAAAGGCTTATCAGATAATTTCATGGACATATTGAGTTTTATAAAAATATTTCATAAAAAAACTGACAAAATTTGCGTTATTTTAAAACTGCGCAGAGTAGATAATAGACCTCACTCGTTCGGACAAAAATATTACTGGTGTTTGGTTCGCTGAAAAACAAATGAGCGTGGCTGTTAAGAGACCCATTCAAGAGATAATAACATCAAAACAACTGCGAAATCAATCGGTTGTATTCAGGAGCATTCACCACACTAAGCAGTCACAGTGTCGGTGACCGACAAGTGATCCGTCCGGCAGAACTAAAAATATTCTTCTATTATGAACATGTTCCTTCAACTGCCTGTCAGTGCTTAGTGCGAATACTCCTTTATTCCTCAAAAGAAAATGAAGCAAATTAAATTCTATGTTGTTGATGATATTGTAGCGTTTGTGCTCTTAAAATCAATTGCTCCTCCACATTCCTAGATTCAGGTTTGACATAAATGGTGGAAATAAGAAGGTGGTTTCAAAAGTTCATGGCCTTACATAGATAGAGAAGCAAAATAAAAACCTACTGAGTCTCATTTTTCAACATAATCTCCCTTGACCTAAACACATTATTTGGGTAACATTTCTATGCCCGTCAATAAGTATAGTTATTGACGGGCTCCTTACAGTCGAAAGACTTTAACAGCCAACCTGATCTCTTCAGCACTCTCATTTTTTTCACACAGCTCTGATTTCAAGTTTGAAAATAAATAATTTACGCTGGGGAAGGTCTGGACTGTAGGGGTTCTGAGATATCTCTGTGAAGCCACACTCACGAACAGTAGTATGACGGCGGTGTTGTGGTGGGTGCAGGGGCGTTGTCATGGAGGAGCTGAACACATCGTAAAAATGTAGTTTGAATAATATTACCTCGTATTATCTATCATTAGAAAGTGTAAGACATGTAAAAATACTGTCAGAATGTAGTTCTGACATATTGCATTAACCGTTTGTTGGTTGGGCCACGAACTTTTGGAACCACCCCCGGATGTGAGCTCACCGAAAAGGTTTTGGTGATTCTTTGCTAGAACTGTATTAGTATGCACTCCTGGTACGTGAACCCGGAACCTGGTCATGCTACTGAGAACGTATGGATTTTTCTATTGATTCAAACGCTTAAAAAGTCAGACAAGCTGAAACTGCATTGAATAGAGATGTAACTGCAAGTGTTTTTTTTATTAATAACAGTTTTAATTCGAATTAGATTTCTAGAAAATGTTTTTATTATTCGAGTTATTAACCTACTATTAATGAAACACATTAAACTTTTACACTCGGGGACACCATTGTCACGCAAACAATAAAACTTACATTTGAAACCTTTTTTTTTCATATAAATGCATGCCATTTACTCCTTTCTGTTGCTGTTTTAGCACATTTGTGTTCCTCCTATTCATTTCTTTATTTGGAGCATGACCTGCATGCGTCATTATACTGGATGCTAGAATTTCTCCTTGTGATTATTTTTATATTAAACCTGCGCGACACAATTAATCGGACCAAAGCCTGTGATGGGAGTAAGCAAGACTGAGGCCAGGAACTTCATTGGCCCGATAATCATCTATGGTTGACGGATAACCATACGTGTCGAGTCTGAGACATAGTAGGACCAATTTACGGGGACCATCCAGGGACCTTACTATTCATCAGATTGTCAGCCACAATCACAAAAATATCAGATTGGCCAATGACCTGATCACAGTGTTCTAAGAAAACACCTGTACATTCTGTACTTCCATCAGGATCAAGTTCTGTGTAGACTCCGTGGGGATGATGAAGAAACTGCTTCTCACGTCGTTTTTGAATGCAACTCCCTACTTGCGTGGAGAGTATTAAGCATGGGACAGCCACATCCTAGGCTTGACATCCACGAAAAATGTATAGCAAAGAGGCTAATCAATCTTGTCCAGATATTTGGCCCTAGCTAGGTAAACAGCCCATTTTCCAACAAAAAACCCAGTTGATGCTTAGATGCAGGGGATAACACAGCCCGAAAGAGGAATTTATTCCACGAATATAATATTATACCTGAGATTAATATGAGAACATAGAAGTCGCGACAGAAATTAACATGCTTTCAGAATGCAAACAGATCTTTGTACAGCATGCACAATACCCTAAAATATAGAAACACTTCTCTAAAACATTATATTGATCTAAACAAATAAAGGATGAAAAAGAACGAAGATCTCTGCACAAATCATAAAATCCTAATACCACCTCGAACTTAACCATAGCGAAAGCCAGGGGCGTGCACAGGATTTTTTTTCAGGGGGGCTGGGCAAACCAAGTAGGTATACCATAACAGCGTCGTGGTGTTGAACCCATCTAGTTTCACAGGGAGATAATGTAAAAAAAGTGTAAATATAGGTCTTTACAACCCCCCCCCACCTCCCCTGATAATCGAATGTTTCTAGAGATAAAAGTGTAGCAAAGCTCTATAGGACCGGCATTCGGGGCGATCCACCCTACCGTTCCTACGCCTCTGCCTAGTAGGTGATGTACTCTATTGCGCCCAAGATATAGGCTTTTTTTCTCCCTCCATTTAGCTACCTAGGTTAAATTTTTTTTTGCCTAAAACCGCGGCCACCCCCCATCAGGCGGCCTTGTTTTAAAGGCTAGGTTCACATGACCGCGCGGTACGATGAACCGCGCGGCACAAGATCTATCTGAATAGTGCATATTTTTTACAGTTTACATTACCGCGCGGTACTAGTTCTACTAACTTGTATCGATGTGTTCATTGGACCCACGCGGTTACCGCGCGGCCATGTGAACATAGCCTAAAGTAACAAGCAAAAATCCCACTGACCGATCGTAGGGGAAAATATTTCTTTATCTGAGACCTCAGATGAAACCTCAGATCGGTTCAATGAAAACCTGGCTGTTAACTCTCCTGTTAACATTTAAGTCTCTTGGTGAAACCCACCCAGCTTATTTTAGTTAAAAATGTAATTATTAAAAACTCTACTCAACTAGTTAACATGGATACTAAATGTTCATGTATTCATCAAAGGATGGATACTAAATGTTNGGGTTAGATTATATACACTCGGGTTTCACATTTGATAGCTTATCTCGAAAAAAAATGGGGGGGGGGGGGCTATGGCCGGCCAGTAGTCCCCCCTTGTGTACGCCCCTGGCAAAAGCAAAAATCATACCATATACCCTGGACATGCAGGACGTTTATTATGTTCAACGTATTTTAGTAGTAATTAGTAAAGTTCTTAGGTCGCATTGGTGCACTCTGGATGAGTGAGATCTATAGTTCACAAACTACTCGTTAAATTCTATTCATGTGGTTTAATTCAACTTGCATACAGAGGATAATGTGAATTTCCTTGTGCAAAATGAGTGAGATCTGAGTTGTACTCCGTATTGAATAAAGGACATTGAAACAGGGGTAACATAAATGAGCTTTCTTATCAAGTCAAACTCAATAAAGATTCCTATTTGATGAAACCCTCTGATTGCCTATCAGTTTAATAAACATCAGAGGGCTTTTTATAAAAGTTCTTTTATGTCATAATTTTTCCTTTGTTATTTTCTTTATAGCGGGTGGTCTTCCCAACCCTTATATTGAGATGACACCCCCAACTCTTTTCTACTCAATGAAGATGTTATCAAAATATTAAATTTGTGTTCAATATTCCAAGTTCAATCAAAAACTCGTTTTGTGATTCATACTGTGGCGGCTGTTTGGAAAGATCAAAAGAATAGAGAACAATGAGGGAAGCTTCTGTTTCTTACATATTTTATTTTTCTTACCCCACAGCAGCCTACAGTGAGACCATGGGGATATAGAGAAGCATCTAAAATAAACAACTTTGAAATTTATGAAAGCCTAAAAAAATATTTTACTGTCCTCAATACATTTGTAAATTTATATTTAAGGTTCCCTTACAATAATGTTTACTCACCAGAGTAACTTTCTGTAAATCTTTATTTTTCTGAGTCGTTCTTCTTCAAAGAGAAACAAGTTTTTTCTTGAATGAATGCATGCTATGTGTCAGATCCTCAAAATTAAAAGTCATATTTAGTTGACGTGGCTCTTTCGGGGTGCACTCAACCCCTGATGAAACTTCAGAGCTGTTGTTGATGAGCATCAATGAAAATATTGATGAAACCCTCTGATTGCCTATCAGTTTAATAAACATCAGAGGGCTTTTTATAAAAGTTCTTTTGATCTTGTAAGCAGGCCAGCTTAGGTTAAATACTTGGTACTTTAGTAGTTTTATATTTGAGCCCTAGTAATATCGTATAGTCCATTCAGTACTTGAGCAGTGTACTAGCAAAGTAATAAATGCGAATGGGGCGTTTTTTTTATATATATTTTTATCAAAATATTAAAAAATCAGCCAAATACCTCTCTAAATTTATATTTTTAGGTACCTACATACTCGTAGTATCCTGAAATCGGACAATGCGACCTAAGAACTTTACTAATTACTACTAAAATACGTTGAACATAATAATGAAAAAAAAAAATCCTATGTTTATCGCATACCGTCAAGCCCGA
Source organism: Pachypsylla venusta (assembly GCA_012654025.1). Taxonomy (NCBI): domain Eukaryota; kingdom Metazoa; phylum Arthropoda; class Insecta; order Hemiptera; family Aphalaridae; genus Pachypsylla; species Pachypsylla venusta. Next base: position 20,293,181 of record CM022878.1, on the reverse strand, counting down.
CGAGAGGTGGGGGAAATGGAGGGAATCCCCCAGGCCCGATGGGAAAATTATCATAATATCAATTTTTTCATGTTTTTTTCTGAATAATATATAACTCAATTTAAAAGATTTGAAAAATTTTCAAACACACAAAATCAGAAGTTTAGCGATAGTGGGCTAATAAGGGACAATGGCTATTGCAGTACACTGATTTTAAAATATAGTGCGACCTTTCAGCTTGTACAGCAACCATAAATATTTGTATAGTTCGTAAACATTACATTTGATAATCGAATTATTTGTTGCTAAGAAGAAGAGTAGACGCCTTTTCACATCAACTAAGTGAATCGCTTATACTCTTTTTTTTTATTAATGCCCAATGCCCATACGATGATGTTAGATGAAAGAATAATAGTCCGTAAATTTTCCCCCCGGCCCGAATTTTCTGTCTACTGCATACCGTCCCCCGTGCAGTGTGTGATGAAACAATGATTTTTAATCGATTATACGATTCTCCATACCTTGAAACGTAATATAGCAAATTGAGAGGGGGAGGGGCATTTTTCCGTGATCGATTCCTTTTCGTTACTAAAAATAATAAAACAAAATGAAACTAATGTTACCCAGTACATGAGTACATAAGCAACAGGTGTGTCACAATAAGTCGTTCGCACCGGTAAACTACATTTCTATATTGTGGTAGGATACCTGTGTTTGATGAAATACTCATCAGCTCGCCAATCGATACTTTACATTTTTAGAGAAATGAAATGCAAAAAGATTTGTAAAAATTTCAATGCAGAATAATCTTTTCCCGCAGATGGAGTGAGTGGAAAATTTGTTCCACCTGACCTAATTTATTTAATGGGCAAATTTTTATCTTCGATGAAATGATTAGAAAACGATTTAGTTTAGAAAGAAAAAAAAAATGATATTGCTGACAACCCAAATTTAATGTAATTTGGGGCGCTTTGTTTTTTTTCTGATGGAATATAAAGGTTTACCTCCTACTCTATTCTGAATTAGTATTCCAATGTGAAACAGCTAAAATATTTTCACCTGATTTAGAGGCATGAAAGATATTTATTTAATGAAAGTAGCTCCCACATTTGTCACTCTGGTTTAGATGTTTCTGAGACCACTCTCAGACTCATTGGAAAATGGGTAGCTATTATGAAGACAAATGTGCAGGGAAAGTTGAGATATTCAAAATAACAGTGATATAGCTATATATTGGGACCATGCTGCAGTGAGCAACGAATATCATCTATCACCAAAGTTGTGACACAAAAGAAACATCATTTATGTATTATTTAATGAAAGTGTAATAAGATTACGGGGAGAAGCTATACAAAGAATCATTAGCGAACACATTTGAGCGTAGTTACTTAGATCACGAAGTCTCCGGACAGAAAATGGAGGCGTTCTTAGGAGAATAAAAAACTTTAAAACTTAGTTAGGATCATGAGAAACGAATCCAAACATTACGCGAGTGACACTAGGCGTGTGCAAGGGACTATTATAAGTGCACTGTTATAATATAACAAACATGAAGAAAGTGACACTAGGCGTGCAAGTGACTATTATAAATGCATTATTACAATGTAACAAACATGAAGCAAGTGACACTAGGCGTGTGCAAGGGACTATTATAAGTGCACTGTTATAATATAACAAACATGAAGAAAGTGACACTAGGCGTGCAAGTGACTATTATAAATGCACCATTACAATATAACAAACATGAAGCAAGTGACACAAGGCGTGTGCAAGGGACTATTATAATATAACAAACATGAAGCAAGGGACACTAGGCGTGTGCAAGGGACTATTATAAATGCACTATTATAATATAACAAACATGAAGCAAGTGACACTAGGCGTGTACAGGGGACTATTATATAAGTACACTATATTATAATTGGAAATACCAAATGCTATTTAATTTCAACACACGATAGCTTTGTTAACATACTTTGAGAAAGGTTTAAATGTAAACTAAATAAAAATAATATCAAGAAGGAGGGGGGGGAGGAGAGAATAAAATGAACAACAAACACAGATACTCTCTCCACGAGGAAAAACAATAAAACATTCCTAGATATCCTCAGCAGAAAGTTAGTTTGTTCGGAGAACAATTGCCGAACCTTGCTTTATGTGTGTTTTTATGTCCCCAGAGTTACTATGGGAGGTATATATACAGGATGCCATAAAGAAAAGATTTAATTACTATTCCATTCAGATTGATTTTTTTCAGAAATTCAAATAAAAAAATACATCGCGCATCATCCCAACCATAACCATATGTCGATGTATGAAGAATGCACAACGGCTCTTACAAATCAGGTGGATTTATAAATATGACATATGTTGGTGGGAACATGTGTAATGAAACGATGTGAGGTCTAGTTTTAGCACCACAAAATATGTATTATATATTTGTTTTATATTACAACGATAACTCTCGAACGCCTGATCCGCGATCAATGAAATTCGGTTTGGTCATTAAATAATTCATAAAATTAGATCATTCATTTTTGGGTTCCAGATGAAATGTTAGTTATATTGAATAACCAATGATAGATGAGGTGATAAGACACGTCACTTCACACATTCCTCACATTGAGGGCCTTCGGGGACACGTGGTATGAGTCATCCCGTACAAGTGGAAGTAGGTATACATGTGTGATGAACTTAAAATTAAATTTAAATTTGCCCATGCGAGATTTGTTCACATTTTATGCTCAAAAGCAAACCATAAAATAACATTAAAATGCTCTTCAGTACAATTAACTTTGTCTTTGGATTTTCCTCGAAGCTTTTTGTTTTAGTATATAACATAACTTTACTGTAGCTTTGAGTGTTTTTGTTTTCACTTACATAAATTCATTGTTTTAGATTACTTAGGTATTTCAATTCTCCAATATTTCAAAGACTAAATTTTCAATTCTTGCAATCGAAAATAAAAGTATTCTTGAATTCATTATTATTTTTATTATTGTTTATATTCAGAAATAGTGACAGATATACAGAAATATCTAAGAGTAAACACGGATACATTGTTTTGACTCAAGGAAAAAAGGAATGAAAATTTTGACGGAATAAAACACATTGAAATAAATTTTACAAGATCCATTAAAGATTCCTCCGTCTTGAATGACCAATAGATGTTACATAGACGTTAAGCCAAATTAAAAAAAAAAAATCCAAATTTACCAGGAAGGTCTTCCCCGAGAAGTGCCCAAAATTTCAAAAACGAGAGAAAAAATATACTACAATATAAAGCGAGTTCCAGAGGATTTCGAAAATTGAAATCGTTCTTAAGATATTCAGGTCCTCTCCTTTTGGTAGACACCCTGTATATGAACATTATTAGAGTAGGTCTTAACAAAAACATGAGAAACATCTTCTGTGATGAGATATACATATACGTGCATGCCCAAAATAAGAACAAGACAATTTAAAAGCTAAACTTTTTAATCAATATAAAAAGTAATAAGAACAAGATAGAACATTTCCTTTTTTTTTGCCTCTAAAGTTAAAAAAAAACTCAGAAAAGTTATTGAAGACAAGAATGGCAAAGGTAGGGGGTTGGGGTATACACCGGTTAATAGTGTCATTAAATTAACGCTGTATTTTCACAACACCTGTGCAACTCGGTGCAACAGACTTTAAGTTTTCTTTTGTTTTCTTCAAGTTTTATGACTCTTTGAGACAGCAATTTTATTTGCAAAGATACATTGTATTGCCTTTAATATCTTTTTCTTTTTGTTTCTTTTAATTTATTTTTGGCATTAGTTTTGGCTTTATGTCTTAAAAGTAAAAATTACAATGCTTATCTACTAATTGGATAATATAATTATACAAAATGTTTTTTTCAAGATGTTTTTTGTCTGACTGATGAACAGAATACGAAGAAGACAACTAGCTGAAGACAAACTTGGGCCATACATATTTTGGGGGAAACATCTTGGAATGTAAAATAGACGGACAAAAGGCAACGGATGTGACAAATATAGGAGTGGCTCATCTCTTCCGATGTTAAGATGTATGAGAATTTAGTTCTAACTGCATGTGTGCCTAAAATTCAATACGCCACTTATAAAACAAAACAAAGGTTTCCTTTAGACATTATTTCTAGCCAACGATCATACCACGTTGAATACACCAGTTCCCGTCAGATAACAGAAGTTAAGTAACGTCAGGTGTGGTCAGTACTTGGATGGGTGACCGCTTGGGAACACCACGTATCGTTGGCTCTTTTTTCCGGCCCAACTCAGGCTGGGTGAGTCAATGTGGGTAGTTGTTTTGCAAGTTTCCAGCAAATAGAAGGTAAAGCCCCTGTCTTGAATGATTGGTAGATGTTAAAGAGACGTTAAGCCAAATAAAAAAAAGACATTATTTCTGAAAGATATGCTTCTACCTATTCTTTCCGCAGATAGCTCAGTTGGTAGAGGCAGTGAATTCGTATCCAGGAGGCTGTTGGTTCGAATTCAAGCACGAACATAAGATTTAGCAATAACACGGGGAACTACATTCTGACAAGCATATTACCTTAATGCAACTAAATTCATTTCTTAGTTTCCAGACCGGACAGGAGACATAAATGAACATTTTGTTGGAGGCCAATAATTTACATGGGCTCCTATTGCTGACAACAACATATGTCAGCACTCTCACCTATCAAGAGTCACATAAATGTATCTAATCTATTTATATGTCGAAAGCTAAGCAATTTCGGGAAAAAATATTGGGGGGGTTACCAAAGCTGCTTCGAAAATCAAAAGGCAGGCTCTTGAAAATTTGACGGACAAAAACGCTGAAAAAACAAGGATCAAAAATAATATAGTACAGAATCCTCTAATTGCCAACATCTATGTTTTGCACTAACGGCTTACAAGCTTTAGTTTGTTACAGACTGATTCAGTGTTAACACCACTCGAACCAGGGCTACTTAAAGGGGCTCTAGTGGTAAATCCGCAAGAACCCTGTTATCTACAATGATTAATTTACACTGCGGGGCATATGCATATTGCACTATTCCAATGCGTACTCAATACTCGTCAAGAGAAAGATATATGAGAGAAAAATAAAACTCCTGAACATTTCTTCCATCTTTTTATTAGGCCTTATTACTCGGAACTCGAACACAACTTTCCCGTTGAGTTTTTTGAATAAATTTTCAAACGCGTTGAATGAATGGATAAATTTATTTCCAGAGCGAGGTGATGTAGAGTAGCACTTAAAAGAGAAAAGTGCTACAATATTTCCCCTCTCAGAAAAATGAACAATGAAATTGTCATATTGGAAAATTATTACATTTTCCATGCATTATGTCGAGCAGTGCCACTATTATATTCCTGTGTGCCCGTAACTTTCGAATAAAAAGTAGAATACAAATTATAATTCATTCTGGCAACTTTTCAGGAACTTTTTGGAAAAAAAAAATATATATATATTTGATGCCTATTTTGTCACGGGGGATGCGGCATAATTATTCATTTTTAATATTTTAATGGGCAGCTCGGGAAACTAATTATTGATGACAATCTTCTAATGGAAGTCCAGCTCAGTTAATCATTGCTGCTTACAAAGCATTGATTGGGGTAAAATAGCCCTTTTCATTTACAGTCATGAATATTGCACGGGGGGTTTTCTTCAGGGTGAAGAAAACCCCGCGTGGGAGCAAGAAAAAGAATCATAGGAACGAGTCTGAATATGGGTCGCCAGCGTTTATGGCACATTGAATACTCAAGTTCTCGTTAGATCACTGAAGTTTAGCTGCGTTCAGCGAAGTTTTACCAAATGGGTGTCCACGTAGGTTTGCGCCTTTGTGATGTTGGTTGGGTGAGGTCAATGTGAGTAGCTGGTTTGTAAGTTTCCGGCGAATGGAAAGTAATACCCCCATCTCGAATCACCAATAGCTGTTCAAGAGACGGGAAGCAAAAAAAAAAAAAAAAAATGATATTGGGTCAACTCAGTCTTTAAAAATCCCGCTAAATTTTCTGATTGTCTGCATGATCTTGCTGGCAGACGTCCACTTCCTGATGAATCACCTTAATCGTGCCCATATGAGAAGATACTTTTGGTGAGAATCTTAGTCTGAAACTAGAAATGACAAAAATGGCACTTCCAAAGCATCTCTCTTAGCGACACCCAATACAAATCAAATGAAATAATAAACAAAATAATCTTACACAGGGAAAATAAAAAAAATCTCATAATCTACCAATCCGATTATCATATATTCAAAAAAAGTCACTCCACATATTTTTCTCGTGGCTGTGGAGAGACGTGAAAAGTGCACTTTGTGACGTGAAGTAATATATCACTTGTGCAACGCTCATTGTATTTGACTTGGCGGGCGGAGCGCTGCCGCGCTCCTCAATAATGGCTTTAAGAAAGAACCTCTTTCTTCTAATCTTTGATTTGGTGTTATGAGTGTCCTTAAAGAGCCGCTATTGTTCATGTCTACTTGACTTTAACCACAAAAGCTTTTCACATGAACAAGAGGGGAAAGGTTGGAGGGATGGAATGACCATTTTACTACAGCAAAAAGTGCTGAGAATGGTGTACAAGAGGTGAAATATTAAAATGAAAATGGTGTCTTCCCTTCATCTGGCCGACCTACACCTCTACATCCCCTCTTCTTTTTTTACAAACTTGCTTCAATGTGGTGCAGATAAGCTTTCCATGGCAGTAATGACATTTTAGGGTGAAGTGGTGTGGAACGTTGTTCTTTCTTTTTCTTGTGTAAGTTACTCACTCCTTCATAGTCTGATCCACTCTGATGAACATTGGGCCCGGACCGGTGTAATATGCTCCTCATCCTCATGATGTGAGATATTTCCCTCCCCCCTCTGCAAACTAACAGATAAGAGGAACAATATCTGTCTCAGAGCTGTGTTTTGTAAGAAAATCATATTGAAAATAAGTGGTTGGCACGGGTCAACTAAATTTTTATTTGTTTTTTAATATTTGAGTTGTTTTTAGTGAATTATTTATACTATAATGAACATTTTCAATGTGCCAATATAGAATAACTATTGAATCCCACAAATGGAAATAACAAAATCCCTTTTAAGTGGCAACAATTTGTTTTAGGGTTGACCTATTTAATTCACATTCAGATATGCCATTACGTTTTAAGTTCGGTTGGTCTGCAAAGTTCGGCATTACTGTCAATCATATACAAGGTGTTCCGTACAAGGAAACATTCAGAATAATTATTATTATTATTATTATTTATTGTGTTTCAGAGGTGTCTAACCTATGACACATTACAATGAAAGTTAAATATTCCTATCTCTATCAAAATGAGAGAAAACCCGATAACATTATAATAGTAAAAGGGGGAATAATAGGTGCTTACTGTATTATATTCTGCAAAAAGGAAAATGATTAGTTACAAAATATAGCACTTAGTTACTTACTGTATAATACTCTGTAAAATAAAAGGAAAATGATTAGTTATAAAATATAGCATTTAGGTACTTACTGTATAATACTCTGCAAAATAAAAGGAAAATGGTTAGTTACAAAAATTAGTACTTAAGAACTTATTGTAATAAGTAGCTGTAAAGAAAGGAAAGGGGTTAGTTCATGTACTCCTCTAGACTGTAGGGAGCGGTTTCTATGAGATGATTTTTTAGCTGTAAAGAAACGCAGCTTGAAAGGTCACTTGAAACTTTTCGCTTTCAATTGACATGTTGTCACGACAAAATTTGAGATATCGGAACGTGGCCGTCTGAATTTGGTCAAAATCGAAAAATCGATTGAAAACGGTTCGACATTTTTGATTTCTGATCATTTTCCCGGCGTTCCACCATAAGTTCCATCAATTTTTCGATATCTCTTATAGTTTTGGTTTAGCAATCAGTGATGCATATACATATAAATATACATATATTCATCTATCGTTGTTGTTATTATTATAGATAGATGATAGCAATAATACATCCTACCAAGTAACAGCGGCATCGTTGCTTCTCCTTCAGTCCAAATTTTTAACGAAAGCGTGTATCTCTTGTGTCTCAAATATCGAAATTCGAACTAGGAATGAGGTGTAAAGTCTACATTTATTCTCAACAGTGAAAATTACAAATAAATTTTCCAAATTCCGAGTAAGCATTGTATAAATCATTAAACTACTCCCTTTTGCAGAATGAAATAGAGTGAATACAAAAATGAGGTCATCACTTCCCAACAACAAATTAATGTAGTGTAGTTTAAAATATTTACACTTTATTCAAGTAGCGCTTTTTACATCTCCCACAAACGTCGTCAGGTTGGCCGAGCGGTCTAAGGCGCCAGATTTAAGCTCTGGTTCCCAATTGGGAGCGTGGGTTCGAACCCCACACCTGACAAGCATTTTTGATTAGTCTTTTTATTATGTTAGCAGATGGTTTTCTAAGTAAATAATGGAGTCCTCTGACATTTTAGTTTTAATCTCAAGATTCAGTTGAGCCAATTTAACTTTAGAATTTTCATTTCAGAAGCTGACTGTTGCTTTATTACTGGGTATAGCCCTTCTTTACGTTCATAAAATTGACTGATTAATTTATTTGGACCTATTTTTTGGTACCCCATTAAGCCATTTTAAATTAAAACGGAATTTAACATTTTTCAGAAAATTAATTTATATTGGAGTGTCTGATGACAATGGAGTGTGTCCAAATTTTGTTCGCCTCATCCTGCACCCAAAGCACCCCCTGGCGTTCATCTATTAGAGTGTCTCATGACAATGCAGTGTGTCCAAATTTTGTTCGCCTCATCCTGCACACAAAGTACCCCATAGTGTTCATCTATTAGAGTGTCTGACAATGGAGTGTGTCCAAATTTTGTTCGCCTCATCCTGCACCCAAAGCACCCTCTGGTGTTCATCTATAAGAGTGTCTCATGACAATGGAGTGTGTCCAAATTTTGTTCGCCATATCCTGCACCCAAAGCACCCCCTAGTGTTCATCTATTAGTGTGTCTCATGACAATGGAGTGTGTCCAAATTTTGTTCGCCATATCCTGCACACAAAGCACCCCTTAGTGTTCATCTATTAGAGTGTCTCATGACAATGGAGTTTGTCCAAATTTTGTTCGCCTCATCCTGCACATGCTGTGGATCTCACCAAACATTTTGGCAGCCCCACAATCGGCACAGAGCTGGTTTTATAAGTATCTCAATCTCATGATTTACCAGAAGGTTAACGTAAAGAAAAGTTAATCAAAAAGAATATGTTCCACAGGGTTCCATTTTCACTGTACGAGTAAACCCTCAAAACACAAATTGCGACATATATCACAAATCTACTGACTGCGAGTATCTTGCCCTCGCATTATTATTATTTTAGATAATGCATTGTTTTTTTTAGCACATTTCAAATGTCCACATTTCAGTTCCGGGGGGGGGAGGGGGGAGATTGATGCTTTTTGTTACAATTTTATTTATTTTGACCCATACTCCAGGCCACCTTAAAGTGGCGAATAGAATAAATTTTAGCATGAAAATTTACAGCCTTTTCACACAGCAATAAATTAGGGCAAAATATCTATCTGTGTCGGTGTTATAACAAATTTGATGGAGTCCGTTGTTTTATAAATAAAAATATTCAATCAGCACGATGCACTCTCAAATGATTAAAATAGGTAGAACGCTGAATAGGACTATTTATCCGAATCGTTGCAGATGGGTTCAAGTACGTTTAGTCCTTTGTAGGAAGGGGTGGGATGGGGTGGGGCACAGATTTCAGGCTCAGTTAGGGTTACTTTTCTGTTGTCAGGGAATTAGGTTGAACTCCTTCGAATTTGGAAACAACAGCAATTTTTTAATGGCGGATAGCCATATTTCCTGCTAGTAGAAACCACTTGCTCCGACATACGCCTTCCAGGCAAAACCTTCTTAATCTATGACATTCGTTGCTGCGTGAAATAAAGAGAAATCAACCAAAGCACCTTCTCATTTATACCTAACATATTAGTATACTGTGACCACATCTCTTACCTTGCCAGTAAATGTACAGCTTGCGGACATTTTGAACAAATATTAGAGAGATGCAGGAACAAGTGTAGAATTTATCCATGTAGAATGAAGTCAGGTTTCACGTTTATTGTGCTATAACACAACAATGAAAATAGGTGGGTCGAAACTTTTAAAAGAGGAAAATTGTGTCACTAAATTGAATTCTATTGAAATGAATAGCCCCTCTTTTTATTCCAGACCAAAAAAGAACTTTAAAAGTATAAAAGGACAGGAAGCACACGCGTTAACCACACTCCACTCTCCCCACTTCGACATTCCTATCCTTAATCGGTAAAAAAAGAGAGATTAGGAACAAAAGCTGACTACTTGAATTTATTCCTTTATGTTCATATGGAGGTGTTTAGACTTCCTCCAGAGGAAGTAAACACAAGGAGCACACACTTCCCAACCCTTCTCTCATCCAGGATGGCCCTGTCCCCAACACTTCTGACGAGTTCATTTATTAATCTTCCTACCTTATTTTTTAAAATAATTTTAACAAAGAACATGTTTACCTCTCCATTGCACTGACAGATTTAGGTGTGAGCTTGGCAGCAAGGATGACGCGGACGAGAATAAGTTAAGTGTTTGATGAGACGTTGATCGGATTGATGATTTTGAGCAATGAAATTAACAATTGGAAGGCAATTGCCTTTTTTTACTTAATGTCTCTTTAACATCTATTTTTCCAAATGAGACGGGGGATTTTACCCTCTATTCGTTGAAAAATTGAAAACAGCTAACCACATTGACCTCAACCAACCTGGGTTGGATCGGAAAAATAGGCAGCATCACGAAGGCGCGAACCCACGTGGACACCCACATGGCTTAATTTCAGTGATTGAAGGGAAATGTTGTATTCAACGTACTATAGACGCTGGCCTTTAATATTTGCCTTTTAATTAGTAGAGATTCTCTTTGTATCTCGAAGAGTATTGATGGGACTAGACCCCCCTCCCTCCAAAAAACAACAACATATAGTCTAAAATCCAGGTAAAATTTTCAGAGTTCAAAACTCTCCAACCGTCCTCGAGTTACGGCCGTTTTTCCGATTTTTGTTTGGAAATTCAAATTTTTGCACCACTATGTCCGATTTAAATAAAATTTTGTACAAAAGCGGTTAGTGTCTTAATAGAATTTAACAGAATTGAACACCGTGTTGGGAGTAGTATTGGGTAAGGACGTGTTGGGAGTAGTACTGGTTTAGGTTAAAAAAAATAAATGCGTGTTGAAGTCTGCGTCAAGTTAGGCTGGGTCGCAGACAGCCTAAACTCAGCGTCCTACACAGCTTAGCAAACCGACACTGCTTGCCATGTTCTACACAGGGTAACAAACGTGTAGTTAATATGTAATCTACGTGTGGTATGTCAGATGGCGTTTATAGGGTAATCCATCGGTGTTATGAGTACTACTGTAAAAGTCACATTTATTCTCATTGTTCCTCTCATCTTTTCGAAGTAAAGTTCGGGTATGAACGCACAGCTATATTTAACTATATGATAGTTTTGTGAAATGTGGTCCTCACCCAAATTATATAAATAATTTTATTTCGGGAGAGCATTATAGAGCCCGAATTCTATTAACATACTATCACTAATTGTTTAGCCAAAACTGTAAGAGATATGGAAATTTTTTGAAGAATGCCCCCCCCCCCTCACAAAATTATAGGCTGGAACCTTTGGAAAGTTATACGGCCGAAATTTTCAAATTTTGACGAAAATCAGCACGTCACAGTCCGATATCTTAAGCGACATCATCTATCTTAAAATTTGACGCGGCCTGAAAAAATGTGGCTCAAAGTGACAAAGTTTTAAGTGGCCTTTTAAACATTACTTTCGGACATGGTTTGCAAAAATATCCAACCGTTTTCGGGTTACGGCCGATTTTTGGGAATTTTGTACTTTTGGTCATCGTAGAACAACTATATTGTAGAATATCGTAGAACATTGGTAATATTAAGTTTACGTATGGATGGATGAATATATTTGAGGGTTCCATTTAATTGTGCTTTTGCCTAGGTTTTTCAAGGGTGGTCCTTTTTAGTCTGATTTATTCTATGAAAAATTTGGATCTATTTACCTAGATTTTAATATTAATAATATTAAAATATAGGTGATTTTGGCTGTTTGAACTACTAAGCCAATGATTTATCACGTGGGATACACTAGTTCCTTTCAGATGACTGAGCTTATGCAGCCTTTTGCGTGATGTATACTCGGATGGGAGATAAAACATGATTGTCTTTAGTACTGCATCACGTGTTCGAAGTTACAACTGACAACAAACAATGACATCGGAAGAAGGCAAAGACAGCAAACATGACTCGTGAAGCATAGGGGTTCCTCCTTTGATCAATGAACTGTAAAAATAATTAATAAACCTAATTGAGAGTACGTATACATATAACATAACAAGGCGAGTGACAGATGGGTAGGACATGACGGAGTAATGATATTCAAATCCCTTTGTAGCTTTTGCCGTAAAAATGTTTGAAATTTGTGCTTTTTATGCAAAGAAAAAATACATATATGAGCAGATACATATACAGGGTGTCCCAAAAGTCCGAGACCACCTGAATATCTTTTGAACGGCTTTATGTGGAGTTTGCATGGTATTATATCCCAAATTAAATTACCTGATGGTGTGACCAATTTTTCAAGGGCGGATCCCATGTGGCCCCCGGAGGGCCCAACTTTTGTTTTTTAAATACGAACCCCCATCTTGTAATACATTTTCAGAAAGACAGTAGAATTAGAAGTACTTTGCAAAATTTACACGTCTACCGTGTTTGGTTTCAAAATGGCGGCCATTTGAAATTTCCAAGATATGACTTCCAAGAGTGTCTAAAACTAGGGGAATTTTTTGTAATAGGATATTGAATGATTGCATATTACACCAATGTTAAGGAACCTGCTTTTTAGACATAATTCGCCCAGTTTTAGACACTCTTGGAAGTCATATCTTGAAAATTTCAAGTGGCCGTCATTTTGACAAAGTACTTCTAATTCTATTGTCTTTCTGGAAATGATTCACAAGATGAGGGTTCGTATTTAAAAAACAAAATATCAAAACTCCACATAAAACTGTTCTAAAGATATTCAGGGGACTTTTGAGACACCCTGTATGTATTTTTTACATATATGTATCTGCTCATATATGTAACCTAAAAATTGGAAGTTTAAGTGGAAGCAAGTTACCGCCAAAAATGACCCTTTTTAGAGGGCGTCTTTGCAATTTTTTTCTAGGCAAACTAAAGGAGATGACGAAAAATTAACGAGGATGGACCCCCCAAAATAGTACATACGTATGGCGGACCCCACAAAAAATATAAAAATTGAAAATTTTCGGTTTTGAGAAGTACCACTTCGGGATGTGCGAGAAAGTTGAAATTCGATACAAAGGTGTGCCGCAGCACAAAAATTAATATCTTTGAGTAAAACATAGATTTTTACAGGAGCCGTGCTCGGTTAGGGATCAATTAAAAAAAAAAAAAAAAAAAGGAGGAGCCGTGCTCACTCTGAATAGAAATAAACTGGAATAGAAATAAATAAATTAGAAATTTGGCCGTAACTCAAAAACGGTTTGACATATTTCAGTTCTGATAATTTTCCTGGGGTCTTAGACTATGATTTTTTTTTTTTTTNTTTTTTTTTTTTTTTTTTGGTGGGGGGGGGTATTGTAATCGTCAACCCTTGCCACATACACACAAATTTCTGATTCATATATTAAGATAAAGAACTTAAAAATACTGAAACCTGAAACATTATTCGTTATGAATTCTCTTTAATTTATTTTATATTATTAATTTATTTATATTTTATTTTCTATTATTTACCTTCTTCTTCTTCTAACTTCTTTTCTCTATTCCTTCCCTTCTTCTTTTCTCTATTTTCACCATTTATGAACTATTACTAAAAAGAAGTTCATTCAATAAAGAATTTTATAATAATAATAATTCTCAAATTTTTTCGCAAAAAGATATCAAAAGACAGTACATACATCTAGTTTTGTCAACTAAAGACTTCTGTCAGTTCCATCATAACCAAACCAAGCGTTCCAGAGTTATCAAGGGAAAAAAGACAGACAAATTAAGGCAAAATAGTGAATAAAAAATAGATCTTAATATCATTTTGTCATAATCTTGAAAAAAGAAAATGGTTAGGGCAGTTTTTACCAAAATAGTCCACCCGAGTTCGCACAAAATTTGGCTTTTACCACAAGTTTTAGTTCCTAGTTTATTTTTCAACTCGGATTTACATTTTATAGGACGCAATTTTTTTTAATATTGTTGAAAAATCACGGATGTGTCTACAATTATTCTAGATAAGAACAAGCGATATAAAAGTGAAGTAGATATAAATAAATTACTTCTATAGGATTTTTTTTTTTTTTATTTTGCGAGGATAGTTTCGAAATTTTTCATGTAATTTATTTTTCAAACAATTTACATTAAAGATGAAGTAGTTTGACTTTTTTTGTCAAAAATCTCAAAATCAGTGTGGTCAGGTTGACATATTTTTTGTCAAAAAGGTCAAACGAAGTATGGAGGCAAAATAGGGCGAAATAAGAGATACCAAAACAAGAAGGGAAATAATAGATTCCCCCAAATAATATCCAAACCTTCAGGAAAAATATAAAACCAATTCTATATTTATTCGTATCCGAGCTATGGCAGATTTTACGAACCTTTTAGCAAGTTTACGCCGATTTTAATTAGGTAGGTATACCTCATTATAAAATTGTGGACGATAAAAACACTTTCAAATAATAATTCTAAGGGAAAGCAAATATTTAACCGCAAATTATTTGAAATTTTGTTTGTATTATAATAAACCGAAAATTTTACATTTAATAACAAAATTATAGGTATGGCTTCCTCTGTGAAAGGGAATACGAGGGGCGGGGGAGGTAATTATTAATAGTAATTATATAAATTGGGAAGTATATTTTCCGCTTCATTTATCACGCTCTTAAACTAACAAAACATGGAGAAAAAAAATTGAGGATAAATGGGGGACACTGGGAGCAGTAGCTCTTACAGATGCCTGATCCTGCTCCAAAACTATAACATAACATTTTGTGTATTAGCCAAGGGAGAAAACGAATGATCAAGAATGAAGGACGCTGGGAGCAGTAGCTCTAACAGATGCCTAATCCTGCTCCAAAACTATAACATAACATTTTGTGTAGCCACGGGAGAAAAAGAATTATCAAGAACGGGGAAAACTGGGAGCAGTAGCTCTAACAGATGCCTGATCCTGCTCCAAAACTATAACATAAGATTTTGTGTAGCCAAGAGAGAAAATGAATGATCAAGAATGGGGGAGACTGGGAGCAGTAGCTCTAACAGATGATGCCTGATCCTGCTCCAAAACTATAACATAACATTTTGTGTAGCCAAGGGAGAAAACGAATGATCAAGAATGGGGGACACTGGGAGCAGTAGCTCTAATAGATGCCTGATCCTGCTCCAAAACTATAACATAACATTTTGTATAGCCAAGGGAGAAAACGAATGATCAAGAATGGGGGACACTGGGAGCAGTAGCTCTAACAGATGCCTGATCTTGCTCCAAAACTATAACATAACATTTTGTGTAGCCAAGGGAGAAATCGAATGATCAAGAATGGGGGACATTGAGAGCAGTAGCTCTAACAGATGCCTGATCTTGCTCCAAAACTATAACATAACATTTTGTGTAGCCAAGGGAGAAATCGAATGATCAAGAGTGGGGGACACTGGGAGCAGTAGCTCTAACAGATGTCTGATCCTGCTCCAAAACTATAACATAAGTGGTGGTAGCAATGGAAGAGTAAATCTTGCCTTTCATTGTGGAAAGTTTGAACAGTGATGTTGTTGGATGCCGTGGTAATTTAGGTCTTCGATTGATTATAAGAAAGAAGGGTTAAACATTCAGATGTCAAAATTTAGGTCTTTAATGCGTGAATGTCAATCTAATTAGATGAAAGAAGATGAATTAATAATGGTTACAGATGGGTGATTTAGAATCAGAAAAAAACAACAGACAAGAAAGATTTTATAAAACCTACAGAGGCTCCAGAAGTCCATTCTTTTATGTTACACCCGGCTTCTCCTATTAGTGCGCTGTGATTTTCTAACACAAGACCTTTATAAAAAAAATTTATCAATCAATCGGACCCGCTGGGCTCTATGATACGCCATGAAACTTTCCAGCTGTAAGGACAAAAACAGAAGAAAAAAAAAAGTTCAATGAGCCCCAATGTCTCCTAGTTATTTACATTATCCTTTCTTTCAGAATTTATATTTTAATGAAAGATTAGCAAACATGTGTAGTGTGTACAAATGTTCAAAATTCAGGATCTATCTTATTATTTCAGGCTAATATGTTTGTCGCATTCCGTATTTCATTGATAAATTTTATGTTAAAAATGAGTTACGAACAAACAGATTCAAGGTTATTAATTCTGCAGAGCTTCTTAAATTGAAGGAGGAGCTTTAATAATATTACCAATACCAACCTATTAATGAAATAAAATTTAGCAGAAAGTGAAGAAACGCGTACTTGGGAAAAAGAAATTCCCAAGGTTTGTATTCATCCTGATTTTGGGAAAAAGAAATTCCCAAGGTTTGTATTCATCCTGATTTTGGCATATAATAAAACACTAAACGAGATTAATTGTTTGTCACACTTCACGGATGCTTTGTCCAATTTTACCAATCGGTACTAATGTTGAGATCAACAATATTGAGTGAGCTACTGACGTACATTGATATATTACATCCCGACAATTTAGTAAGTTTAAATTAGATAAAACAGTATTGATTAGAAGTTACACAGCAACACACATACTCGTACATTATATTGAATTAAGTTAGTGCTTCGTTAAACGAACCACACCAATAGGAAGGGACAATTAACCTGAAAATGTGGGAGAAATTTTACACCAAAATTGTTTGCTCAAAGATACCTTTAGTATGTAGTTTACATTAGGAAAACAAAGGCAAGAGACAAAAGCAGATTGATATATCGCAGTGTTAGGGTTCTCGCAGACAGACGAATACTTAATACTTATCTTATTGCTTAGCACACATCTTCGCATATATGCAAGGAAAAACAAATGCACATGTTCTTATAGGATTCCATAGAATGGGCAAAATACATAAGAACATGTATATATGTCATGCATAAGTGCATGTATATTTGTTTTTTCTTGCATATATGTATTAAACTAGTTGTTTTCCCGTGCTTCGCTACGGTTACGAAATTTGGACTTTTGGTGGAACCGACCCCCAGAGTGACACGGATCCTATTGAGAAAATTCAATATTTTACTTTTTGCACTACCTTCGTATTAAATTTCAGGTTTCTCGCTGATCCCAAAGTGATACTTCTTAATTCTGGGGTTTTGATGGAACCTACCCCCAGAGTGTGCACCGCTCCTATTTAGAAAATTCAATATTTTATTCAAAAATGTGACTTTTTGTACTGTGGAACACCTTTGTTTCGAATTTCAGCTTTCTCGCTCATCTCGAAGTGGTACTTCTCAATTCCGATTTTTGGGTGGTGAAAAACGTCCACAAATCGGGGAGAAACTGGAAAATTTCAATTTTTATATTTTATACGTGGTCCCTATATACTATTTTGGAGGGGGTCCATTTTCGGTCATTTTTCGTTATCTCCTTTGATTTGCCCCAAAAAAATTGCAATTTTTGACGGTAACTTGCTTCAAGTGGAAACTTTCGATTCTATCCTTTCTTATTACGCACCTAACATACTAAAAGGAATCTGTGTGCCAAATTTCAAGTCTCTAGGTTTAGCCATCGTGGAGCTACTTTGATTATCAGTGGGTCAGTATACCAACTGGGCTCTGCGTTTTATAAATATAGATTGTGTGCAATGCAATAAGATAGTAAGTATGCGACTGCCTGCGAGCACCCTTAGGAATTACAAGTGGAAGATTTTTCCCATTATTTCCTATATCGTACTTCAATATCATCTTTTCAGGAGTACACAATATTCTCCGCGTTTCTGCAATACAATTTGCAAATCCCTCAATATATGCTTCCTTTTGAGTCCTTATTAAATACTGTTCTTATAGGACTAATGAATCACTTTACAGCGGCTTTTTTCGGGTGCTATTATTATGTATGTGGTATTTATATCAAATTCATGACGATAACATTCCATGGGTTGGCTACTGTTTAACAGTCAAAGCGGGTCTTATCACTACCAACTACCACAACCCATATAAATAGTGATAACCTAAATTCAGCTAAATCTTCTTCCATGAACCCATTTTTTATGTTAAGAAACAGATATCATCAGGAAGTCAGGTCAGGTAACAAAGGTAGGCCGAAGTCAAATTCAATGAAATTGTCATAATGAATCCAATCACCGATCGATAATGTTCACCATGGTGCAATTCCAAAGTTCCTTAGAGCCATATTTTTTTCTGCGCCTCCACCATTGTTTCCATCGACACTTCCTTTTATTTCACAATTGACTGAACAAAAAATTTGGAAACACCCTGTACTAAGAGTTGGAACAAAGTTTGTGTTGTTTCTTACAGTCAATTTATTAATTAACGCTTTTAGTTTCACTAATTAGTCTGATGAAATTAGTTTCGAAAAGTCAGTACAAAATTTTCCACTGATTTTTTGAGGCTCATGATTTTCTGCTGTTAAAATTTATTATTTTCAGTATTTATGTACCTAATAATTATATCAATTACTTTTGAATTCCAATTAATAAATTCCCAGATGGCGCTATGGAATTTACAAACGGCATAAGAGTCGACAATCCATCCAAGATTTAGTACCTCACATAAGAATAATAAATCAAACTTGATATTCTAGGAATTTTTTTAATAACTTGTGAGGGTATAAGCGCAGTCGTGCTAATAATGTAGAGGTGCTATCTAGAATGTTAGTAATCATTAGGAAATATAAATTTCAATAAATAATTTTTGTATCAACTACAAATGTTGAGTCTTCTACTACAATCTCAAGTAAACTGACCCTATGACTCATTCATTATTGGTATCTGAAATCGTTGGCATTGAAAATTTTAACGACAAATACTTATTTAAAACTACTTATATTAAAAGCACGTTAAAGAAAAATATGGTGGTGGCCCATGTGGGACTCTTCAATCAATTATAGCCTCGTCTACAGATATCGGAAAGCTGCGAAAAATGGCGAAAGTCATAATCGGCCGAATTAGCACGGACGGGACAATCCAAACAAGTGTGAAACGTTCTGCTGGGATTTAGTTGATGCGATAGAGTGCGAAAAGTGAGAGTGAAAAATGAACGGTGAAAAGGTAATTTTCCTTGTTCGGGAAAGGAGAGATATCGTCTCTCCAAAATTACTGATTTTTTGAGATTAGAATAAATGTTGTGAAGAATGTATCCAACTGTATCCTTTCTCATTCGAATAAAGGAAAAGTGGTGGTCATGGTCCATTTAAAGTTCATGTCACAAAAAGAAAAATCATCAAACTTGTTTGTTTTTGCGTAAATGTGATTCACCCACCTTTCCCGTCTGCTCGATATCGTCTGTGCCTTTTACGTCGAATCTAGCCGAAGACTGAGGCAATGGATGAGTCATTCGCACAATTTTGTATGAATAGCGTTCGTCTTAATACATTGCTTCGCAGTTCGCAGCTTTTCGTACCCAGTGGAGGAGAGACCTAAATAAGGATATAATATTTTTTCAGATATAACATCAAAATGATGAAAATGATTTTTATGGTTCAAACAGGGAAGAAGTAAATTATTCTTGTACATTTACTTCTTGAACAAACAAGAAAAATAGTCTCCAATACATCAACTGTAATAAATTGCTTTAAATGACAAAGTACTCTTGAGCAAGTACGTTGTCATTTAAAGCAATCTCAGAGCGATTTTGATTGACCTTTTGGCTGTTGAGAAGCGCAGCAGCGTTCCTCTCGCCAAGTCATATACAATGAGCGTTGCGCAAGTGATGTATATTCACATCACAAAGTGCACTTTTCAGAGCTCTCTACAGCCATGGGAAAAATATGTAAAGTGAATTTTGTTGAATATTTAATAATCGCATTTGGGATGAGATTTAATTAAAAAAAAAAAATTAGGGAATACCGGAATATATGTATTTTCATGGATGTCAAGTCTAGCTAGGGTGTAGTAATTGTAGTAACCCTATTTTTAGTCTTCAAGTAAGAAGGGAGTGACCAGAAGAAAACTTTCCTCACATTATCCCAGGTAACACTATAACACTTCTTGCATTATGGTACAACCCAACTTCTGTTTGTATCCCAACTTCTGCTTGTAACTTGATGAATTGTAATGTACGAATAAGGACTAGTACCGATAGTTTGAGGCAATTCATATACAGGTAGCACAATGCGCCAATGGCATTATAACAATATATTCGATTTTCTTTGTAAAAAAAATAAGAACATCGATAGGTCACACGCATGAGAAAGAGAAGAAAAAAAATGTTAAAAATGAATCAAGACCCTTCTTTAAGATGTAACTAAACTTCAATAAATAATATTATGAAAAAGTAAGCTATGAGTTTAACCCTCCATCCTAATAAATCCAATAATCTTCCATTGTTATTATCCTCAAGGTTCTACCATAATTCGGCATTGATAAAAAGCTAGCAAAGTAAATAAATGAAAAATTACACAAAACATCAGAAGGGAAAGACAAAAAAAAAAAATGTAACAAAAAATATCAGAAAAAAACAAAGCTTGTTGTTACTCGAAAGTTCAAAGCTAAACAGAAAGGGAAAGGGTCACTAATATGAAACGTGAGGTATTTATCAATGTAAACCCACCTTTTCCACTCCAACTTTTTGTATTACTTTTTTTTTCTGTAAAATCATTTTGTTCAATTGAGGGTCAGGAATGGGTTAAAAACGGTATCCAGTAAGTTCTATTCCATTTTTACTATATTGGCCAGATGGAGTTGAAATGAGTAAAAATTTCTCACAGCTTTTATTAGCAGACTTTTATAGTAGTTTGCTAAAGAGGAAAAATAACTGGAAGAGAAATAAAATTTTCAGATTTTCCTTTTGAATCCAAATCATATTTTAACCATTTTACCTGCAGTCGTTTATTTTCATATTCCAGTAGATACAGGAATTAAAAGAACTTGTTAAGCAAGTTTGGACAACAACACCAACAATAACATCTTCTGTTCCCTGATCATCAGCCCTTTTGGAAAACTTTACCTTACTGATTTATCGTGTTGGATCTCGTAGTTGCAAAAACAAGTGCCTTCTACTCATGTAATCAAAATAGAATTAATCACTGGCTGAACCCAGAAATGTGGGTTAAGGCTTAGTATGTAATCGACCATGAAAAAAATTGTAGTTATTTGATTTTAAACGTCAGTACTGAAAATAATAAACCAAAATTTTATTGAGTGCAATTATATTGTGCAGAAACTTTGGCAATAGGTATTTGTCATTTCGGTGTCCATATCTTTCGGGGGAACCTATAATAGTCGATTTCCGATGATTTTTAAACGGGTACTACACACTCGTTTAAACCATAAAAACTGAATGACAAACACATCCCGTTTCAAAAAGAAATCTCATATATCAACAACCAATGGTGTTCTTGTACTCCTGTTAGTGGCAGACTATTAATGACTGTTCCTGTGACACCATAAGAGGGATCTCATGTGCTTCGAATACCCTGACATCTTTGTAAAATAGATTTTTCATTCTTTTAAAGCTGAAGATGTTTTTTACACATACATTGTGCGTTTGACATTTCAAAGAGTTTTTCGTCTTCCTTTTCTGGCAATTTCCGATTTAACGTATATCTACGGTGAGAGGATATTTTTTGTACATCCGAACGAATCCCCCAAAGTTAATATTTTTTGTTACAATTTACCTCTTGGATATTTTTTCTCTTACTTATTTTTTGTTGACGTAGAAAACGTTCCTTTCTTTTGTTGTCACCCCCTTTTGTTGATTGGGATTTTACTTTTATCAAGTGACTGCGGTTAAATGTAACTTTATATGTTTACTTAGCACGTACTGACACTGATGTCAATGAGGTTTTTGGATAGAATTCAACATAACATATTGGACAGCATCAATGGCGCGTTGACTACAACAGTTCCCGTAAGATCAATCAAATTATGTAGAGTCCAGCGATATTGTACTTAGATGGTGACCACTGACCACGTAGGTTCGAGCCTTCGTGATACCGGCGATTGACGGCACTATTCAGGCTGGGTGGTTTGTAAGGTTTCAGTGAATGGAGGATAAAAACCCCGTCGCGTATGAACTTCGATGTAAAAGATACGTTACGCCAATAAAATCTAAATTTGTATTGTCAGTGAGAAACCTAACAAGCAACATCTTTCGAAGGTTCGTCTAGTTATGATAGGAATTTATGAGAGGCAATTTGAATTCATAATGAATTTTAATCACCGTGTTAATGCTAAATCTCATGTCTATGCTTGGATTCGAAACTCCAGTCCCCAGATTCACTAGTTGGTGTACTCAGGATGATTTATAAATGAGGCATACTTTTGCCTCATTCAAAACGACTTCACGAAGGTTTATTCTGAAACAATCTCGTTTTTTTTTATTGATGAAAATAAATTCAAGGCCCCTCATAAGTCCCAAATAGGGGCCCTAATCAGCTAATTTTTTGAAAGAAATAATTATCCATACTGAGTTGCATCAAAATCAGACAAGGCGTTTGAGAGTATTCAGGGTAAAACTAGAACTCACCTATTTCGGTACATACTGGCTTTTGTCTCAGATACATTCATAACAATTTTACAAGCTACAAAAATGAAATATCTGCTTGCGGTATGTCTACAAGAAGAAACCTCACCCCCCAAAGATCTGACGAAAATTACAAACCCCCAAAGAAAGTTTGAAGAAAATTTGTTTATTACTTTGTTTGACCACAATGACCGTTTTATTTTCTCAAGATCAAATTTATTTGTTTTCACCCAACCAAAATCTAAAAGGGATCTCTTTCTGAATCTTAATGTGTAAAGATACACAGATTTCCGAAATCTTCCCTTTTATAAAACTAAAATAGAAAGAAGAGGAAGATTTCCCCCTCTCCAATAATAAATTACTATTTAATATTCCCCAACATCAAAACCTGGTTAAATATTCAATGGTGGTACGCCTGTTACACGCCAACATAGACACAGCTTGCGTATTTCTTTTGTGAAACAAAACGATGGAATATTTCAAAACTAAAACCCTTACAATTGCATGTTCCGAACAATTTGATTGTTTTCCCAAAATGTGAATTCAGCATTTCTAACAATTTGAAATTCTTGATGCAAAAATAAATGTCACAATTTGATAAGAACAGTGTGGTGTTCCCATAGGCCAAGGAGTATAATATCCCATTTACACGCTGTAATCTCTGAAGTAGAATGTAGGGTGTTTTGAGAACTGTGGACTTCACTCATTTAAATGGCGACCATTTGACCTGGGTAGCCAATATGTCCTAAAAATCAATTCATTCTAAGGATATTTAATGCTCATACCAAATTTGACCAAAATTGAAAAGGCGTTTGATAAATGTCTTTTCAAGATCAGTTAAGTTGTAGGTACTTTCAAAAATGATCAAATGGTGGGAAATAAGGGAAAAGTTGCCGAAGATGAAAATGACTTACTTTTGTTGGGACTATCATTTGATTCTTGCAACTTATTATTAACAGAAGCTAATATGGAACAACTGTCATGCATGCATCTTCGCCCTTAACATACCTGAAACAATTAATTATTTATGAAATAAATAAACAGATAGATAAACTGATCAAAACATTTTATATTGATGAGGTCCCTAAATGCTTCATAACTGAGCTGGAAGTTCTCGTGTTGGATCAAAAAACTCGATTAAATGTTGTAAAATGGATCTTTAGAGAGCGTTTTGATAATTGCACGGTAATCGTGCGAGTACATCCATAGCATTCCTTCTTTGGTGAAAGTTAGAGTGTTAATGACCTTTACATATTATAAGGGGTCAGTCTTTGATAAAGGCTGGATTTTATATACAGTTTAGCACTTACGAGTATATGTCTTCTCTATACAAGAAGGCAATTTTGCAATTGAATGGAAAAATATATCCTGCAAAAAGTATTTATTTCCGTCAGTCATACAGTAAAACAAAGGTTAAGCCACAAAATCAATTATATGGAAAATTATAGTGAACTAGCAGGATACGCCCGCTTCGCTTGGCGCCTTAGAGGCATGGCCGTTTATAGTTCCAACCCCCTTTTTTTCGCGATAAAAAGTAGCCTATGTCCTTTCCTAAAGTTTAGTCTATCTCCATACCAAATTTCATCAAAATCGGTTCAGTAGTTTAAGCGTGAAAGCGTAACATACATACATACATACATACAGACAGACAGACAGAGTTACTTTCGCATTTATATAATAGTATGGAAGTATGGATATGGATTGATGAGTCAACATTCAACCCTGTACCTCAGTGACAATTTCATCATTGTAGTTTGTAAATTTCAAAGTTACATTATTGAAAATAATAAACCGAAAATGTTTTGTTTTTATATGATATTGGTGATATGCATAGGCGTAGCTACGGGGGGCACGTGCCCCCCCCAATAATTTTGGACCTTAGACTAGATATTTCGAGTTTTTTATTTCCTACCGTTTTTTCTTACTGTCCAATTATTTAAGTAGATTTTCATTTGGATAGAACGCCACCCCAATCCCAAATGTTTAAAAAAATATATAAAGTAATAAATGGTACNCCCCCCCCCCCCCCCCAATAATTTTGCTCCAGCTACGCCTATGGTGATATGGAATCAAAGTTGGGTCTTTGTTTGAGTGCCACATTGCAGAACGTAGACACTTGATTTCTATGAATCTATACAGAGTGTTATTTTGTTTCTGACTCCCCCTTTTCATTTAATTCATTCACACGAGGTTGTATATTAGTTTTACTTTATAGAAACTACTATTGATTTGTAGAATGAAACATCCTACGAAATAATGTCTTACATTTGTAATGCCTCCTTATACAAACATGTCTCTGTACAAGAAGACTTGACATTAATCTCTCATGAACTATTCAAAACAGTGTGGAAACAGTTTTGTCTTCCCTTGTCTAAACAAATTGTTTATGTTCATGCCCTAATCCTTCATTGACATCCTCAAAGAACACTATTAGTCTGTCAGTAATATCACTAATATGCTTAGATACGAATGATTTAATACAATTTTAAAAACAACAATCTTCCGGAAGATCATTAAATATCTTGAATAATGATGCACCTTGACTAAAAATAGTCTTTTAAATCTTTTTTTCTAAAACACAAATTATCACAAATCAGAAGGGTGCCACCCTGCGGGAATTCGAGGTGAATGTAAATATATAAAAAAAATCTCAAGGAATCTTAAGCTTCTTGTACATGACACTACATAAATATATTGAAATTGAAAGGTAAAGTTCGCGGTTTTAGTCGGACTAAAAAGCAGCAATAAGAAACACGTTTCGTACGTTAACACAAGTTAAACATTTATTTCCCGAAAATGTAAAAAAATGAGGTACTGTAATGAACGACACTTTTCGGTACAGCGGTTAAAGTGCCTAATTGTCAAGTTCAAGTGAACTTAAAGATTTGTGCAAAATTGTCGAAAAATTGTGTGGACATAATTGTCTCTGTTCATACCATCAATCTCGCGTAGAGTTTTGGGTATGTTTCGCACATTGCTGTATGTGTAACCATGTCAACAGATCACTATTAACTAAACATAAAGCAGAAATGACCGATGGTAGGGTGCCTCGTACTTTTAACAGAAAAACCGAAGTTTAAAGTTGCAGATCATTGCAATTTTTTCTCACATGAAATATGTGATAAAAAATAAACATTACTGTTTATTTTTTTAACACATAATGCATGTGTTAAAAAATAAAAAATAATTAAATAGGTATGTCCTCACAAAACACCCGAACTTTCAGCGATATAATTTTGTTAAATTGGGATACCATGTCAAGTAAAACCATAATGAAGTAGATAATTTAATACTATATCTTCACTTGACTATAAAAAAGTCAAGTGAACATATAGTATTATATTATCTACCTCATTTCAGCGGCGATAATATTTTGAAACGAAAATCGCACTTTAATAAATTTCATACGATTATACAAGTTAGAAAATTCAATATTTTATTCAAGGATATGACTTTTTGTACTTCGAAACACATTTGTATCAAATTTTAGCTTTCTCGCTCATCCCGAAACCGTCCATAAATCGGATAGAAACCGGAAATTTTCAAATTTTATATTTTTTATGGGGTCCTTATATACTATTTTGGGGGGGTCTATTCTCGGTCATTTTTCGTTATCTCTTTTAGTTTGCCCACAAAAAAAAATGCAAAAAGACCCGCCAAATAGCGTCATTTTTGGAGGTAACTTGCTCCCACTTGAACTTTAATTTTTTTCCTTTCTTATTACGCACCTACATACTAAAAGGAACCTTTGTGCCAAATTTCAAGTATCTACGTTTAGCCATCGTGGAGCTACGTTGATTATCAGTCAGTCAGTACGTCAGTATACCAACTGGGCTTTGCGTTTTATAAGTATAGATAGATAGATTATAACAATCTTGTATTAAAAGAACTAAACACAGCACCTACCAAGAAAACAGCAGGCAGTAACAGCATTTAGTAATAATGTATTGTAAGAGAAATTCATAGTCCCTGGATGTGGAGGTATGATTAGCATAAATTATGGAGCATCCTTATCAAGCTCCCCCCCCCCTCCCTCAATATTCTAGTTTTCATTAAATTGGTCATTTGTGAGGTTTCAAATTATTAGCTTACTGTTGCTTTTAGCTTTTATCATGAACCTAGTTTAGGTTGAAAAACATCATAGCCTCAATGATTTCTAAAGATCTATTGACGAGCTGGCCCATGTTGGGGTAAGCCGTAGGTCTAAAGGATATGACTTTTTGTACTTCTAAACACAACATTAATTTTCTTTATGTCTTTTTTTCATCCTTGAAGAAAACTTTTAGCACAATTTAGCTATTAAATATGATTACTTTTCCCCTCATTCAGCGCCATTATCGTAGCAACACTGTGCGCTGACGAACGGCACTATGAAAATTCCTGCCATGATTTATCCCATCATTTATTTTGTCTTTTCAAAAAAAGGATTTAAAAAGAAAAGTTTGTTTCAAGTTTAATGTAAGTGAAATTTATAGGAGGCTTAATAATGTCCATTAAATAAATACTGACAAACTTTGTTCATACTTTCTGACTTTATAAGGCTACAAGCTGCATGGTTAATTTTATAGAAATAAACATTATCATGCCGAAGCCAAAAATATCTCCAAGAAGATATATTTGAAATTTGTGATCCTCTGGCGTATCACCAGATCGAGGTCTCCAGATTTTGATAGGCTGAATTGCCTGAATTATAATTTCTGACAACCGTACAATAAGTAATTACTTACTTATTTTATTGCATAGCACACACCCTCGCTTGCATCATTCATATGCAAGAAGAAACAATTATACACAAACATGTTCTAATATGGACTCAAATAAGCAGATGTTATTATTTAGCCGATTTATTTTATTCAGGTTACTCAATTTCAGGAACACCTTAAAGCTTTGAAATATATTTCTAAATTGAAAATATCCCGAGTAAATATGTTGAGGGAAATTACGCAATTTAATATTTTTGTGTCTCATCCTGTTACAGAGTGACGACAAAGTTGTATTCTAAGCAAAGGATTTTATATTATGATTCAGTGAAGACCATAAAAGACAACTATTAGACAGGGGGTAGAATTCTGAATTTCATGATAGAAAATTGAGAGATTTGAAAATTTCTCGCCATTAACTGTACGCGTGCATGCCAGGTATTTTCATTGCAACCTTCAATGCTCTCAACTGAGGCACAATATATTTTTCACTATAGCTGTTTCGCCCGTGCTTCGCTACAATTCTTATATTGCTATTTTGGTTTTTCAAGGACAATGAAATGGGGGGCGAGTATGGGTTTGTGTCCACCATGTATATTGCAACCTTTAAAAAACCAAGATTTAAACTTTTCGCATATGGCCTCAGAGGCACGGCCATTCTGATTTTTTAGTATTTTCTAAATTTTATTTTGCCCGTTCCCGGTTCCGATAGTACCTTTGCAGAAAATGTCCTAAAATAAGGACAAAACGGCCACCTAAAACTTTCTCGCTTTGAGTTGATATGTGGCCGCGGCAAAATTCAAGATATCGGACCGTGACTGTCCGATTTAAATTAATAATTAGAAATTTGGCCGTAACTCGAAAACGTCTTGACATATTTTAGATCTGATAATTTTCCTGAGGTCGTAGACCATAATTTTTTGGGGTCCACTCCCATCAATTTTTCGCTATCTGCTACCGTTTGCTCTGTAGTATTGGAACAGACAACCCTTAGCACATACACACACATTTCTGATATATATATATATATATATACTAGCAGGATACGCCCGCTTCGCTTGGCGCCTTATAGGCATGGCCGTTTATAGTCTCAACCCCTTTTTTTGCGATAAAAAGTAGCCTATGTCCTTTCCTAAAGTTTAGTCTATCTCCATATCAAATTTCATCAAAATCGGTTAAGTAGTTTAAGCGTGAAAGCGTAACATACATACATACAGACAGAGTTAGTTTCGTTTTTATATAATAGTAAGTATGGATATATATATATATATTTACATGAATAATAAACTTATGGAATTCTAATCGACATAATGTTGTTTCAGTGACCTCATCCGCCATTGGTGTCGTGAACATTCGCAGGATCCGTTGCTTTGTAAGCACATGGTGAGTTTAGAAGCCGCCGCGTTTGTCATTTCCTCTCATTTTCCCCTATTCCTAAACAATATTCACTTCTCATGAAATAAAAATAAGAGAGACAATATTGGAGCTTCCTCCTGATGCATTCCAAGTGCCCTTAAAACAGTTAATCAATTAATAGCACACAAAATGTTATTTCTTTTCCCCGGACATTTTTATATTGAATTAAATGTACAGTTTTAATTTAATTAATTTGATTCAGAGAGTAATTTCATTACTGTTCATGATACCTGCAAAGATTGCGTGTCTGCTGAGTTTCGACGGGAAAAATGTCATTCCAGATATTATCTTATGCTATCCACATGATGATAATAGAAATTTATTAGATTTCATAATCCAGAAGGGGAGAGAGTGAAAAAAAATCAATTGACTTGGGCAGTATTGGTAAGGAATTTGGATTTAACATTTCTAGTAACCATAGGATGTGATCCTCAATGTATTTCTAATCATAACTAACTGGAGGTTTTATAAAAATATGTACATAAAAAAACAATTTTTTTTTGTTTAAATTTGGCTTAACGTCTCTTTAACTTCTACTGGTCATTCAAGACGGGGGTTTTACCCTCCATTCGCTGGAAACTTGCAAACTAGCTACCCACATTGACCTCACCCAGCCTGGGTTGGGCCGGAAAAATGAGCCAACGATACGTTGTGTTCCCAAGCGGTCACCCATCCAAGTACTGACCACGCTCGACGTTGCATAACTTCAGTGATCTGACGGGAACTGGTGTATTCAACGTGGTATAATCGTTGGCTAAGTTGTGATTTTAAAAAGGTTTGGACAAGATTTATAGTTCTAATTTGAAATTAGGTATTGTCAAATGCATTTTGACTGGCTAACATCGAACAATCCTGATGAAAATTGTATGAATTGCCGACTTTAAGCTGAAAAATATATGGTTGGTTCTCCTGCCCCTGTAATGTAATAACATTTATTCGTTTGGACGTCCTTGTAAACTATTATTGTAACGCTCATGGAATGTACGCTCTACTCCTAGGGGTCTATTTAAAACTTTTAATTTATCTTCCCATATACCTACGAAGTACAGGAAAATCAAGTATTGTATTGGTGACAAATAATGACGACTACATTCCAAAAATGGGATAGAAAAAATGTGTGTAGCTATGTCGGTCTATCCGTCCGCAAAAATCGTGTTCGTACATCTACAGCCTTTATTATTTGTCCAATTTTGATGATATTTGACCACAATATTCCTTGAGGTCATAATTCTAGCCAAAACCTGAACATTGAAGATAGCAACCTATGGGTTCCATTTATGGGCCCAAAGCGGTCATCTTGGGTTGACCTCTATAAACCAAACCGCAAGCCCGATTTTGAGTCACTTCTCTAAAAGCGGCAATATCACCCCATTTTTGCTGAAATATTAAAGAGAGTGTGATTTTTTCTACTGAAGAGCTGCAACAACAGGCGAAGGCTGACTAATCTAATTCAAATGTTTTTTCCACTAAAGAGCTGCAACAACAGCCGAATGCTACCTAATCTAATTCAAAACTTTTCTTTCCACGAGAGAGCTGCCACATCTGCTAAATTCATTTAAATTAATATTTTACTAAAGAGCTACGAAAACAGCCGAATGTTAACAAATTTAGTTGAAATAAGGACAATAAACCTATTACGGTTTTCCGTACCATTTATTAGTTAGTTTTTTTATTTTGAAAAATTCTTAGCTTAGCTTAATTTTATTATTTTGAAAAATTCTTAGCTTAGCTTAATTTTATTATTTTGAAAAATTCTTAGCTTAGCCATTCTTAGCTTAATTTTATTTTAGTAAATTATAATATCTGAATCCAAAAATTATAGGATCCCAATGAATACAAACTATCGACTTATTGTTGCAACTTTTCTTAATAGCTGCTGTATGCTAGCTGTTAGCTACTAGATGCTAGCTGCTAGATGCTAGGTGCTAGCTGCTAGCTGAAAATTGTTGCAACGTGATAAATTTGATAATTATTGAAATTAAAATTTATTGTATGTATGTGTTATGCTGTTTGTACCGAAAACTCACAAGAGACCTTTTATAATTTGATATGAAGAAACACTATTTGAGCTTTCAAGGAAGAATCACAATACAGTTTCCACTCTCGCTAATCTTTCATTGTTTTTGAGTTGTTAGTATCTCCCTTTCGGAAGTAATTCTGTGCTTGTTTTATTCTTCGTCACTTTCCACTGATAGAATTTGAATAATATCAAATAACCTAACCATCATTTCGTTCCTGTTCAATTTTTTTTTTTTCTTTCTTAAAGTCAGAAAAGAAAATGAAAGATGCTTTCTGAAACTTGAAACCCATTTGTTTGTGTAAAGTACACAAGACAAGGAATCTAATTTATTTTTGAATAATATCACAAGATTTTATAAATTTGAGCCTTACAATTTTCGCAATAAAAAAGAGACATTGGAATAAAATCAGACTTCACCCAGTTGAGGAGTCCAAAGTGGCTGTCTACATGTCCCATAAGAGGTCAATAGAAATCTTAAATGAGCGCCCATAATTTCAACAGAATGATCTCCCCACAATGGTTCATTATTGTAATTCTCAAACCTGAAATTAATTTATTTTTTCAAATTTATCAACAAATAACTGAAGTATTTATAAAGCTGACACGGTGAGTTTCATTTTCTATTCACTGAAACCAAGAGGTCACCGCGGAGCTCCTGAGCTGTCAATTATTGTCAGCATCATATACCTGAAATATTTGAAAAAAAGGCATCTGGAGAATATTAGTTAAAGCAGTGTTCTTATCTAAAATAACACGCAGTCGAGACATAAACAGAAGGTGTTAGCGGAATGTTACCCGTTCATTCAACTTATAATAATAATGAAGGCAATTCTAACATGTCAACAAAATAATGTTTGTATAATAAAATCCGATAGCCATTTTGAACAAGAACAATTCAAGACTCCAAGGAAGACTTACATACTATTGACCCTCGTAACATGAAATGGTCTCTGAATTACCTTTCATGCCAAAGGAATCATCTTTGCTGATGTAGGTCCAGTCCAAATTCTATTAGAACTTGTCAAATGTTGTCTTACGTGTTAACAAATATTTTTTTGAAAATCTTCTCAAAAAGGGATACTATGTCAAGTAGCATATTAACAAATTAAATAATTAAACTGACAACGTTTTCACTTGACTAAAAAATTTTATTTGCAAATTTTACAGTAGTAGTATACACAAATGTACACCTGTACACATAAAGAAGAAAAAAAGAATTTAATTTACATTATAAAATTTACAATTGAGTTGACATGTTTCGTCCCCTCCTGGAGACATCCTCAGAACAATTAGTTAATAGTAAAAAAAATAAACAAAAAGAAGGGAAAACAAAAACCATGCGCGAGATTAGGCCGCATTTACAAATATTTAGAAAATCATAAACGCAGCCTTTCTGATTTTCTAAATATTTGTAAACGCGGCCTAATCCCGCGCATGGTTTTTGTTTTCCCTCCTTTTTGTTTATTTTTTTTACTATTAACTAGTTGTTCTGAGGATGTCTCCAGGAGGAGACGAAACATGTCAACTCAATTGTAAATTTTATAAGTAAATTAAATTCTTTTCTTCTTTATGTGTACAGGTGTACATTTGTGTATACAAAATTTGCAAATAAAAATTTTTAGTCAAGTGAAAAGGTAGTCAGTTTAATTATTTAATTTGTAAATATTTTTTTAATTTTCGTCCCGGATCCAAATGTTCAAATTAGATTATTGTAAAACAAATATTTTCACAATCAATTAATTTGAAAAAGTACAGCCAACAAAAATTTAAATATCTTTTCTTCCACGAAATAAACATGAAGACACCATCAAAGACATTAATTTTATTAATAAGTTAAGAATAACAAAAAAAAAAAAAATCTGAGAGGTAATTCTTTTGGTCGATGATTCTCCATCCATCCGAAAGACATGATTTGTAATGTTAAATGACATTGAATTAATTGGGGTTGAGCCTATTAAGTTGCGTAGCCAAACCAAACTATTTCATTGGACATTGATGACATAAATAAAAGTCCTTACAAATATCGCTCAAGTTAGTGACAGTTTTCATATCACCGATTGTTTGGAAAATGGGAATGATTTTCAAAATCATGAAACGCATCTCTTACCTAGCACCTACATATACATGTTATAAGTATGTTATAGAACACAGATAGAAAATAAAAACATTATGTTATAGAACACAGATAAAAAATCAAAATATTATGTTACAGAACACACATAGAAAATGAAAATATTATGTTATAGAACACAGATAGAAAATCAAAATATTATGTTATAGAACACACATAGAAAATCAAAATATTATGTTATAGAACACAGATAGAAAATCAAAATATTATGTTATAGAACACAAATAGAAAATCAAAATATTATGTTATAGAACACAGATAGAAAATCAAAATATTATGTTATAGAATACAGATAGAAAATCAAAATATTATGTTATAGAACACAGATAGAAAATCACAATTATTATGTTATAGAACACATTTTGATAGAAAATCAAAATATTTTGTTATAGAACACAGATAGAAAATCACAATTATTATGTTATAGAACACATTTTGATAAAAAATCAAAATATTTTGTTATAGAACACAGATAGAAAATCAAAATATTTTGTTATAGAACACAGATAGAAAATCAAAATATTTTGTTATAGAACACAGAAAGAAAATCAAAATTATTATGTTATAGAACACAAATAGAAAATCAAAATATTTTGTTAAACAACACTGATAGAAAATCAAAATATTTTGTTATAGAACACAGATAGAAAATCAAAATATTTTGTTATAGAACACAAATAGAAAATCAAAATATTTTGGTATAGAACACAGATATAAAATCAAAATATTTTGTTATAGAACACAGATAGAAAATCAAAATATTTTGGTATAGAACACAGATAGAAAATCAAAATATTTTGTTATAGATCACAGATAGAAAATCAAAATATTTTGGTATGGAACACAGATAGAAAATCAAAATATTTTGGTATAGAACACAGATAAAAAATCACAATTATTGTTATAGAACACAAATAGAAAATCAAAATATTTTGTTATAGAACACAGATAGAAAATCAAAATATTATGTTATAGAACACAGACATACAAAATCAAAATTAATTTTTAAGAAAATGTACGAATAGATTTTTTGATTGGATGTACCCCAGCTCCGTGAGGACAATTAAGAATTTTACAGTAAAGTTATAGAACAATTGATGGAAATACCAATAATGATGTGACGAGCACTTAAATATTATGAAACGCCCATGTGAGCAGAAAAAGTTTTTTGGTATAACAATATTATCTCTATGAATATCCGGCCATTTCCGATTCTAAGGCCATGCTCCGGCAGATCAGGAAGTGGGAAAGTCTCATTTGTAGGTATTCAATATTTTTAGCAATTTTGTCACAAAAAAGCACTGTACAGCACAGCGTAAAAATTCGTTCACGAATATGTTTAAATAAATCGAATTAAAAATACCCCTTCCCATCCGAGGCCTCTTCACATCACATGACTTCATAATACCCCTGAGTAAAATTAATATTGCATATAAAAATCCAACTCGTTTTGTAACTTTTTCCCTCGAACTTTTCGTATTTTATGCTACTGACTCATAAATTCATTATTTTTATACTAAAAAACTCTCTGCGGTGTATGTTGTTGTGTTCGAATGTGTGAAAACTTTTGTGGACGTACCACAAAAATAGTTCATCAGTTGTTTTAAGGAGGGTGGGAGGGAGGATCACCTTCATTGGAAAATTACAAACTAACCTCTAAACATAAAAAGGAGACTTAGAAAAAATCTGAGAAATGGTATATCATAATGCATTTCATGTCGGTATAGATTCCTCAGCATTTCACTTCTGTAGACAGAATCAATGAAAATAATTGAATAAAACTCAAAATGTGATAACATAATTATGCACGCATTGTACACCATACATAATTATGCATTTCATGTCGTATAGTTTCCTCAGCATTTCACTTCTGTAGACGAAATTAATGAAAATAATTTAATAAAACTCATATGATGTCATTGGAAGGCTAAACTGACACTACTTTAAAATCCGACCTGCGATTACCAAGATAAAATTATGTGCGTCAAGGAAAGCGCGTGTCCTCAAAACGCTAAATGCGTCAGAACCGCTAATTCAAGGAATGAGGCCAACTGACCACCCCGAAAATTTGATGAAAAATAAACAAATGAATGCTTTGTGTTATTATCTCAGAACTTTGGTGCTCTTAGCAGTTCGTATAATTTTCCCAATATCAATCATTATCTAATTACTTCGAATTTTTCAAAATTTATCTACACTGTTGGCGCCGGGTCGCTAAGAGCATTTATCTCCAACCATTATTCTCACGAGCTTGAGTCGGACCCGAAACATCCAAGCCATCATGACAAATTATTGCCCCTGCTAGGATTCGAACAAGAGTCTCCCGACTCCAAGACTAGGACAGTGACCACTGAGCCGACGGATATGTTTAAATTTCATGAAAATCGGATGAACGCTACAATATTTATGTCGAACAGTAGAAATTGACTACAGCTACAAACGGAAAAAATTGCTAAAGGATGTCTAAATTGCATGTTTCCGGCGGAAATTTTTATTTCTGATGATGAAACTTCAAACTCCGCCTAAACACAAAGCTGATTCATGCCTTTGGGGAGCAAATGTAGACCAAGTGCACAACGAACTCTCACATGCATATGCATAAATGGCTTGCATGTCGAAATCTTTTATGTAGGATTTCAATCAAGAACATTGGGGCTCCAACATGCTTATACTGTTTCTAACAGGGTTCCCTGTAATATCTAACATTGCTTGCGTATAATAATACCCGCATAGGCGGTTCTGGAATCTCTGAGTCTCAACAACCCAACATCGACAGTATAGCACCTTATTTCCATCAAGGATGAACAAAATTGTAAAACACATCACCAACCCTCTTTCTATAAAGGAATGCATGATTTCCTCTGCTCATTGGAAGGAAAACTTCGGAGGGATATTTCCATTCAGTTGGGTTATTCGAATCCAATGCGGATGATTGCATTTCTAACTTCGCGAAACACACAGACTCTCTTATATGTATACAAAACTTTCATACTATCTGTATTTGAAACTAGGCAATTTTGATGAGTTATTAATTTATTTTAATTCATGTTTGAACGTATCAAACGTATTGGATGACTGAGTATACCAAAAATTGTCAAACTCAGATGACTTTTATAAATTTACATTTGTGGGCCCCAAAACCGAAATTTTTAGAAAATACCAAAAATATCCAATAAAATACTCCGCTGACTGTGCATACCAAATTTGATGCAAATTAGAGAACTTTTACATTTATTCATTTTTAAAAACCTTTTTCTTTTGAAAGGAATTCCCATTTCAAGGAGCTTGTTTGGGCACCTATCTTGCCCTCTGACAGAGGTGCACCCCCATGGGACCATTTTTCAAAATAGGATAGTGGCATATTTACCCATTTTAAATTTCATCCAAATTGGTTATGTGGTTTGGATTTTAGAGATTTGGCTAAAAGAGACGTTATTGGTCCTGGGACCCTGGGGGGCACTTTGACTTTTAGGTTCTAAACATTAATTTTTTTAATTTTATGTTAATAAATGGGACCGATTTATTTTAAAAGCAATAGTTAGTTGGGGGAGCTTATTGGACCCACTGGCGGGCCTCTGACAAAGACGTACCCACATGGGCCATTTTTTTTTCTTTTTTTCCCGGTCGGCTCTAGACATTATTTTTTTAATTTTAACTGTTTTCTTTTAAAAGGGGTTACCATTTTAAGGAGATTGTTGGATAAGCCTGCGTGAGACCATTTATTTTATATAAAATTATTTCATAATTACTGAATTTGAATTTCATAAAAATTGGTGATGTGCTTTGGATTTTGGAGATTCGGTTCCAAAAAATTTGTTCGGGGACGTTGGGGCTTTCTTGGGGGCGATATCGAGAAAAAGAAAATATGGGTCGGGCTTTTTGCCCATAGATGACTATGCCAAATTTCATCAAAATCGGAACAGCGGTTTGGCTCCCAGGGTTCTGCAAACGGTTCAGTACTTACGTCATAGGCGGTACGTCGGACATTTCGGATTTTTGGACCCCATGTTTATAAATATTTCCAAACTGCAAAAATGACCCGAAATAGTGAAAATATGGCCCATAGGCAATAGGAAATGATATATTTGATCTTTATTTTGGGTTTCGGGTTCCCGTCAAACGATTTTTTAGGCCAAAAAATGTATTTTACAATATTTTATATTTTATTTTTTATAGGAAGAGAAAATAAAAATTCTCTCCGGAGACTGGAAATAGCGGCGCCATTTTGAAGCTGGATAGGAATTGACTCCTCGTTCGACACTCAGAGTCGGTTTGAATTTACGAATCAAAAGTTCGAGTTTCTCCAAAAAACACAAAATTACCAACGTTGAAATTAAAGTTTCTATTGTAAACGACCCAATCTTTGAATATTTATCAATCAACTAATTTATCATCAATGGATAACCGATCAGCTCAGCAGCACCCTATGACTGTTTACGTAAGTTTTAATTGTGTAACCATTATTTATGTGGGAACATTAAGCATTCAACGTAATTGACATGCAACCCATTCGTCAGGCCCGCATTTCATATTGACACTTTATCAATTCCATATACTCCAGCATCAACACGACATTCATTAATGATGGTACACCTAGCATATTGCTTTATCATCTCATGGTGGTGGGGGTTGTATCAAGCTCTACGCCCTCTGGGTCATACCTGAATCAAATGTGGTATATAAAGAATAATATTTTTTGACTGAATAAATTTAATTGTCATCAAAAAAGACTCTTTCAAGACGTTGAATATTTCAACGTCTTAAATGGAGTGCTTTGAGTTTGGTTCCATTATGAAATATTAGTAGGGGAATTTCAAAATGATAATGTTTTGCACAAGACCAATGTGGTAACACTGTCTTACCCACCATGCAGCCCCGACCTAGCCAACGACTTCTTTTTGGTTCTCCCAAATCAGGAGACATTTGAAAAGATTTTTTTTTTGATACGATTCTAGTAGTCCAAATAGGTCCCTTGAGAGGCTGGCGCATGAAGAGTTCTCCCCTCTCGCTGCCCCGCACAATTTGCTGTACAAATTTGTTTGATAATTTGATTCTTTATTTGCAATAATGAACCTTTGAATGGTCTGAGGAGACCAGTCTTGAATATTTGTGAAAAGTCTGTGTATATTTCTTCTTGTAGGCCAGGTGAATCATTTTAATTCATAAGGTCGATTTTCTCGAAAACCGTTCATTTTATAAAAAAACGTTCGAAACAAATTATTAATTGATTTTTAGAGGAAATATTACGGTGACCTAGATTTTTTATCAAAGGTCGAAAAAAAGTCTTAAGAAAAATATGTTTCTTTTTTGATACAAAATTCAATACCACATTAAAAATGTAGGGTTCTATTGATAAAAGACGAATTGAATCTTGAAATAACCTTGAACGCGACCTTGGAGGAAAAATTTAAGGTCATCATAATATTTTCCCCAATAATCAATAAAAATATTTTTTCTCATTTTTTTTTTTTTTTTTTTGTTAAATGCTCCGCTTTCGAGAAAATCAACTTTATGAATTAAAATGGCTCACCTTGTATAGTAAAATTACGTCAGTAACACCCACTATATTTTTTGTGTGAGAAGTCATTTTAAATATATTTTTTTTTAAAAAAAAATACCTCTCACAAT
The DNA here is from genome assembly GCA_012654025.1 of Pachypsylla venusta. NCBI lineage: Eukaryota > Metazoa > Arthropoda > Insecta > Hemiptera > Aphalaridae > Pachypsylla > Pachypsylla venusta. Next base: position 20,254,576 of record CM022878.1, on the reverse strand, counting down.
GTGTTGTTATCTTAATACCCCAGTCGTGGCATTTCCAGTTCGCATTAATGTTTCATTGGGTTTCCTCAAGGACAATTTGAGACTGAACTTTCTTCGCCACCAACTTTTTGTTGTATTTGATTATTATACTCATTTCTTTTATTTAAAATCCAGGGTTTTCTTTTTGGAACTTATAAAAAAAATAAAAATATACAACAGAAAATTTAAATTGCATGCTGAGTGATTTAATTTTTAAAAAACGAACATTTTCCACAAAATGTGATTCGTTGAGAGATGTTCAACAATTATTTATGTAAAAATTACATTCTTGAAATAAAAAAATCAGAAAGAAACGTCTTTCCTTATCTACGACTATTAATAAGTATTGCAATGGACTATTCCATGTCAAGATTTCAATGTGAACACAAGATTTGAGAACGCCAAATTATTGAGTTTCAACCATTGGTTCGTGTATCTGTTTGTAAACATCTTGGTCGTATTCTATGTATATTAAAATTCACTTACATCAAATTTTAAATCCTTAGTACTATATTACAATTTTTTCCGTGTTATAGGACAAGGAAAGTAAAATCCAGAAAAAGGTCATAACAGAGGGGTGGAATTTCCCAAAATAGCTTCTTATTTACTGTTCAAAAGACCAATATCTATTTTTAGAAAGTACAAGGTTACAACAACGAGGACTGAAATATCAAATTATGACCGCCTGCGAGTTCCGGTCTTTTATGATATTTGTTACCATTCAGTGATGCTTTACAACAGCATCACTAGGTACAGTTATCATATTCAACTGTAGTGTAGACAGCTTTCGTTTGGTATAAAAATTATACGATTTTTTTTTCTTTTTTTTAATTTGGCTTAACGTCTCTTTAACATCTATTGGTCATTCAAGACGGGGGTTTCACCCTCCATTCGCTGGAAACTTGCAAACCAGCTACCCACATTGACCTCACCCAGCCTAGGTTGGGCCGGAAAAATGAGCCAATGATACGTGGTGTTCCCAAGCGGTCACCCATCCAAGGACTGACCACGCCCGACGTTACTTAACTTCAGTGATCTGACGGGAACTGGTGTATTCAACGTGGTATGATCGTTATCTCGATTTTTTTTTTTTTTTTTCCCCAGCAGCTAACGTGGCTGTCTTTTCTGAGTTGTTTATTTTGAAATTTGTCTTTCTAATGTATGTGAAAATGTCTAGGGAATGCATCTGTTCATGTACCAGAAAAGTGTTCTTTACCAAGAAGATGGCGTTTTGAAAGCAAGTCGTTATCTTAATACCAGCTAAACAAATGATAATGCTGTTCAGAGTGGAATATAATTAGATTCTGTCTTATCCCCATGCTTGGATAAAACCAGACATGTTACAGTGTCATTTCCATGCTTCGTGCACTCAAGATGCAACTAAATGGATTCTACTTTATGGTTTTTAATAAAAACAACCAACCAACTTAGTTTATCCTAAACTAACTGGTGCCCACAATTTCAAATTAGTCATTCCCGGTATCTGAAGAAATTCTTTTTTAAAGGCTTTTTTCGAAATATATGTTTTATTTTTCTTTCACAATGTTTAATAATCTGTCATAGTGATAGTTGATATACATACAGGGTGTTTTTTAAAAAACGTTCCACCCCTAAAAACTCGAGAACCGCTTGAAATTTTTGAATTCTGTTTGTTTCTAGGGATAGAAAAGAGCCTATGGCCATTCGAATGGTAATATCAGTATTCAGATTCGAATCCCGGAAGTGGCTTTTTTTGACACAAAGTGTCGATGTCTCGGGAAATTTAAATGGAATGGTACAAATATTTTTTTTAAGAATAAAAGTCCCAATAAAATAAGGAATATTCCCCTTTTTATTTTTTCAAAAAAATAATCAGGGGCAAAGCAAGAGGGGTTCACAACCAAAACTTGTTACACCCTGTATCCACATAAGTGATAAAAATACCAACTTTAAAGTTTCATCAGTGCCGTAGTTAAGGAAAACCAAATCTCGTATTTCTACCAGAGGTTAAAATGACGTCTTTTAGAAAACGGGTATTTTGGATTATTAGGTCTGAAGTAAGAATATGATTTAAGAGTATAATGGGGAGTGGTCTCAATAAGGAACCATTTTAGCAAAAAAAAAAAATAATAATAATTACTAACCCTCACACTCATTGACAACAGGGCCGTATCTATTGAAAATTACTCATTAATACGGCCCTGTTGTGAATTAGTGTGAGTGATAGTAATTATCTTTTTTGGCTAAAATAATTCCTTATTGAGGCCACTCCCCATTTTAAGTCTTAAATCATATTCTTACATCAGACCTTATAATCCAAAATAGCCGTTTTCTAAAAGATGTCATTTTAACCTCTGGTAGAAATACGAGATTTGGTTTTTCCTAACTACGGCACTGATGAAACTTTAAAGTTGGTATTCTTATCAGTTATGTGGATGAAAAACCTTTTTTGAGCCTCTCTTAATGACTTTATACATCAAAATAAAATTCTGTTTTCGTTTGGATTTGAACCCCCTCTGGCTTCGCCCCTGATTATTTTTTTGAAAAAATAAAAATGGAAATATTCCTTATTTTATTGGGACTTTTATTCTTCAAAAAAATATTTGTACCATTCCATTTAATTTTTCCGAGAAATCGTCACTTTGTGTCAAAAAAGCCACTTCAGGATTCGAACCTGGATACTGATATTACCATTCGAATGGCCATAGACTCTTTTCTATCCCTAGAAACAAACAGAATTCAAAAAAATTCCAAGGTTTTTAAAAGTTATAGGCACCGGGCAGGACTTCAGAGACATACCGTATATATTTTTTTTAAAAAAAAAAAAAAAAAAAAA
>CM022878.1:20229701-20249942 GCA_012654025.1 Pachypsylla venusta | reverse complement strand
TACCAAAAGATGTCAATTATAGTACTTGGGCAACGATGCATACCAATTTTTTTTCAAAATCAGACAAAATTTATGTTTTTTTCTTATTTGTTATGTTTTTTTTTTATGTTTTTTTTCCCATCCGGCGCCCCAAATGCAAAAATTTGCAAAACACCAAAAATTATCAAATATAATACTTTGGTGGCTATGCATACCAAATTTTATCAAAATCGGACGAATTTTATGTTCTTTTCATTTGGGGGCCCCAAGCGGGGCCCATGGCGGTCCCCCTGATAGGGATACACCTACGTGAGACCATTTATTTTAGATAAAATGATTCCATAATTACTGATTTTAAATTTCATCAAAATTGGTTATGTGGTTTGGATTTTAGAGATTCGGGCCCAAAAAACCTGTTCGGAGGGATAGGACCGCCCCTGGGAGTGATATCGAAAAAAAGAAAAATATGGGTCGGGCTTTTTGCCCAAAGATGACCTGTGCCAAATTTCATCAAAATCGGACCAGTGGTTTGGCTTCCAGAGCTCTGCACACGATTTCGTACGTACGTGGAACGTCGGATTTTTTTTTTTTTCTTTTTGGCCCCATGGCTCCAAATATTTTCAAAATTCAAAAATGACCCAAAATTTTGAAAATATGGCCCAAAAGCAATATGGCCGAGTATATTTGATCTTTATTTTGGCCTTTGGCTTTACGTCAAACGATTTTTTGAGCCAAAATATGTCTAAAATTTCTGCACGAATACAATACTTTATTTTCTATAGGAAGAGTAAGTAAAAAGTAAAGAGACTTTTATTTTTGACATGGTTTACGAGTGTGTGTTGTTTCCTATCACAATCAATATTCAAAAAATTGAAATAAGAACCTGATTTCAGATTTAAATGCAGATTTTAAAAAATCGAAATACAAAGAATTAATGTTATGATCTTATGATGACATTTACAAAAATATCTCTTACTAGGTGGACCTACCTGTTTCGCAAAATATCTCCAATCAACAAATCTCGTCACTCTGGTGCTGCGTAAAAGAAGGATAAACATTTTCGTATTTATAATAATTAAACATGTTTTTAAATCTTCCAAAAATAAAATAGGTGTGGCCACATTCTCGTGTGTCCTCTTCACACTCGGGCTCATTCTTTCCTTGCCTCATGTTACAATGTACACATCCATAATTTAAACTTATTTAGCAAATTGAAAAACAAGGTTCCAACACGAACGACATGCTTTAACACATTGATTAAACCAACCTCCGAATTGCGAATGGAAATAATATACAGGGTGAGTCATTTAAATAAAAGGTCGATTTTCTCGAAAACGGTTCATTTTTAAGATAAATGTTCCGAACAAAATATTAATTGATTTTCGGAGGAAATATGACGTGACCTATTCTCCAAGGTTAAATTTAAGGTAATTCCACAAGGTTCACTTTGTTTTTTGTTTTTTTAAATTAGAACTCTGTCTATTTGATTGTGGTATTGAATTATTCTTTAAAAAAGAAACATTTTTCGCTTAATTTTTTTTCGATTTGAGTTTTAAGATAGTTTTGTCCTTGACCGTCAAGGATTGACGTGATCTCAGTAAGAGATATCGAACAAGTTTAGCGTTACGGTACACTTATTTGCAAATATATGTGCAAAATCTCTTGATCTTTCATTAAAATTATGAAATGTATGACCAAATATTTCAAAATGGGCATGCCACTTGTCGGAGCACACGTGACGACTCATCTTGGTGTCAAGGAACTTGTTCATACTATGATCTTACATAATTAAAAACCTCACAAATTAAACATCAAAATCAAATCAATGAACAGTTTTGAAAACACAAGCAAAAGAAATACGCAAAAAAAGTGAGACTTTGAAATTAGATACAAAAGTTACGAAAACTGAGTACTCTCAAGTCGTTTGTTCTTCCAGCACTTCTGTTTAACTTTTGAAAAAGTTTGTAAAAGTTCATTCTATATAATTATTAGAAAACTTGGAAGCTAATAAGAAGACATTTAAAAAAAATGTAGAAAGATACTTAAGACGTTTCAGCTATTTAGACTTTAGAAAGATGTACTCTAAACTTAATAAAGACTTTCCGTATGAGAGTACGAAACTGTAAGAGCAACGTGGCGTGGGAGATTTCAAAATATAAATCGCAAAGTTTAAATGGTTTTATATTCCTGTTATCGACAAGTAATGAAAAAAATTATCAACACTTGGATTTGCGAACTCAGCTACCACTTTTTCTAGCTGCTGTCCACAACCTCGTATGCGTGATCCCTTAACCGCTTTTGGCCAAAATAATTCAGTCTGCTCTATTTTTCGTCTTAACGTTCCTTTAACTTCTATTGGTTATTCGAAACGGAGGTTTTACTCTCCATTCGATGGAAACTTAGCTACCCACATTGACCTCACCCAGCCTAGGTTGGGGCTCAAACTATAATCTTCAGATCATGACTATATATTGACCTGTTAGAGTAGGTAGTTCAGAAAATATTTTCTATGCAATCTTAACATTATGGTATTGTCCATGTACCTATAGGACATTTTTTCTAAATCTTCCTACTTTAGGATTAAAAAGGATAATAATGCAATGCAAGAAGAAACTAACTGACTGAGAAAACCTATCCCTTGCTCTTATACTCCCTCGTGCTTCCACTTCCACAACTAAAGATTAATAAAAACTCCTTAAGCTCTTAAGATGGTTCAAGAAAGAGATGATGATGATAATATGCCTCAGCGAGCAACGAGTCCCTCCTACTTAAATGTTTCATTTTACAAAGGCTGTTCTTGTTCATAATGGTATTAAAAAGATTACCTATTAACGAACAGTATTTCTCTGAAATTTGAGTAACAAGTAGATATGTAAACTGTAGACCTCACTCAAATGAATATTATGAATGCCCATTCATCCAAATAGGATAAGGCGTTATCGTGAAATGAACAAGCAAACAGACTCTGAGATCTGGCAACAAAGTAAAGGCTTGCATTTCAATAGTAACTGGTGAACATATTTAACGCCTTCCATTCAAGTGTGACGAACAAGACTCAAGAACTGAGTTCTAACAACAAAGTAAAGGCTTTCATTTCAATAGTAACTGGTGAACATATTTAACGCCTTCCCTTCAAGTGTGATGAACAAGACTCAAGAACAGAGTTCTGGCAACAAAGTAAAGGCTTGCATTTCAATAGTAACTGGTGAACATATTTAACGCCTTCCCTTCAAGAATCTCGGTTTCAAACCATGCAATGTTTTTTAGTGCCTCTTGGAATCTTTATTGCAGTCAGTCGGGTCATCACCGCAGTGATCCTCGTCAGAAAGCGATTTCAATAAATGGCTACAAATAACACAATTCCTAAAAATCAGCTCAAGGGGGAAATTTCGGCTAAAACCAATTTAAAAATTCTATTCCATAATTCTACCCAAAACTTGTAGTCGGAAAATCTCTCATTGGAAGGAGTCTAACACCTAATTTTTAACCACTTTGCGGAATGTAAATTAAATATGGTTTATTATTTTCCGGGTTTTGAGAAATATTTTTATGTGACGTCAAACATTTCTGGTAAGTTGGAATGCATTCTCCATCATTGGCTCTTGTTTTGTTAACTTCTTCGTCTGTCCCACTAAGTTGAATAGTTTCACCCAGATATTTGATTTTTGTCACTTTCTTCATTTTCCCGTATTTGGTTTCCAAATAATATTTTTAATCCCACCTTTTCAAAGGTTCATTATTGGAAATAATAAATAATATAATACCATTATCATTACTTTATTTCCACACCACGTATATTCGAGCAAACAAATCTATATTGTTACTAAATTAATTCAAAGGCTGAGCTTTCATTAAGAAACAGCTAACTTCCAAATTGATATACTGGATATTGTTTAATTAACTCTTCTTTATTAATTACTTTTAATTAAATTTATACACTACTGCAAAACCTGACAGCTAAATTTATGTTGTGATAGTTTTTAATTTACTTTTGGCATGCATTTCATTGTTTTTTACTATTTACGTTTCATGCAAAAAGTAAAGAATTTTCAACATTTGTTTCTTCTACTTTAAATTTTATAAAATGCAACCTATCTTGAGTTCAAACATTAAGAGTAGATATTAACCGTTCGTTAGAATTCATCTAAACAAAAAGATTATTAGTCACAAAGTTAGACCTTACTACTAAGTTTGTATGCCTTCACTACCAGTGCGCCACGGGGGGGTCAGAACCCCTCCGAATCAAAAAAAAAATCAAGTCTTTATGCGAGTACAGTGATTGAACCGAGTATTCCTTTAGCACGGTTAGCGGACATATACGTCAAAATGCTTCCTCACCGTTTCACCTCCGTAGAACAAATTACTTAAAACAATTTAGTGAAATTCATACAAAGATATTTGTTGGAGGGTCTTAACTAACCCCCCCCCCCATTTTTGACCGGATCAGACCGGAGATTTTAGGGATGGGTATGACTGTGTTAAGGAAAGACATTTTACCGTACATAAACATATATATATATACCCTAAAAATCCGGGAGATTTCATTAAATATCCACCTCGAAAATTAGGTGAAATGGGTAACCTTATTGAATTTTAGATATACCCCCCCACTCCTGGAAATTCAAGCCAATTGCAAGGCTATTGCACTGACGGCTAGCGCACATTATAGTACTGAAGATGAAAAGTCTACATGACCCCCCTGCAAATGAAAATACTGGGTGCGCGCCACTGTTCACTTTGGATTATTATTTTCCAAAATGAACCTTTGGACTGGAACTGGACCAAGAAAAAGGGTATGGAACGACGCGAACGAACAACGAATAGTGACAACACATATTTCAACCTTGATTACTCGTAAACTTGTGAGTAATCTGGAGGCCCTTGATGAGTATAAAGTGTTTTGGCCTTTTGTAACTCAGTTAGACATAACCCAAAGACATATAGTTTAAGGACCTGATATCTCAAGCTAAAACATTAATGAAAAGACAGTTTGGCACAATGATTCCAGTTATACGCTCGAGTGGGAGTATGTTTAGGTAATTTGGATTTTTATTTTGTAGATAAACACTGAGTTGACAAAAAAGGTTAATATCAGCTTTGCCAAGTCTTTTATCTAGTGAACCCGTTTTTCCTGTAAATAATTTGTTTCAGGCAAAGGTCAAGAACATTCCACAGCTTTACCCTTGCCCTTTTGACAGAACCTTTCTCCGAATAATTGTATTTGTTATTAACATTGAAGCTGTTGGAATTCATTACATTGTTTATGTTGTCTTGAAAAAAAAATTAAAAGAAAATACTCAGAAAAATCTGTATTGGTGCTGTCAATCATTCATACATTGTTGAACGTGTGCCCTAAGGATTTCTGATCAGAGATTAAGATCCTCAAATACGGCACTATTTGATATCCCCAGTAGGAAGGAGATCTATATGTGCATATCTCCTTTGATACGGGCTCTGTCCGCCTAAAATAACATGGTGGTAGTTAAACCCAACATATTTTAGATGGGTTTGTCTACTTGCGTCAGTAATTGCTTCGGTTGTAATTGAAACTCACCATCACAATTGAAGTGTGAACGACTTTTTTTTTCTTTTTCTTTTTTAAAGAAAAAAAAAATGAAGACTTCTACTCCCGTTTTTCAACTAATTTTCAACTAGTCCGTAATTTTGTTCTGAACCATTTCACCAAAAAAATCATGTTTCTTTTCTTTTTAATTCACAACAATATTAAAAAGTATTTTTACCCTTTAGTAAAATTTATTTCAATTTCGTTGATGAAAATAACATGAGTAATAATAAAAATAATAATAACTTCACAATAATATTATTCTGGTCCCCGTGCAGAAATAATAATATTTAAAAAATGCAAATTTTGTCAAAGGAAAGCGACCGAACGTTTGAAATGTCTAGACGAATTCAAACAGAATATTATAATGATATTATTTCGCACTCTCGTAAATTACATTTCTCCAATTTGAAAACATGTCCTGGGAATTGATTTAGATACTCAAAGGGGCAATACGAACCCCTCCCATAAATTTATAAAATTTCATTTTAAAAATAATACGAATAAGAAATAGACACAATGGAACGTGAGACCAAAACTATATTTTGTACCTAAACCCATTATCAAAATGAAAGAAAAGGGAACGAATAAAAAACAAATGTGTGTATGTGCATATATGCCTACCGTGCGTATTTTAGAGACATAAAAAATATCTAAATTTAATTTTGATAAAATTGAATTAAAGTCTTGTTCTAAAGTTAACGTTTTCAAAACGACATCAGTCCGGATATAATTTTCGGGAAGGAAAAAATAGGGTTGATCGTTGTTGTCACAGTGACGAGTTGGGGAGGCTACCAATTAATTAAAAAGGAAAGTGGTCAAAGTAAAAAAACTTTCCCATGGCAACGGCGGATTAGACATGTTTGGTAGTATCCTCCTAACTTCCGACAAATACCAATGTGTGCATAATTACTATTTTTTATCCGGCCTCTGTAGCCAACATCATTTTGATTTTCCAAGGGTCTGATTTTTTCGAAAAATTAAAAAACAATTCAAAGTACATAAAAAATTCCTATAACATAGGAAGGGAAGACCACTTCTAGATGCGAAGAAGAGAGTTCCAGGATCATAAGAAATGAGAATATTTCAATTTCGTGTTGGATCTAATATCAGAGAATCTAATATCACCCTCCTGAGGCAAGTGCCACACGCGACAGTCAGTAGCATCGCTTTAGTGAATATTTGAAATATTATCACACTAGAGTATGGGAGATAAAAATCCCTGTAAACGCTATGATAAACATTTGACAAATTTTAAAACACTTATGCCAGCATACCATGAATAATAATCACTAGTCGTTTCGTTCACTGTAGATCTTAAAAGGCCACCATTTGGCTATGGGTAGACCAATATGGCCCAAATAGGATTCAAAATCAGCTAATTTTATGAATTCATTAAATGTTCATACGATCGATCGTGGTACAAAAAGACAAACAGATAACGAAAAAAACTTTTTCCTTTAAAGCTAGACCTCGCTTCATTTTTATGCAAAGCATTTTTTATGCCAATGTAAGAGTATTAGCAGAAACTTCCGACTTCAATGAGCATAAAATTAGTTTAATCATCCACGGATCCGACAGGGGGATGAACATTCCTCTCTCATTGGATATTATCCTCTTCAACTTCCTTCACCATCACTTATTGCGCGGAAGCTTTCAATGAGTGAGAGGTTCCTTCTAAACAAAAACCCTTTCCTTCCTCCTGTCCATAGTTTCAATATTTTTCTCTTTAAAACAACAACCACACTCTTATAGAAATATATTTTTATTCAATGAAAAGGTGTGAGAATATCTCCAGGGTGTAATGGGTTAAATAGATAGAATAGCATTTGTTACATCAGAGGTGTAATTTGCACTTTTTATTGCATTGCTGAAGTACACTACAAGAGAGAAGCTTTCGATGACGTTACAACAGTACAACACGCAGGATGTCATGAAATATAACTCTCATTAGAAGAAATTCTTTTACTTATTTTCCGAGTCTATTAGTTCCACAAAACGCATCCACTTAAAATATAGAAAAAAAAAAAGATTGTGGACCTAAATGCTATGCATGGAAGAGTAAGGTAAAAAGCAGGTTGTAGGACTGAAAACTGAAAAAGCTCCTTAAAATATTAAACAAATGCATTTTATCCGAAATTGCATTGCCTTTAAATTTGCTCGCATCAGTAGAGTCAAAGGAGTTGTACTATTTAGAATATTACTTATCAGGATAACAATAATTAATATTTCTAATCTTTTAATTCAAATGTGTTTGTATTTAAATTTATATGCTTTCCGAATCAAGAAGTACTTTTTTGTAAATGAGGAGAGTTCCTTGAAGCCACATGTTTTCAGTGATAGCCTTCAGTGGTATTTGAGAATTGCAAAAATTCTGTGTTTCAAAGAGCCAATAAATTTATGAAGATGAAGGTTTTCACATTAAGAAAAAAAATGTTTTTTACAGGGGAAAAATTCAGATTTGGAGATTCAGAAGATCCCAGGATATTTTCGATGCAACAAAGACTTGCATGCTTTGCAAAGGCATCACAGAGGCATGTGCAGAAGGTAAATCATAACCCTTCGCGGCGGTGTGCACACAACATGTAGTGTCATCAAGTCATCATTTTTTGATATCCATTCTGGTTAAAAAAAATAGCCTTTATTGGGAAAAAACAACAATTAAAAAAATCTTATACTCATATATTCTTCAGTACGATAACATCTGTACGATTTTTAACATCTGTAGATATCTATTTTGAAAAAGTCAGAAGACGAAAATTGAAATATTTAAAATAATCATTGAAACAAAAAACTTTTAACATCTGTACCCAATAGTCATGCCTAATTATGACCAAATTGATTTTGGTTATGTTATCTATATAAATTACATTTATACGTTTAATTTACTTATTATGAAACGTATAAAACGGTGATTATCTGTAATCCACAATCAGAAAGATAAAATTAAGGAAACACTTGAGTTAGGTACTCGAGGGTTAGAATGCATTGAGGAATAAGTCAAACTCTGAGAAGTAAAATGTATAATGTTGAATATCCATTTCATCTATTTGACACCTGTTCATAGCACGAGATTCATGATTACCGCAACATATTAAATGTACAGACTACAACACAGAAACAGGGGTTAATTTTCCTCCTTTAATAGAAAATATAGAACATAATTCAACAACTTTAGATAGAGGTCACACTCTTGGAGGCTCTTTCAGAAATCCCACAGGGGTCGTTTAAAGATTTTATTATAGCAGACGCAAAGCTTTGAACCGTTAGAGTGTGTTTTAGTTTGTTATTTACTTCACGAATGTGCCATTTTTATGATTTTTTTAGGGTAAGGTATTGTTTTTAAAAATTCATAAAAAATTTGGAATGAAAACAACAAAGGGATATTATTAGGCTAAATATATAACAGAAATCTAAGTTTTATAGGAAGTCATACATACCTTTTTTGTAGTGGTCAGCAGTTAATGACTTCATCAGTGTGTTCGACAACTCAATTTTAACCAATATACCTACACATGACAGTAATATATTTTGTAAAATCTCCTCCCAATTCTATTTAGAAGATAATAATAATAAGAACGAATTGCTTTTGTGTAAGAAGCGTTGCCAAAATGATGGACATAATAAACTATAATTATTAAAAATTCGTCATTAATGCGGATTTGCTTATTTAACAACGGAGCTAATTGGTTTGGAGCTTTAATAGAATAAAGTGATATTTGCAAGTTTCCACAACTCTACCTGTCCTCAAACACTACTTATTTGACTATCAGATTTTGAAAGTAGAACTACTATTGAACACTTCAGTGGGACTGGAAATTGGACGCGGCACCTTTATGATTAGAGAACATAATTGCCCATAAGAATAATTTATGAGTTGTTTTTGTGTTAAACGTTAGTATGTTAAGAACGTCCGGCCTACACGAAGTTTTCACAACATTGGCAGCAGCAGCGCGAACAGAATATCTAATGCCAGAATTTTCTCCAGGAAAGGAACAGCACGCAATGTGCTCATAAATCATCCTTCTTTATTAGGCCATGAAAAATGTTAGGGCTCTTGTTTGTGTACCTTACAGAAAGCTGATTAAGTTGTTTTCACACTGCATGAGTTTTTAAGTCCCTCCATTTAGATTTATAGATAGAAAAGGTCTGGATTTCATTTTAATGATAGCTATGCAGAACAGCTTAAGCTCGGAGAAATTAGTTTTGCAAAATGAAAATGAAGAGGAAATCAATTGTGTTTACATTCTATTAGCAGCATATGGATTACAATTGAAAAAAAGTGAAATCGATCGTATTTACATTTCTTTAGCAACACATGGAATACAATTGAATATGAAGAGGAAATCGATTGTGTGTTACATTCCATTAAAAGCATATGGATTACAATTGAAAAAAAGAGAAATTGATCGTATTTACATTTCTTTAGCACCACATGGAATACAATTGAAAATGAAGAGGAAATCGATTGTGTTTACATTCCATTAAAAGCATATGGATTACAATTGAAAAAAAGAGAAATCGATCGTATTTACATTTCTTTAGCAACACATGGAATACAATTGAATATGAAGAGGAAATCGATTGGGTGTTACATTCCATTAAAAGCATATGGATTACAATTGAAAAAAAGAGAAATTGATCGTATTTACATTTCTTTAGCACCACATGGAATACAATTGAAAATGAAGAGGAAATCGATTGTGTTTACATTCCATTAAAAGCATATGGATTACAATTGAAAAAAAGAGAAATCGATCGTATTTACATTTCTTTAGCAACACATGGAATACAATTGAATATGAAGAGGAAATCGATTGGGTGTTACATTCCATTAAAAGCATATGGATTACAATTGAAAAAAAGAGAAATTGATCGTATTTACATTTCTTTAGCACCACATGGAATACAATTGAAAATGAAGAGGAAATCGATTGTGTTTACATTCCATTAAAAGCATATGGATTACAATTGAAAAAAAGAGAAATCGATCGTATTTACATTTCTTTAGCAACACATGGAATACAATTGAATATGAAGAGGAAATCGATTGGGTGTTACATTCCATTAAAAGCATATGGATTACAATTGAAAAAAAGAGAAATTGATCGTATTTACATTTCTTTAGCACCACATGGAATACAATTGAAAATGAAGAGGAAATCGATTGTGTTTACATTCCATTAAAAGCATATGGATTACAATTGAAAAAAAGAGAAATCGATCGTATTTACATTTCTTTAGCAACACATGGAATACAATTGAATATGAAGAGGAAATCGATTGGGTGTTACATTCCATTAAAAGCATATGGATTACAATTGAAAAAAAGAGAAATTGATCGTATTTACATTTCTTTAGCACCACATGGAATACAATTGAAAATGAAGAGGAAATCGATTGTGTTTACATTCCATTAAAAGCATATGGATTACAATTGAAAAAAAGAGAAATCGATCGTATTTACATTTCTTTAGCAACACATGGAATACAATTGAATATGAAGAGGAAATCGATTGGGTGTTACATTCCATTAAAAGCATATGGATTACAATTGAAAAAAAGAGAAATTGATCGTATTTACATTTCTTTAGCACCACATGGAATACAATTGAAAATGAAGAGGAAATCGATTGTGTTTACATTCCTTTAGCAGCATATGGAATACAATTGAAAATGAAGAGGAAAAGTATTGCGTTTACATTCCTTAAGCATAATATGGAATACAATTGAAAATGAAGTGGAAATAGATTGTATTTACATTCCTTTAGCTTTTTATCGTTTTCAAGATTTTCTCCACGATTTATCTTAAAACGTCTTTTTGTCGTTATGTTCGTTCCGCGATAATTCTCGACTATCTTGTTCTTTTTTTGATAAAACTTGGTATGGACATTCTTTTTTTTCACAGACCCTGTTGGGTCACTCTGGGATTTTGTTGAGTTCTACAGTTCACACAACTACTAGCAAGCTCGTTTCGTTTTCTTAAAAACGTCCAACATTCTTTGTATGAAGCAGCCATGATGGCTATCTGACAGCAGCAACAAGTATATATCAATTTTGATGGCTTGCATTTTTTAAACATAAGGGAATGAGTTTTCCGACGAACCATTTTCTTTCTCTTGCTGTTTTTCGTTTAAATTATTAAAAGCTTTTTCGTTGAGGGCAACATAAAGGTATCGGGTTCACATTATATTTTTCAGACTTAGGAATAATATTTTTTGTTGATTATACCAAGAAGAAGGGACTGGAACATCCCTGGAGAAAACTATAATATAACGTAGCTTTTTCATTCTTTATTATATTGTTTTTCAAAACTCAGTGATAGTGCAGGAGGCAGAGTCTTTCCTTTGACTTATTTAATGAAATTGTTTTCCCTGAAGTTTGTCCTTTTTAGGGCTTCATACTCAAAGGTAACGGCAGAACACTAATAATAAACTTATAATGTCCGTGCCTCTGTTTGTCACAGGGTTCTATCTCAAAAATGATAAAAGTTAGTAAAACGATAGGTTGTGTGTGCTGTCCTAACCACTAATAAAAACTAAAACAAAAATGAAGTCATCACAAAATTAAAAGATTCAAGAAAAGACATTGTACAGTATAAAATATAACGCAGGGACTTTTGAGATCAGCAGATTTTAATTTGGACCAATAATAAACTAACTACATCCAAAATAAAATCTTAAAAATTAACAAAATCGTTTAAACGGTACAATGCCTCGACGTTCAACGGTCTTGCGCAACAATAGTAAACCGGTATTCTTTTTAAGGGTCTGAATATGACCATATGTTTTTTTTTATTCTTTTGTGTGATCATGCACCCAAAGTTAAGGAATCCTACTGCTTATTAATTCATTTTGACCTTCAGATAAAGTTTTAGATGTATGGGGTCACATGTACACATATTATACCCCATTTTTTCTAAAATAACGTCAAGTTTTCTCTCACAGAAATATAGAATACCTGATACTTAAAAAGACAAACAAAAGTGAAACTTAAAAAACCAAAAGACACAGAGGAAAAACTTGAACATTTTGTTAAGAAACCCCATCAAGTTATTACCGAACAACTTTCAGGCTTTCAGCCTGTATTTAGGAAAAAGTTTTCTAGAACAACATCGGCGAAGTTTCAAATGTCATTATTCATGATAGAGCAAAAAGAACTTTAAAATGCCACTGTTACTAAAGATAAGCAGATAAAAACGTCAATATAGCTTTTAATATTTTCCTGTTATTTGAGCCCCGTTCTATTAACGCTGTCCTTACTGGTTTCATTTGACATCGTTATCAAAGAACAGTAACTTCTCTCACATTGATCAGTCCATGAAGGTTTTGTTTCAAGTTTGAGAGGTAATTTTGTGTCATTGTGTTAAAAAGCGTCGTTTTGCCTTGATATTTTCCTTTTTCAGATCTAAATTTTAATACAAATTAAAATGAATTTTTGTTTCAATTTTTTCTACGTTTAGTCAACTTACGTTATTTATAGGTTACTAAACGTTGTTTCAATTATATATTTACTCGCGCGAATCTTTTTTTATAACTTTAATGCAATGCTGTACAATATAAATACCCACACTTAGCTTTCACAAGTGTTTATAAGTCTTCATTTAAGCAAAACAGGATTTGTTTTTCTGCAAACTTATCCATATGTTACACACGCCAGAGCATTGGATCGCAGCGAGGACCGCACCATAAACAGTATAACGCAACCTAATCTTCACTGACATACAACATAAACAGTATAACGCAACCTAATCTTCACTGACATACAACATAAACAGTATAACGCAACCTAATTTTCACTGACATACAACATAAACAGTATAACGCCGATTTAGACATACAACATAAACAGTAGTACAAAAATTCTTGACAGTATACGGTTTGAAAAACCAGCCTTTCAATATGGATTTCAGAGCATTTTTTAATAAATGAAATTTAGAGTTACCATACACCCTCACAAAAGGACTAGTCGAGGAAACACAGAGATAAAAGAGAAATTACAAGAATAGTTTTGAAATAATTATATAGAAATATTTAAAATATGGGTTTGTATAATGAAAACATAGTAATTTGATAAAACCATCATCAATGGGAATTAGCAGTAATCGGTTTTCCACCACAAAAAGTTCCAAAATGTATATATTTGAAACACGATTTTTTTGTAAATATATTTAACACCAGAGCTTATCACCGTCGCGTCGTGGTGAATGTTATTTTTGAATTTTTGCGCCTTCTCGTTATAATGCTATAAATGTTATGTTAATTGAGGAACAATTATAAAGTCATTTTCTAATCATTAAAAAATGACTTCATAATATAGGTATCATCGTAGTAAAAATATGACCATGAAACCAACATTTGTGGCCACCACAGTCTAACTTCAATACCGTGGCAAATTCCTTCCAAAGCCTACGAAACGTATTGTGATTTGTTAAACTGTTTGCAGTTTTGGAGACGCTAAGAGAAGAATGAAAATATTGCCTTTTGTATGTCAGTTCCTGAGGTAAAAGGCGAGAAGAAAATTTTAATTAAAAGAAATAATAGAAAAGTAAGGCAAGTCTGTTCAACTCAATTAGGTTGAGGAGAAACATTGAAAATGCAAAATAGGTTACGTTTTTCACAATGCTTTCAAATTTTTAGGGACTTTTTGAATATTCAACATTATAATGTGAAGCAGGGTTAGGGGAAAAAAAACCAGTAGTAGTGCCGCGAGAGAAGAGAAATATTTTTATTTTGTGCTTAATGTCTCTTGAAGATCTATTGGTCATTCGAGACGGGGGTTTCACCCTTCATTCGCTGGAAACTTACA
Source organism: Pachypsylla venusta (assembly GCA_012654025.1). Classification (NCBI taxonomy): domain Eukaryota; kingdom Metazoa; phylum Arthropoda; class Insecta; order Hemiptera; family Aphalaridae; genus Pachypsylla; species Pachypsylla venusta. Next base: position 20,235,592 of record CM022878.1, on the reverse strand, counting down.
AGACAGTTACTCACATTAACCTCAGCCAGCCTGGCTTCGACCAGAACAATTCCAGTATCACGAGGGCGCGAACCTACGCGGACACCCACTTGGTAAAACCTTGCTAGACGTTGATTAACATTAGTGATCTAGCGGGAACTGATGTATTTAACGGCTTCGGCCAGAACACTTCCAGTATCACGAGGGCGCGAACCTACGCGGACACCCACTTGGTAAAACCTTGCTGGACGTTGATTAACATTAGTGATCTAGCGGGAACTGATGCATTTAACGTTCCATAGGTGTGGCTAAATCATTTCTTTCTTATTTCAGTGAAATACACATTATTTATTCCATTTCATTCAAATGGCTTTTTGTTCAAATTTAAGTTGATTATATTTAAGGAGTATTTTAATGTCAGTGTTTTTTTTTAAATGTTTTCAAAAATGACGCCTTGGAATAAATTGTTTTTTAAATTTAGAGATTGTATTTAGGAACTTTACAGTCATTATGAAATATAAATTTCAATCATTTTTTTTTTTTTGTATCAACTGCAAAAATATTGGTAAGTCACATGCTCCTACATTCGTAACAGACGAAAGCGCTCGTGACTCACCAGTTGTTTTGTAGTTGATACAAAACTGTTTTAAAACATCCTTGTTGAACATAACAACAATTTACAATGGCCTCTCAATTGGTATAACTTTTATGAAAAAGATACAATTTTGCTAATATTAATGAGAACGAGTGAAGCTTTCTGTATAACATTACTGATGAGTATGGGAGAATTCATAGAAAATGAACCATAACGAGTTTGACATTTACCCCGATAAAATAAATTAAAGGCAACACTGAAATATATTTCCAAATGAGAATTCCAGTGGGTTCCATGAACACTAGAAAATGGCATTTGGACTTGGTATTAGAATTTATGTCTAGAAAATGGAACATTCAAGATTGCATACTTTGCAGCGGTCTTTTTGAAAACATTTATACAGGAAAGCCAAATGATCTGGAATCTAGTTAGCAAAATTGAGGTTTATTTAGAATCTGTGTTATTCAAGAACAAATGTTTATATATGACACACTAGCCGCTTCGCCAGTGCTTCGATACGATTCTTATATTGCTATTTTTTTCAAGGACAATGGAATTTGTAGGGGGGAGTAAGGGTTTGTGTCCATCCTGTCTAGTGCAAATTTTTTTTAAAAAGTCCAAAAGGGTCCAAATTTTGGCGGATTCGGAACTGGGCATGATGGTTATTGGGAATGCACGCAGACTCAAAGAAAAATACTACTACTGTGATGATTTAGAGCAGCGGTCGCCAACCGGTGGTCCGCGGCGAAATTTCAGGATACCAAAAAAAAAATATTTCCTGCTTATTTACCTCGGAAAATAAACCAGAATTTACTCAGACCAAAGCACCCCCAATTTCCCCTAATAAGTTTACATTCATCAGTCTAAGTACGAATTTGAGTGAGGCAACAAAGAGTCTATGTGGGTGTGTCTCTTTCTCTCCCTCTCTTTCAATTTTTCTCTCTCTCTCTCTCTCTCTCTCTTGACTTCAGAAGATAAAGCTATTATAACTGCGTCTTATTTTCTCTCACCCCCACCCCCCTTCATCACCACTTTTGTAGGTGGTGGTCCCCCATTTTTTTGGGGATGAGTTAGTGGTCCGCGGAGTTGAAAAGTTTGGGGACCGCCGATTTAGAGTACTGGCCCTTGTAATGATGTGATACCCACCAGACTAAGTTGTAACAATACAGTAAAATGTGCTAATACAAATAATAACACGGTTCATTTAATTTATATTACTGTTCATTACTGTGTTACCCTCCATCCTTCATCTCGACTAGAATGATGATGAATCGAATGATTCGAAACCAGTTTTTTCATAAGTAATTATAATAAATATTGTTTTTGCTAAGTGTTTTGTTTTATTTTAATAACACTTATAAGTAACATGTTATTCAAAGATTTACTGATGAATAGAATAGACTTTTACTAGGATTGGTAGAGGGAGTAAAGTTTCCATTTAATATTCTAAACGTATCAATCCCACCCTGAACAATTTCCTCGTACCCTGTGTGACGTAATGCAACGTTCCCAACATAATTGAGTTACTAGCAAGGTTTGCTTTTGTTGTGTGATTAATTATAACAAGGCTTCACTTCACATCGCCCCTTCAACTTCGTCATCCTGCCATCTAATTTTCATACGTAATTATTTTTTGTTATTGTTATCATTAGTTTATCATGTATTATATTGTCTAATATTATCTCAAATGAAGTTAAGTTGCTTTGTTTCATTCGCATTTCTAATCAATCTTCTAGCTCATATCTCTCAAATGAATTTACATCGCTTTGCTCCATTCGCATTTCTAATCGATATCCTTGCTTATATCTCTCAAATGAATTTACATCGCTTTGCTCCATTCGCATTTCTGATCGATATCCTTGCTTATATCTCTCAAATGAATTTACATCGCTTTGCTCCATTCGCATTTCTAATCGATATCCTTGCTTATATCTCTCAAATGAATTTACATCCTTTGCTCCAGTCGCATTTCTAATCGATATCCTTGCCTTATACCAGTATCTCTCAAATGAATTTACATCGCTTTGTTCCAATAATTGCATTACTATAACCGTTCTCGTCATTTTTAATATTTTACCAGTTTGTAAATAACTGACAGAAATACCTGGCTTTCGGAAGCAACTAATCAGTAATTGCTTACCCGCCACAACCTTAAAGTGGAGAGCGTTTGTACTGTATGCCGTGTACCGCTTTCCAGACAACATAAATTACTAGTAGTTCTATGAACTGTAGAGCTCTCTCAATCAAAGTGGCCGCCTTGAGGACCTGGATGGACCAATAGGGTTCACACTGATAAGCGAATTCCATGAATAGCCAGTGTCCATGACAAGTTGAATAGTTTGATTACTGAGGTTAAGCAACGTACAGCGAGGTTGTACCATGTGGGTGTCCAAGTAGTATCGCGCCCATGTGGTGCTGGCATTTTTTCCGTCCCAATCCAGGCTGGATGAGATCAATGTGATGGCTGCTTTGGTAGTTTCCAGCGATTGGAGCGTAAAATCCCCGTCTCGAATGACCAATACGAAATTTCATAAAAAGCGGACCAAGGGTTTAGAACCATCGTGGCTCAAACAAAGGAAGTGAGTTCTAGTTTAAACACCGTTATTTTTCGTTCTTTTGCCTTTTGAACCACAAATATTTTCTTGCGATATTTAGAAAGATCTAGGTAGGTACATAAAAACGGAATGAACTTGACAGAATGATCGCTTCGAGCAGAACAAAAAATAAATATGTATACCTATTTTGAGGATTACGATTGCCATTATCCTTATCAATATCAGCCAGCGTTCTGTTTGTAAGTTTGAGAATAAAATTTCCAGCTCATTTATGAAAACAAAAAAAAAATGTTTTACAGTAAAATGAAAATAGATATTCAGTTGGAGCACGTATTGGCCATATTTTATCACCATTTCTTATAACTCCTGCCATACTTTATATTTTCTTCTTAAGTAAATAATAGTTTTCCTTTTCTATACAGGATGACTCAGACTCATGTTAAGGAAAACAGTCGCCAGAATTCAAACTGCAGATCACGCAGCACGTATTGGCCATATTTTATCACCATTTCTTATAACTACTGCCATACTTTATATTTTCTTCTTAAGTAAATAATAGTTTTCCTTTTCTATACAGGATGACTCAGACTCATGTTAAGGAAAACAGTCGCCAGAATTCAAACTGCAGATCACCCAGTAAGTATTGGCCATATTTTATCACCATTTCTTATAACTCCTGCCATATATTTATATTTTCTCTTTAAGTAAATACTCGTAATAGTTTTCCTTTCCATTTTTTATGCAGGATGTCTCAGATTACCCAGTAAGATGTAATTTTAAAGAGATGATTTTCTTCTGATTATCTTTTGTGCCTCGAATACCTCCATAACTTCTTATCTGATTTTTAATTTGGCTGGACTTTTATTATGTTCATAATATTGGTTGACAAAAACGTCACTTTACGGTAGATGAAGGATTTTTTTTTTTTTTTGAGCCAGCGTCTATGGCACGTTGAATACACCAGTTAGATCACTGAAGTTAAGCAACGCCCAGCGAGGTTGTACCATGCGGATGTCCACGTGGGTTCGCGTCCTCGTGATGCTGGCTATTTTTACGGCCCAACCCAGGCTGGGTGAGGTCAATGTGGGTAGCTGGTTTACAACGAATGGAGGGTGAAACCCCCGTCTTGAATGACCAATAGATGTTAAAGAGACGTTAAGCTAAATTAAAAAAAAAAAAAAATCATTCTACGTAGGTGCCTAAGATGGGTATTTCTTTTCATACTCGATTCCAGAAGATTCGCGAAGAAGGCAGACCTCCTGTTCTAGTGGGTAGGTATTGCACTGGGGACTGGGAACCCGGGTTCAATTTCCGCAGTGTCGGAGATAATTTAGTTTTCATCTTTACATTAAATTTGAGCTGCATAAATCCTCCTCAGGCCCAAGCGTAAAAAGTTCTTTGTAGTGCTAGACGCCCGATATACACACCTCTGTACTTTTATTTTGTAGTGTCCGAAGCCCGCGCCATTTTATGTTTCCTTCACTCTTATCAAAATATCTCTGCGCCAAATGAAAATTTCAAAATGTAACCAAACAAAATGATTGAAACAAAATTCTCTGGTGAGTAAAATTAAAACTTCAGAATTTTTATTTTTCTCTCTGTTAGGATAAGTGCCTAAGTTCAAAGTTCAATGTGCACACCTGTGCACAGCGGGCGTCGGTCACTACAAAATAGATTTGACAGCCGGGCGTCGGGCACTACAAAATAAAAGTACACGGGTGTGTACATCGGGCGTGAGGAGGATAACCAGAGTAATATATATTTGGTTTGTTAAAATATTTAAGAGATTACTTGAACATATAAAAATGATGTGATTGTGACAAAGAAATTTGACACTTACATTTTCATGTACTTCGTCGAATATCTCCTGACCCTTCCAACATTCTGCTTCTTGTTCAATATTATCCATCCACCTTTTCTTTGGTCTTCCTTTATTTTGCTTTCCTCCAACATTCATTTTTCTCACCACTTTCCCAATATAATCATCATCTCTCCTTTCCACATGTCCTAACTACTGTAATCTTTATTTTCTTTGATATCTCCGTCACCTTAACTGTATTCCTGATGTAAGTATTTCTTATTTTATCCCTTTGAGTAACTCCGCACATCCATCTCAACATTTTCATTTCCGTTACATTCAATTTGTCTTATTGGGTGTTCTTTATCGGCCATGTTTCAGCTCTGTACATCAAGGCAGGTCTAACAACACATTTGTACATGAATCCTTTTGTTTTTGTACTTATATACTTATCAGTACTCCAGAGATCTTTTTCCAATTTAGCCATGCTGCGTTTATTCTGTGGGAAATGTCTGACTCAAGCTCTCCATTTTTACTCACCGCCGATCCTAAATACTTGAATTTATCTACTTTTTCCAAAGGTCTATTTCAATCTTATAGAATCTTCATTTACATCATGTATTACTGTGCTGTCTTCATTTTCATTCTCTTCTATTACATGGAACCCTAGATAGACTGTTTTATTTACATTTATTTTAAATGGCAGTTATGGCAGTACAAAACGTAAAATCGAGGTGTTCAAACTAGACCCCAATTCGTTTGATCAATAATTGGGCAATCTTTCAATAATAGGTAGTTAGACCATCATCTTCAGAGAGAAGAAATTGTCTGTTATGATATTTTGTATGCAGGTTTGGATGACATGTTCATTATAATGACCACACTCACAAACCCAACTGTTATGATATTTTGTATGCAGGTTTGGATGACATGTTCATTATAATGACCACACTCACAAACCCAA
>CM022878.1:20166854-20225635 GCA_012654025.1 Pachypsylla venusta | reverse complement strand
GTCAAGGCCATAGATAGATGGAGCATTCTGAGCACAATTAAATGTTGATAGAGGGAAAACAGTAGGTGACGGTCAAGGCCATAGATAGATGGAGCATTCCGAGCACAATTAAATGTTGATAGAGGGAAAACAGTAGGTGACCGTCAAGGCCATAGATAGATGGAGCCTTCCGAGCACAATTAAATGTTGATAGAGGGAAAACAGTGGGTGACCGTTAAGGCCATAGATAGATGGAGCATTCCGAGCACAATTAAATGTTGATAGAGGGAAAACAGTGGGTGACCGTCAAGGCCATAGATAGATGGAGCATTCCGAGCACAATTAAATGTTGATAGAGGGAAAACAGTAGGTTACGGTCAAGGCCATAGATAGATGGAGCATTCTGAGCACAATTAAATGTTGATAGAGGGAAAACAGTAGGTGACGGTCAAGGCCATAGATAGATGGAGCATTCCGAGCACAATTAATTCTGAGCAAAATTATCTGCACCTGAATTTAAGCCTGGGGAAGTTGTAAGATATGTAAAATAAGATGTTTCCCAAAACTAAATCAGGAGTCAATCTTCATGTGAAAATGATTCATTAATTTCTGAATAGAAGGTCTAATATATATTTAATTGTTTTGTCTAAAGTAATTGTTTTTTTTTTAACATTCTACAATTCTTCTTCCGTCTCGATTTCTTGGAAATGGGAATCGGGAGACGATGGATGGTATCAAAAATTAAATTATTTTGTTTCTCTCTTTCTCGGTACCAAGTACAGATAGGTAGATACTATAGTTTTTCTTGTGACTTTGTGTTTTACAAATTGATGCTACAGTTGCTTCTGAACATTTTTTTACAAAAAAATAAAATAAGAAATAAGGGACAAAATTAATTAGGTAAATGAAGGCAAAGTACAGATGGCAGAGGGGCTCGGGGCTGCCACACCGACCTTCTGTTTCCTTTGTATATCTCTATACATATATTTTCCTTCATTTGAAAAAAAAAAAACTTTAATTTGACTTGTAACTGGAAAATGTTTATGAGAGAACAGGAAAGTTCAGGGGGTTGTTACCGAAGGATACTGGGTCATTGTATACAAAACATACCAAGATCTTTTATGTTATGCAGTCTTGATTCATTTTGTAAAGCGGGGTACGTCGCTATGGTAATTTTCAAATTTAGTTTGAAATTGCCAATTCTTCATAGTTGGTGCACTTTCTTCGGATCACAGCCACCACATTTCTTTAACTACACGATGTGATGCTCTAGTTTCAATACCACGATTTTTCTTTTGTTTGTCTGTTTGTACCACGATAACGCTCGAACGCCTTATCAAATTTTTATAACGAAATAGCTAAATTTTTGGGTCACCAAGGAAAAAATGTTGGCTATTTGAATTGAGTAAGATCTACAGGTAACTGAACAACTAGTTTTACAACAGCTATGTGGCCCCTTTGAGTGGTGGACCACTTAGCTGTTTGTCTTCGACTTACTGTTCTACCATTACTAACAGGCTTGCTAACAGACACACCCCGTATAGTTAGAATCAACCTGTCTCTTTTTGGAAACATGATGGCTAAAAACTCCTCCTTCTTAGTAGCTAAAATTAGCTCCTTTTTTTCTCTTAAAATAAATAAATTGAGTAGAAAATGGGGGAAAAGAAGAAGAAAAAGAGAAAAAAGTACTACAACATAAAATGAAATTGTACTTCTTGAAAATGTATCCGTTCGGTGGGTTTCAATTTTCAAATTGCAATTTTCTCTTACGTAAAGCAGAGGGCAAATGATAATTTTTTTTTTGCTCGTTAGTTAGCTTCTCGTTCGCAAGAAAAGTCAACCTCTCACATTTTTATTCCATAACATCATCCAAGAATTGTCATTATGTACCAACCAGAGTACTGTGAAACTGAAACATAGCTATTTTTTCCTCTCTAACTATAATTTTCATCTTCACTGACACATTGCAATATGTCGGAGGTTAGAAACCTCTGAAACACAATAATTAAATTTAACGGACTTTTTTGTGTCAACGTAGGTATTTTCACAATAGAAATAATCAATTTCAAAGTAAGAAAAATCTGTCCATACATCAAATCAAGTTTATGCTCGGATTAATACCGCCGTTCTCTTTTAATAAAAAAGAGAACGGGACCGGTAAGGATTCAAATTTAGTGCCTATTCATATTACTTTGTGCATTGATTGAGCGTGGACACCTTTGTCTGCAGCATGATATACCTTTGGTGGTTTAGCGGTTTTCGAATGCTTTTTGGCGCCGGTTTCTGCCTAAACGGTAAGCTTAAAATTTGGTGCCTATTTATATCAATTTTATGCAAAATACATTTTATTTGAAATTGATCCTACTCTTGACAGTTTTTTTCCGCATTTTAGCGGTTTTCACGAGTCTAGTAAGGAACGTCGTTTGTTTTCATCCTATATCGTCTCTCTTCGGTTTCTGGATCTCAGTAATTACAATATTTTAGCTCCCTCTATCATATTGTAATTATTGGCGTCCAGAAACCGAAGAAGATATAGGATGAAAAAAAAAAGTCCATCTGAGAATTAATTCCACCTTTTGAGGGAATCTACCTCGGGCGGAAATCGAATTTCCGATCTCGAGGCAAGTGAATAGCAAGCAAGACTGTTTCTATTCACTTTAATTAAACAAAACTTCATCAAACGGAAACAGGAGATATAATATTCATTAAAAAAAGTCAATATTTTCTGCACGAATACAATACTTTATCTTCTAGGAAGAGAAAGTAAAAATTCATGCATTCTGATGACTCGAACGCACGCCTTTATCAAGCGTGTCGGTAGAGACGCGTACGTCAAGAGTACGCAAAGCTACCGACTATATTAACACGAAAGATAGTTCGTAGGTATGAGGACCCACTTTTTTCTGCCACTTCCAGATGACTTTTTGAAAATGTTATGTTATATTCTGTATGGGGCATGGTAATAGATGGTGTTTCCCCCAAANTACTCGGTATGTAATTCACTGTTATTTTAGGCAAAACAGTTTCTGATAATTGAGGAAATTACAATTTCAAAAAAATTGGTTTCTATACCGTTTTTCCCAAATTATAAAAAGTAAGTTTTATTCTATGAATAAGGAACCTTAGTCCACTATATCGGTTCTTAGTCCAGAACCGTTACAACTACGCCAAAAATCACTAACATTTTTATTTTGTGACATACTGGGAGGATATGCCAACCATAAGTCGAAATTTTCATGTAAAATCCTATGGGAAAACTAACAAGTGCAAACCCTGTATAATGTATACGTGTAATATTATAATTACACAGGATGTACTACGGTGCCACTAAAATTAATGTCATCTGAGTCACTTCACACTTAACCAAAGAACAATCTAAATTTATTTCGTTCAAGACATAATTTTTGAGTTCGATATACGCTTTGTATCTAAGTGATCATTACTTACCAAGAACTTTGTTTTATCAAATGATCTGTTGTTGATAAAGATACACACAAACACCACATAAAACCTCTTGCTAGTAAAAAAAAGAAGCATTTTTTTTATTGCTATATTTCAAAGGTTCATACTCCCAAAGCACACATAATATTATTTTGAGGATATCAAAAAATATCACCCCACATCCCTTCTATTTCATGGGCCCCATTAACCTCAATTCAGAGTTCTGGAGATCTTTGACCAGCCTTTTTTACATTGTCCAGACTTTTGTGTACCTTTATTTTACTCACATATATTATTTTACAAACCCGTCCTTTATGTTCTGTTAAAGAATATTACCCACTATTTATTTTGCCAATATCTTTTCTGTCAGAGTCTTTATTTCCTCTGAGTGTTCTAGTTTCTAAAAACATTACATTACCCGGGAAGAAAAATATATTTTTGCTGTGTCTCACAATGAAGCTACAAAAAATCTTGACATGAAAAATAATTATTATGGAAAAATGACACCACAGGAATCAGCACACTTAAAATATTTACCATGAACCACTGGTTGGTCCAATAGGATCTAAAACTAATCAGTTAATTTTATGAATCTAATAATAATTGTCAAATCGCAGTCAAATCACATCAACAAATAAATAGTGAACATAAATAATAAACATTATACCATCAAATCGTAGTTTCATTAACTATCTAAATAGTCAAAATAAATAATAAACATTATCATCAAATCGTAATACCATCAACATCAAAAGTGTAAGTGGTCAACATAAATTAAAAACATTTCCATCAAATCATATTTGTATCAACAATCTAAATAGCCAACATAAATAATAAACATTACCATCAAATCGTAGATCCATCAAAAATGCATATAACCAAAAGAAATATTATACGTTATCATTAAATCGTAGTTCCATCAACAATGTTATTTGTCCACATAAACAATAAACATTAACATCAAATCGTAGTTCCATCAGTGACATAAATAAAAAACCAATCAACTTGATACCAACACAAGGAAAAATAAATAAGTTGTAAAAGTTATAGCTTCCACCGAAACTCCCAACGTTCTTTTAGAAGTAATTACATCAACTGTGACGTGTCAACAAAAGCTTATTGAAATTTATTACCCTCTGTCTGTCCAGAGCTTGTTTGGTTCTGTCTGAAAAAGAAGCAACACTTTTAAGACTTTCCAACAGAGTTCGAAACTTTCTTTTCATTAGCCCTTTGATATCTAACATACTTAATGAGTGACATATTTAGGGCTGCAGTCTAATACATATGATTAGCATCGAGCATGATGATCACACTTAATGTCCCCATGATGGTCGGTTCTACGTACGAGGACGAGCTGGAATGCATACCATCATAGTTTCAGTCAATATCCGTCAAAATATTTTCTGTAAAATCAAGCGTGTCGGTAGAGACGCGTACGTCAAGAGTACGCAAAGCTACCGACTATATTAACACGAAAGATAGTNTCTTGACGTCTTTTTTTACACGAAGTGTTTTTTTGGGGGATTATATCAATCTGTTTCTATTATGTTTTAAAAACATGGATTTAAATGGGAAAACGGTTGATTTCGAGAAAAACACCGCTACTAATCCCATCAATGTGTAAAATTCCCATCAAATATAGCAAAGGTCGTTCAAAAGTAATATTCGGTGATTTTTCCAGGCGTCATTTTAAACATTGGCGGGAAAAACCGATCAGGTACAGTTTCGCTTAGGTCTCATACAAAACATGACCTAAGAATTTTTATCAGCCCGCTTGAAGCACAATATGTGTCTTGTCAGTAACAATGATCCATCTGAAAAACTAGTAAAAATGTTAAATTCGCTCTGAAATACGTTTTTTATTAGTAGCGGAAAATATATCTGTGCGGGAATTCAGAGGTTTTATCACAGATCTAAACGAAATCGTTCCTGAACAACGTTCAAAATAACGTCATAGGATAAATCACTGAAAATTAATATTGAAACGTCCCTCGCACATTGCGGTCAATGTTAGGTGAGTTTTGGAAAATGTTTACCTATCCTTAAAACTTTTTGGTGCCTCTTTAATGTTTCCACTTATCCTTCATGCAGTAGACCTAAATTGAATGATGCCTCATTTCATTGGCTCCTGGTCATGAAATGGGTTAATATTCATCTTCGTTCTATCGCTCAATTTTGTTTTATGTAGTTAATGAAAATTCAAATTGTTTTCATGGAATAAGTAATAAAGTGCCGAGTTTACTACTAGAATTAAGTGACAGGCAGTTTTAATAAAAATTGAAAACTTTTCAGTCATATAGAAAAAGAGTAAATGAGTTTTTTGCTTTCGTATACAGTGTACTTACAAACTACAGGGTGAGCCATAATAACGTTATTGCAAGGCAAGGAAAGGTAGAAACTGTTATTTCCAGCACAAAATTCTCTAATAATTATAAGCGGTTTTCACTTCGTTTTCAAGATGGCGGCCATTTTTAAAATTCAGACCCTACCGCACATAAATCGCTTATAAGTTTTTTTTTTTTTTTCATACAGATAGCAAAATACAAAGCTTTCCGGAACTTGGCCTGACGCACTATCGTGCGCTAAGCGACTTAAATCAGGGAAACAAACTTATGATCTAACTTTTTTTCTTCGTGATTTAGCACTGGTCCCAACAAAATTCAACCCAACAATGGGCATGCATTAGATAAAACATCTAAACTGCATCTTCCACGGCGAACGAAGAGGGAAGTTTTTCTTCTTCGATTTTTGAGTTCTATATGTATCTTAAAATCTCAACATTTGAGAGGGGGTGTTCTTTTTGTAATGACATCATTTGTTATTTCAGCTTGCTCAAAATTGTAATTATTTTTTCTTAAAAAGAATAGCATTTACTACTGAAAGAAATGCCTACTTGTCACAATGTACTTCTATGTTATTACTAATTATACAACCCAGGCTAGGATTCGAACCAAGAACATCCACAATCCACATTATGAATCTATATATGCTCTACCATTTGGTAGAGTCACTGAAGGACAGGTAGAATATAGTTAACAAAATTATAGGAAACACTTTACATTTTTTCGTTGTAGCGTGGAAATCGTAATTAAAAAATCGTTTAGTTTAAAAGTTTGCTTTATATAAAGTAAAAAGTAGTGGGTAAGTTTTTGCAACACCATTTTTTTAGAATAATATAAAATGACTTAATTTTCATAAATATAATATCCACATTCAATCTGACACTTTGGCACTAGGGACACGCAGTAGGATATACTGCGGTTCTGTAGAATGTGAACTTGTAGTTCATATTCTAAAATTTGCCGATTTTTGAAATAGAAATCAAAATTTTATTTTTTGACAATTTTTACTTTCCTTATCCTATATTGTAATGGGCTGAAATTTTAGATGCCGTGTTTTCAATGCCAAAACACGTTTTGAGGTCCCCAGTGCCAATTCTAGAATTTCAGACATTGGTCCGTGTATGTGGCTGTCTGTAAACAATAATCTCAAGAACGCTAAGTGCTAGTCAAATCTCTAGCACTTTCATATGTATGTTAATTTTATGCCCGGAACGAACCACGAAGTTTTTGTTTGAAATCGAAATTACTGTAGGCGTTTTTAGCGGTTTTGCTTAATTCCACCTAAAAGGGAAAGGTAAGAGCTAGAACTTGAAATTTGGTGGCTATTCATATTACTTCTAAGCATTGATTGCGCAAAGACAACTTTGGTGTAAGTTTATAGATAAGGAAAGTCGTGTGATGTTTTACACCAAATTTTTTAATGAACCTTAAGAATTGAATGATACGTGTCTCCTATTCGGGATCTAAGTGTGATATATTGATCAGTTGTTGGTAAAGCTGACAGATTCGCAACCTGGAAGCTGTTTGTTAGAATCCAAACTAATAATCAATATTCTTTGGCAAATAGAAATACGTAAATTGTAGCAGGTAGCAGTCCCTGTATCACTTATATTTGAGATTTTTCTTTTTTTGGTAATTGAGGACGACAACTTTACCGGCCAAATTTCGAGATTCGAGAGAGCGGATTTTTTTTCATAGCCCATTCAAAACATGTAATGAATATACAAATATAGTTTGACCGGATAATTTATGTTGAAGGATATATAGAAAAGTACTCCCCTGTGACACAATTTATATCCTGTAAGTATCCATAAAATTGCATAAAAATGTGATATCAGATTACTTGAGAACAGGATCTCTAATATACATACATTTCCATAGATAAGATAATAAATGATGGCGGCATCACCCCTCCCGCCATCTTCCAAGTGATGTCATTCTAAGCTGATGACATTTTAGTCTCCATAACAATTTAAATTTATTGACAGTCATTTTGTGTTCTAATGATATACGATTGAACTTTATAGACAGTAGAATAATTGATGTCACTCTAGTAGATAATAACAATATAATCTAATTGAACCATGAGAGTGCATATTGCACTTCACATCAATATCATGCTAAGAAAAGTGCACGACATTTCACCGGAATATAACTACCCAAAATATCAGAATTATGATCAGGAGAAGAATAAATAGACTCTTGAGTGGAAGATAACCACTTGATCTCAAATTGATAACGAAAAAAGCCAGATAATGATTGAATCACGCCCTCCAGTTTACCAGGCGTGCAAGCACTATGTTACCAGGACTCCGCGCCGAAAGATTTTTTTTTTTTTTTTAAATGAACAAGGAAATGATAAAGTACTTCATATGCAAGTACGACATGCATTCTTGACATGATGAGTCTAAACAGGAGATTAATATCGAAGGTATTGCTTTTCTGTGTTTGAGAGCCTATGTCACTCTCCGGACACTAAAAACTATCTTTTTTAACGCTACAATTACATAGCCCTAACCAGTAAGAGATGTAAAAGTCTCTCCAAGAGTACCCAAAACCATCAAAATATCAAGTCCACTGCATTTGATTTAATGTCATATATTTATGAATAATGAAATAAACAGATTGGCCACGAAAAGAAATCTATAGAGCCACAGAAAAAGAAGCTTTCTACGGGCACCAGATGAATGTAATCTATAACACCATCCACACAAAAGAAGACTGAATCAAATAAACAAAAGCCAAAAATACAGAAAAACAAGAAGAGTTAACTTTAAATGAAAATAAAATAATCTACATTACAGAAAAGCTTTTTTAAAAAAAGACAACACAACAAAACAATATAACGTTGATAAATATAACGTGGCTCTGCCCAAATCATGTTAGATTCTGGCTCTGGCTGACAACGCGCCCGCCTACAAGGGAAACTATTTAGTATTAAAATTAGAACATAACATGGTTTTCATTGTCAAAAGTAAAAACACTATTGGGGTTCCGTACTAAACAGAAACATGATTAACCAAACCCACAATGAACTCTAGTTCCCCAATATGTCTGTCTCTTTGTCTTTTATAGATATAACTATATCTACACACAATAAGTTTCGAACGTTTGGTCCGATTCTGATGAAATACAGTATGTCCCAGAAGTCCTAGCGGAGGCTCTGTAACTTTTGAATGGCTTGGAATTTTTTAATTTTGATTGATCCTTTAGGGATAGAAAAGAGTACTTGGCCATTCGATAGATGTTTGTAAAATCCAGGTTCGATCCTAGGAAATGCCATTTTTTAAACAAAAGTTTCGGTTTCTCAAGAATTTTAAATGGAATGGTACCAATTCTATTTTTTAATATAAAAGTTGGAATAAAATAAGGACTAATTTTCATTTACATTTTTTGAAATATATAATCAGGGGCGTAGATAGAGGGGTCTGAAGTTTTATTTTGTGACCCTGTATAATGGCCCCGATTTCGAGCATCGATGTAGAAGTTCAATTATTGTGTTCCACGAAACGTTATTCATCTACTGAAATCAAAGGGAAGACATTTTTATCATTGTCGTAGACTGTCAAAGTCAATTCTTATTTTTCTTCAGGAGGTTAAAATCAGGCCGTTTAGAAAGTCAGAATTAAGGTTATAATTTAGTAGAAACAAAAGTAACTTAAATATGGAATCGTTTTAGTATAAAATAACAAATAATATTAACTGTCTCATTTTTTTTCAGGGTTGCCAGAGGAGTGAGAATTTTTAAATACAAATACTGGTTTAAAATACGAGTTATGTAATTGTATTGATAATGTCTCATTCCTCTGGTCCTAATGTGAAAGAAATGACAACGATAATGATTGTTATTTTTTGCTAAAATATTTCCATATTTAATTTACTTTCTACTGTTTGTACTAAATTATAACCTTACTACAGACTTCATAAACGGCCTAATTTTAACCTCCTGAAGAAAAATGAGAATTGACTTTGTCAGTCCGCGACAACGATAAAAATGAAAATGTGTACTTTTCATGATTTCAATAGACGAGGAACTTTTTTTGGAACACAATAATTGAACTTTTACATCGAAGCTCGAAATCGGGGCCGTTGTACCTACAGGGTGTAACAAAAAAAAACTTCAGACCCCTCTATCTCCGCTCCTGATTATTTTTTTCAAAAAATGTAAATGAAAGTTAGTATTTATTATATTCCAACTTTTATATTAAAAAATAAAGTTGGTACTATTCCAATTAATATTCTTGAGATACCGAAACTATTGTTTAAAAAATGGCATTTCCTAGCATCGAATCTGGATTTTACTGACATAAATCGAATGGTCGAGGACCCTTTTCCACCTCTAGGATCAATCAAAATAACACTTCTGGGAGGATATACTGTATGTAGAATTGGTCGACTATTTCAGAGGATTAGCATCGTTATTGTAGAGTGGAGAAACCTTTGGATATGGCAGAGATGAGAATGCTACGGTGAATTTGTGGGATAACAAGGAAAGATAGAGTGAGAAATGAGAAAATAGGAGTAATAGTAAAAGTGGGATCATTGGGGAAGAAAATTTAGGTGAGTAGATTGAGGTGATTTGATCAGGTGGAGAGGATGGTTAATATCCATAGGAAGACAACAAAAGGTGCAGAAGAAAAAAGATTTTCTACCACTTGCAAAAAGAAAATGAGGGGAGAGACACGAAAGTCAAAATTTTAATTGCATGAATTCAATGTGACCTGGGATTAAGTTCTGTGGCAAACGCATGAATACATTAGTAAAAATATGACAGAAAGGTCAACTAGCTATCATTTGTTTTTTGAGGAAGACTGAAAAGAATAAGAAATACAAACGACCATTAAAGTTTTTGAACAATCCGTTACACAGAATATTTTTTGTCCATTACAGTAAACGTCTCCGCTGAACAAAAAAGTCACCAGCACTCTCTTTTTCAAAACAAAAACTTTTTCCTTTTTGCCCACCTGAGAATTTTCCCGAGTTTTTGAGTAATTAAAATTTATGTCCAGTTGATTTTATTTTCAGTTTTGGGTGACCGGACAATGTGCGGTCACATCGTTTAACTTTGAACATTTTCAGTTGGTCACCATATTTATAATGTGTTCTGAAGTTTGTGTATTTTATTTAAAAAAGGAGTGACTTCCATTTGCTTTTGTAAGTTTAGTGTAAAATTAACGATACCCAAGTTGTGCTATGTTTTTTTAAAGTCCCAAGAATTGAAAAGGAGCGAACTAGTAGTTCTAGTGTTAAGTCCCGGGTGGCCAAATGCGGCCCAAAAATCAGCCAATTCCATGATCAAAATAAAACATTTATACCTAAATGAGGCATAATACTCAAGAGTTAGAAAAATGGAATAGTCCTAATCAAGCTCACTAAATACAGTCAAGAAATGATAGTTAGATAAATGGAATATTCTTGATGGTGCTAATGGATTTACTGTATTGAAGAGATAGCAAGACCGAGTTTACTATAATGATTTCAATACATAAAAATTAGGAAATTAGAAAATTCTAGATCAAGCTTACTGTGCTAGAACGATAAAATGGAATATTCCAGACTATGATGGGCTTACTGCGTTCAAGAGATAAGAGTTGTAAAAACTTTTAACGTTCTTTTAAAAGCACATTACAAGCAATATTAGCATAAGCTACAATAATGAACAATGTTCAGGACAAATGAAATGACATTACACTTAATTGTCGAGACATTAACTTTTTTAAAAAAAAACTTCAAAAAGTCAGAAATGCTGTTTACTAATTTCCAGACTATCGCGTAATCTTATCAAACGTAATAAAAGCCATTACAAAAGTTAAACACACAAAACGAGATCACTTTGTTCCATTAAATTTATCTTTTCAGTATCTATCCAAGTGTCTAAAGCTTAAAGCAATATACTCATTTTCAGAATTTTGTTTGAATTTTCTAAATGCATTGAACCAATAATATTGACACAAGTTTAAGTTCTTTATAAAACTCATGTCTCTGAAAAAAAAACAATGTACCCAAATAATAAAGCAATGTACCAAATAAAAATATATATAGTATTCCTTTTTTGGTTTCCCCTGTCTAGTTCCATAGGTCAAAGGATCTATGTGAAGGTGTTTATAATAAGGGCCGCTTTTACAAAAAATAGGGAACACGGTGTTGGTGAACTCAGTTTGAACTCTCTCAATATGGCTTTTACCAAAAATATTCCGGGTTGTGTTGGTGTTTGATAAATTTGACAACATCGTAAACCTCTTTGTATTTTTGGTTTTTCAAAAGCACAGATATGTCTATAACTGTAGATACGAACTAGTGATATATAAAATTGAAGTAAAATAAATTGACAACAGATCAAAATAAATTACTTCTATAGAATATTTTGGTTCTTTTTCGCAAGAATAGTTTTGAAAATTCTCATGTAATTTATTTTTGACGGATGTTTAAACTAAAACTTGGTAAAAGCCAAATTTTGTGCGAACCCCAGGTTAAACATCCCGATGCTTTAAGATTTCATTATTTTTTACCATAGCTGTACAATTGTCAGCAGTAGGCCGAGTTAACCCCCAAAACAAAACCATACCATTTTTAAAAAAACGGGCTGATTTGTGTACGGAATTATGAGCACTATTTTTACATCTATTGAAGTTGATGCTAAACCATAATTATGCCAACCGCATAAACTTATCTCCAAAAATGAAAATGAAAAATGAACTCTTTTTAGCAAACAAGAAATACACAAAGGATGCACGGGGAAAAGTGAGGGAAAGAAAAAAAGAGGAAAATTTTAAAAAAAAAGGAAAAGAAAAATGCAAATCTGAAAATCGTTAATTTTGAATACTCTTCATCATCATCTCGTTTGTTCTCCCTTCTTACACTAAGGCCCGGATTGCCAACACACCACTTTTTGAGCACTGCGTTCATTCGACGACACCATTGTATTCCGTGTAAATTAAACTATTCACATTATCGTAACTTGGGTCTAGTACCCAGGTAAAGTGTTCTTTTATATATTAGTAAACCAGGCCCAAAAAAAAATAAACTAGAAAAAACAGTAGATTTTCGTGACTAATTTGTCAATCTTGCACGGGAAAAAATGTGGCTCCACGGAACCATCCTTCTTTACATTACAAATACTCTTTAAATCCGAAAGCATAACAACGTAAAATAGAAAACCATTTGAATTAAAAGCTAATGGCCTGATAAGTTAATGTGAAGTGTAATCTAAATAGTAAACCTTCTTTAACTCTTCTGATGCGTTCTTTTGGAGTAAATTTAAAGGCGACCCGACTAAGACACGAATTTTTTCTTCGGTGAAGATTTGCCGAATAAGTAACTAATATTACCGAGACTCTTACCCATTGCAGTTTCAAGAAATATTTTTATGGTCATAATTTTTTGCATTATCTTTCCATTCTTCGACCATTTTCACTCACAACAAAAAAAAAATGTACCTAAACACATAAAGCTGTCCGCAACAGAACATAACAGTCGGTGCAAGTTCAGAAATGTCCTAAAAATACATACTTATCCATTATCATATATGTAGCTGATAATAATTGAAGTTTTTTTCACGCCCTACAGACATATGTATGTATACAGTATGTCCCAAAATGACCGGTCATTTTGAACGGCTTGGAATTTTTGAATTTCGAAAAGTTCTAGGGACAGGAACAGGGCCATGGCCAATCGAGTGGTTATGGTGAGATCCAGGTTCGACCATCCGAAGTGACTTTGATTGACAAAAAGTGTCGATTTCTCAAGAAATTTAAATGGCATGGTACAATTTTTGATTAATTAAATAAAAGTTCAAATAGAATGAGAACTAACTTACATTTACATTATTTCAAAAATTCTTCTTTGGGGCAGAAAAGTTGGATACCAACTTTTCTGCTAAAAGGCGCGTTAGATCCGAGCCTGCTGCAAATCCCTCGTCCTCATTGTTTCTTATTATCATCAACGTCTTTTCTGCTTTACTCTTTCTTTCTCTCGCCCTGCCTTTGTCGTCATGAATGAGAAAATAATATTTTTCCTAATGTCTTCCATATTTTTTGTACAAGTGTCTCATTAACACTTTAGAATGTTTTCAGTTATGTATAAATTATACAAGAAAGTTAGTTCTGAAGAAAAATAATAAAGTTCGCGATACGATATAATGATGACAGCATGCTGTGGCGGAAGGAGCATCTGTATGACTCCGAACAAAAATGTAGGGTCATAGAAATAATGACTTTGGCTTCAAAAATTATCCCAAATATAAAATTGATTCAATGATTCAAATATGATGGATATTTTTTCAAATCATCACTTATTTTTTCGGGGATAGGTCACGTTGAAACAGTAATGTCCCGCAAAATTTTTCGTAACCCTAGAAACGACATGAAACGTAACCTAAACTCACCCGTTGGGTGGAATCAAAACTCAAATAAAAAAGAAATACGAAAGCTAAATAAAAAGAAGTACAGGGTGTCCCAAAAGTCGGAACCCACCTGAATATCTTTTGAACGACTTTATGTGGAGTTTTGAAATTTTGCAAGGTATTATGTCCCAAATTAAACCACCTGATGGTGTGACCAATTTTTCAGGGGCGGGTCCCATGTGGCCCCCAGGGGGTCCAACTTTTGTTTTTTAATTACGAACCCCAATGGTATGATACATTTTCAGAAAGACAATAGAATTAGAAGTACTTTGCAAAAAAAAAAAAATTACTCGTCTCGCTTGTTTGGCTTCAAAATGGCGGCCATTTGAAATTTCCAAGAGTGTCTAAAACTAGGTGAATTTTTTGCAATAAAATATTAAATGATTGCATAGGACACCAAAGTCGAGGAACCTGCTTTTTAGACATAACTCCACATAAAACCGTTCAAAAAATATTCAGGTGGTCTCGGACATTTGGGACACCCCGAATTAAAATAGTAACGCTACATTTCTGTCTGGAGTCAAATATCTGAAGAACAAAAGTTGTCCATAACTATATAAGGCATTTTCGCTGTCGAAAAAAAAAACCTGTCTGCTCTGAATTTGGTGTGTAATAATTAAAAATTAAAATTATATTTACATTAATTTAATTTTGATGAAAATGAGAGCTCACTTACTTTTCCAAGACAATCAAAAGACACCTTGACAGAATATTCGGATGGTCTTACCTGAAAAAATAAACATAATTACAAACATGAAGATCAAATGACTCACACAGTGCGTCCCACACATTATGAAAAACTCAAAATATAAAAGCCTAAAATATATCTCTACTAAAAAATACCAAACAAATATTCATTGTTAGTTGTTACAAAAACCTATTGGGTATTACAAAAGCAGTCCAGTCATTTGTTTTTAATTAGGAAAAAAATTATATTTATTTGAGTCCGCGAGAGCTGCACAAAATCACATTTTTTAGACTTCCAAAATTCCCAGTTTTCTAATCAACAAATGTTCGGATAGACATCATAGTCTTAGGGTATACGCAGACAGCCGCATACTTACATTATTGCTTAACACACATCTATCCATCTATATCCACATATGGAAGGAAAAAAAATACAAATATTTTTATGGGAGTACGCAGCATCCTTGATCTACGGGTTCCCCTAAGAAAATGTGGATTTGACAATTCTTTATATGTATTCAAAAATGTTGGTGCCCTGTGGGTCTGAAAACTAGGAAATGCTATGAAGTTGTGAACATTTAAATTATTTATCAGTGTTTTTCTGTTCTCATCATTTAAAATGTTATACATTATTAAATTCGAATTTGAAAATCTCCACGAGATACCCCGTGTTTTTGGAATTGTAATAATCTGTGAAAGTCTGCCTATAGCGTGTGCTAACTTTTAAAAGTTTTTGTCAAAATTGGGTCAAATATACCTAGCTATGTGTTATTATATTGAAATGATGGAAGGTAGGCCAGAGTGTGGATGGACCCATTAATAACCCATGTTGTTATACTTTATCATTCTTTCTTTTTTAAAAAGAAAGCTTTAACTTGAAAACTTTTCTTATTACAAAGTTCCAGGAAAAATAACAATGATTTTTTTGTGATATTTCTTCCCCCTTCCCCCACCCCATATACTTTGCCTACATAATTTTATGTTCTAATACTGGATGAGGTTACTTAAATTATTCCTCAAAACTAATGAGAAACCATAATCCTATTCTTTGTCCAGAAGTAACGTCTGCCAATAACTTCTTCACTTCTCTATAAATAAATGAATTAAATTAGTATGGCTTTATTAATCTAGTCTAAAGGAGCATTCACATTTCACACTAAGCAGTGACAGGACCGGGAGGTTATTCCCGCTGACCGTGAGCTCACAGTGATGCACTTTCACTGTCACGTGCTAGTCTAGTATGAACTTGTTCTTTCAAATGCCTGGAAGAATATTTTTAAGTTTTGCCGGGCGGATGACTTGTCACTCCTTAGTGTGAATGAACTCACCGTCAACGTCCATAATATGTATTTCTAATAATATTAAAAACCCTAAAGCGAGAGCACAAAGGAGTTCTTTGAGTTTGTATATGTGGGAGCTCATTAGGAAACCTTTTGAAAATATTGTTTCATTCTCAAGTTCTATAAAACTCCCAAACTTCGCTTCCTATACAATAATAGTTTCATTCAGCTTCCTCCATATTGCAAATACGCAGATAAGAAATCGATGATACTTCTTTTTTTTAAAAAAAAAAATATTATTTTTCTAATAAGAACTCCCTTTCTCAGATATTATCGCCAATAAGAACTCAATCAATCAATGATCATTTCTGATTTTAGCTAGATATATGAGACTGCAGTTCTAAATAAGAAGTTGTTGTTTGCTACTAAAGTTTTTAATTGTTCTCTTACACTTAAACTTATAATTTACATGGGCTCCCTAGAAGCCTGTCAATCACTGCAACACGATAACATGATTACATCATCAGTAAAAATACATGCATAATAATATTGCCGAGCTGATTTCAATATTATCAAACACCATCAGATCAGGTGGACTCGGTCGTGAGGGATGTTACGGCAAAAGTGGTTGATTCCGGTGTGATTATTTATTTATTTATTAAGGTACAATTAACAATCAAGGTTCTCTTAATATATTACAAATTATACCTGTGGATGAAATGGTCAGAAATTAAAGTTAAAATCAAAATTTAGTTCTTTTTTGCGACTAAATTTTGATTCATTTTTATTGAAAAAATCAACTCCAGCAGCCGCGAGTTGATTGGACACAGAGAGGGAGTAGTAGAAAGGATCAGGAGGGATGATATTAATAATGCTAAAAGTATTGTTAAAAAGTCTGTTCGAATAAATTCTCACAGTTAATCCTATGCAAGAAACCATGGCAGGGAAGTCAACCTTATTTTGAAGAACATTATAAAGGAATTTTGAGGCGTGCAGATCGCGACGATCACTGAGTTTTTCAATATTTAGTAGGAAGCAGATATTATCGTAAGAGTAGAGAAATTTGCCGTAAAGAAACCTATCATAGAATAAACCCAGAAATTTACTTTGAACATTTTCGATGCGATTAGAATTGGTAATGTTTAACTTATTAGAGATGAGAGAACAGTACTCCGACTTGGAACGAATGAATATAGTGAAGAACATGATCATGAGCGGCATAGAATTGAAATTCCCACATAGCCTAAGAATAATACCAAAACGAGACAAAGCCTTTGAAACTAATTGACAAGTATTTAAAATAAATAAAAGTTTTGAATCGAGAAGAACACCAAGGTCCATTTGCTTATCGACACGAGAAATAACAGAAGAACCAACATAGTAAACAGCCAAATGCCAACACTTTTTCCTTGTAAAAGTAATTGCCCTGGTTTTAGAGATATTGACAGATAGATAATTCTGAGTGAACCAATTTAAGATAATGTCGATTTCCGATTGCAATGTTTGGTTCTTTAAACAATCCAAATGATAACCAACGGCAATTTTTAGATCATCGGCAAATAAGGAAAAATAACAATTCTTTAAGACTAAATGGATATCATTGATGAAGATAAGAAACAATAATGGTCCAAGAGTACTTCCCTGTGGAACACCTGATTTAATTGAAAAAGACGAAGAAGGAGATTTATTTATTTTAACAACAAAAGATCTATCAATCAAAAAACTTTCAAACCAATTGATATAAAGAGAAGATAGTCCATAGCACCTGAGTTTATGAAGTAGAAGCTGATGATGAACAGTATCAAATGCTTTGGATACATCAAAGTAAATCGTATCAACCTGACCGCGATTAGCAACAAATGGAGAGACATAATGAAGAAAGTCAGCAAAATTTGTAACAGTTGATTTTTTACTACGAAAACCATGTTGTGAGGGTGTTAAATATTTGTCAACAAAACAATAGAGATGTTTGAAGATAATTTTTTCAAAGATTTTGGAAAATATTGACAGAAGAGATATTGGTCTGTAGTTTGATACTTCAAATTTGGATCCTTTTTTGAATATGGGAACAACTTTACATATCTTCCAGCCTTTGGGAAAAATTCCAGATCTAAAACGGTTGGCAATATCAACATCTTTGTGGAGAATGCATCCATCACTGTCAGAAACAACATCGAAAGGAACCCTAGGATTAGTGTATTTGCCAACAAAGAACCAGAACTTATCAGGGCGAGTTATAAAGGACTTTTGAATAGAATATTTATGGATCAGCTCATCATTCCTAAGAGAGATTTTACTTTGATGACGGAAACGAGAGAACTGTTCATAATGATGAGAAGATCCGCTTTTCTTATATTTTCGATGACAACGTTCCTTGCACTTTAACAGTTTTATACTGTTGGGAGAAAACCAAGATGGATACTTTGACCGAGCGGTCACTTATACAGGGTGTTGGACATGGGCACCTACATCTCCATTAGAGTGTTAAATCCAAGCGGCCACTTATACAGGGTGTTGGGTCACACCTACATCTCTATTAGAGTGTTATAGGAGGGTTAAACCCCCGTCTTGAATGACCAATAGATGTTAAAGAGACGTTAAGCTAAATTCAAAAAAAGAAGAAAAAAAAGTGTTAAATTCAAGCGGTCACTTATACAGGGTGTTTGATTTTTAGAAAAATTCAGAATCGATTGAGGATGGATACTTTGAGCCTTTTTTACTTGAGTGACGCATTGGAATGAAATTACTCATGCCCTGAAGAATAGTAGATAGAAGAACCTGAGCAGCACCATTGACATCTGATTGATTAGTGACATCATCAAAGCTGTACTGAGCAAGATATTCATACAACTTTAGATAGTCACCCTTTTCGAAATTCCAACTCTTATCCGGATTAGAATCAGGATACTTTCTAACAATATTCTGAACATTTAAAAATATAGGAGGATGATAGGAATCAGCGTCAACTAAAGGAGTGGGATCAAGGAAACAGATTTCAAAGAAATTGGAAATGACAAGGTCAAGGAGATTTTTACCATCGGGTGCTGTATTTATCTGGTGCAAATTCAAAAAAGAAACTGCACCAACAAATTCAGCAGTCCGATTTTTGGAATAACAACTGTATACCTGTGAGTAATCCCCTATTGACCAATTCACCCCAGGTAGGTTAAAATCTCCTAAAATCAATATTTTTTTAAAATGTAGGAAGGAGTTTTTCAAGAATTCACAATATTCTCTGAATTTATCAATTTCACTGTCAGGAGGAAAATAGTGATTGCCAAGCAATACAGTTTCATTTCGAAGATAAATCTCCACCCAACAGACCTCCCCGCAAACAGCAACCTCCAGATCAGACCTCCTTTTACATCGTAGAGATTTATCAATGGCAACTAAAACACCCCCGCCCCTAGAGTGGCCACTAGTTGCGGTAGTTCTATCCGCCCTGAACACGTTATATTTAGAGGGAAAACCTTCGTCCAATGGAACCATCGAGGATAACCAGGTTTCTGTTAAACATATTATATTTAAAGAAGCAGGGTAAGAACAAATGTTTGATAAAAGAATGTTAAGTTTGTTGTTCAGACCTCTAACATTTTGATATAGAATATTAATATTGTTGGAGACACATTCATTAGCACATTGAACATCAGACACGGGAAGCAGATTAGTGGAACTAGTATTTTGTCACGCTCGGTGCTTATTTTGTTCTGAGGCCAAAACATCAGAACAATTTTCAACCGTTAGTTGACTTGAATTTAAATTAGAATTTGATTTGGTTGTAAAAATTTTACCATCAAATGATTTGCCACTAAAAGGTTTAAACAAAATACCGTTAGGCCAAATAGCGACACTATTAACAATGTAAAAGCTCTCCTCAGGAACCTCGATGTGAAAAGAAGCATAAGTGTCAACATTGTGTAGAGTTTTTAATTTAGTCACAACGATATTCTGAGCAGATATTTCGTTGCAGAGATAATTTTTAATAATGTCGGCATTAATAGCTGGATCAACACGAGACACAAACAATGACTTGGTGCGAACTCTAGCAGAATTTACAGATTTAATCAGTGTGGAAGTTCGTATACCAATTTGGGCAGCAGTTTAATTGCACCTACAGGTTTCGTGGGCACTGAAGAAATGACTTTAATTGAAGCCGATTGCTGTGGTTGCACAGGAATTTTATTTGAGGCAGTGTTTCGCTTTCTCGTAACAGTCACGAAGCCATCATTTGTATCAGATAGCTCTGCATCGGATGCAGTAGCCGGTTCGGATGCAGTGGGCTGAACCAAAGGCTAATTTTTCTGTCTAACGACATTGGCAAATGTATGTTTGACAGCACAAGAATTGCGAGATTTTGACGTAGATGCGTCAGACGATTTGCATGCATTTGACTCCGAGACATCAAAAGATTTGCTAGACAATGTAGATGGAGGAACTACACCAGTAAGTATTTTCTTTAGCTCCGCATTTTGTTTGAGGAGAGTGGACATATTTGATGTTAAAGTTTCCACTTGAGAACATAGCTTAGAAATTTCTTTGGCCATGTCAGAAATTTGAGCTGCGGAGCTGCACGGACATGTTTTCAGTGGAGTAATGTCCAATTGTAGATCAGCAGTCTTGTTAGAGATGGGATTTGGTTTCAAAGATGATTGAGATACAGATTTTGAAGTAGCAGTTAGATTGGAAGTAGTAGCAGCAGCAACATTGGAAGATTTAGCAGATTTTCCACTACGCAAAGCATAGCTCTCAGAATCTAGGGGGCGCACAGGAGAATTATCAGCAGACAGAGATTGTCTTTTAGAGCACATTTTACACTTAAATGTTTTAGATAGCAAAATGTATTCTTCGTTGGTTACAACGTTTACACATTTAGGATGAACATAATTAGAGCAGACAATGCATTTAATCTTATTTGCTTTTCCATAAAAAGCTTCATTACAAATTTTACAATTTATAGTAGCATTGCAACTGTCTGAGCCGCCAACCATCTCACACTGACAGTCAATGTATTTCTATTCAAAAGACAAGATATTAAAGTCCAAAGTCCAATTTTGTTTTATTTTTCTCCCTCTCCCTGATAAGAGAGATAGATATAGATTTTTAAAAATTAATTCAAAATTATTATTTAAAATAATAATAATAATAAAAAAAAAATATTTAGAGAAAGTCACATGTTTACATCACAAAGTTAGTGATAACACTAAATTCTCAGTGTGTAAAATTCTGTGGTCGATTGCGAATGTGAATTATTAAAAATAGTAAATTAAAAATATATTTATTTCCATTATCGTAAAGAACATAGTTTGCATTGCTTTTTTTGGGAGGTGGGGGAGGGGTTTTTCTTTAACATCTATTGGTGATTCGGGTCGGGGGGTTTTACTTCCATTGGTGGGAATTTTACAAAGCATCAGCTACTCACATAAACCTCACCCAGTCTGGGTTAGGCCGAGAATAGCCAACATCAGCACGGGGACGCGAGCCTACATGGTCACAAACTTTGTAAAAGCTCGCTGAAACGTCGTTCAACTTCAGTGATCTAACAAGAACTGTTATAGCGTGCCATGGACACTGGCTGTTGGCATTGTTTTCACATGGGACTTTCTAATAGTCTAACATTGATAAATTTAAGCTCCCTGTCTACTGTCTACTCAATGTTCATGTATAGTTCCCTGTATGAGCAGAATTTTTTTTTCATTCTCAAAAGTTTTTGAATGGGAACAATTTGGTATAAATTTCTCTATAATTCACTTATGTATGTATAATAATAATATAGGCTCAAAACTTATTACTTTCTGATTTTTATATGGAAAGTAATTTGGAACCAAAGAAAATGCAGTGGAGGATTGAAGGATGAGACAAGCGTAGACATCCACGCGCAATGTTCCTGTGTCCGTAACTTTGTATACATTAATTTACTTGACTCTTGAGATCATTATGTTGACAGTGTCATTATGTTGACAGTGTCGAGTCGATTTCTTCAAAAGGCCGGCCGTGCAGAATGAGTGGAACGTGTCGATAGATATTATGAAAACCTAAACAATGTTTCCACAGTAGACAAGAACGTGTCGACAGATATAGTGAAAACCTTAAAAATGGTCCCACAGTCGACAGATTGATTTTTTTCCGGCTTAACGTCTTTTGAACATCCAAGGTCATTCAAGACGCTGCTTAAATTTAGTGATCTTACGGGAACAGGTTTATTTTTCACATTTAACGTATCCAAACACTAACCTAATACGTTAGGCCTCATGTGGACGAACCTTTAAAATTTCAGAACTCCTTTTGGTTATAATAATTCTGTTTATTTCTATGCGAATAGGAAAATCTACCATAACTTGGGTATGAACCAGTAGATTATTCATGGTATATTTTTAAGGGGGTGGATCCAATCCCAGTATTTTGGTTTATTATTTATTATTTTCAATAATGAATCTTTGGAATCGTCACGGAAAAAAAATACCCCCCCTCAAAATTTGATATTATACGTCCAAAAATCAAATAAAAAAAAAATCCGTTTGTCCGCCGTAGGCCACTTTTGCCACTTAGCGTTGACCGATTTGGATGAAATTTGGTATATAGGTCCCATCTGGGCTCTAATTGTGCCCCGAAACTTTTGGGTGCAATCGAACACATCATTGGCGATTTTTCAGTATCGCTGTCTAAAAGGAGAATGGTAAGAGCTGGAGATTTGAAATTTTGTATGTATGTCATATTTGGGGTCTCAGCTAGCTCCAAAATCAAATATACCGCTGGCGGATTTTACCGCTTTAAAGCGGTTTTCATTAATCCTGTCTAAAAAAAGAATGGTAAGAGCCAGAGACTTCAAATTTGGCAGGTGTGTCAAATTTAGGGTCTAATTACGCCCCACATTTGGAATCATCACGATAACCCCCCTCAAATTTTTTGGGGGGGTACCCCCAAAAAAATTTATTATTTTTTGCCAGAAAAATAATAAACCCAGGTTCCACATTGGCAGAGTTTTTTAAATTATTTTTTTACGCAATAAAAGCGGTTTTCGCTAAAAAGACAATAAAGATTCTCGATAAACAGGAGGGCGTGGGTTTAATCCCCAGCGGAGGCAGTATTTTTTCCTCATTCAATTGAGTACTTGACTACATAAAAATAGAGCTCTAAGGGTTAGGTGGTAGAAAATGCCTCAGGCATTAAACTCGCCTAGTGGTGTAACCTTCCACTCAAGAGTCTATTTTTTAAAATTTTATTATTTTTAATTTCTCTAAACGGCCTTAGCCAAGAGGCATGAGGCATGGTCGCTCTCCTACACCCAATTTACAAAAGAATCACGTTGATGTGATTCTCAATTGTCGAAGGACATGCTAACAACATACTAAAAAACGCACTTTCGAATTTATAATATTAATAATTGGAAATAGTCAAATCCATAATAGAAACTTCTGTTCATATTGGTCGTTGGCTCGGTAAACAAGAGGCCGATGTCATAAAGAATGTTTTGGTCATACTCAACGCCCTGACCTTTTTATTTTACTATCTGAGAAATTTGAAGAATTAGGATTGAAATTTTTTAAAATCTAACGCCCAAATGTCCGGGACCGTGCTCAACGCGTTGCCACTGTGCGACGTGGGGGAAGAAGTACCAGAATGAAAAGAAAAAGTTTTGAAGATTTTTTGGCTGCAAAAGCTACATAAATTATTAATTCTTCTCTGTTTAATGTGTTCATGCAGGAGGCAGTGAAGGAAGCTTTTAGTTAAAAGTTTGTTAGTTCATTTTCTTTTCCTTACTTACTCACAAGTTAATCATTTACATTAACCAAACTCAAGATGTTAATGCAGCCTTCCATAGTTTATATGCCCCTAATTCACATTATGTGAACTCAACCCATGATATTAACCAAACTCAAGATGTTAATGCAGCCTCTCATAGTTTATATGCCCCTAATTCACATTACGTAACTTAACCCATGATATTAACCAAACTCAAGATGTTAATGCAGCCTCCCATAGTTTATATGCCCCTAATTCACATTACGTAACTTAACCCATGATATTAACCAAACTCAAGATGTTAATGCAGCCTCCCATAGTTTATATGCCCCTAATTCACATTACGTAACTTAACCCATGATATTAACCAAACTCAAGATGTTAATGCAGCCTCCCATAGTTTATATGCCCCTAATTCACATTACGTAACTTAACCCATGATATTAACCAAACTCAAGATGTTAATGCAGCCTCCCATAGTTTATATGCCCCTAATTCACATTACGTAACTTAACCCATGATATTAACCAAACTCAAGATGTTAATGCAGCCTCCCATAGTTTATATGCCCCTAATTCACATTACGTAACTTAACCCATGATATTAACCAAACTCAAGATGTTAATGCAGCCTCCCATAGTTTATATGCCCCTAATTCACATTACGTAACTTAACCCATGATATTAACCAAACTCAAGATGTTAATGCAGCCTCCCATAGTTTATATGCCCCTAATTCACATTACGTAACTTAACCCATGATATTAACCAAACTCAAGATGTTAATGCAGCCTCCCATAGTTTATATGCCCCTAATTCACATTACGTAACTTAACCCATGATATTAACCAAACTCAAGATGTTAATGCAGCCTCCCATAGTTTATATGCCCCTAATTCACATTACGTAACTTAACCCATGATATTAACCAAACTCAAGATGTTAATGCAGCCTCCCATAGTTTATATGCCCCTAATTCACATTACGTAACTTAACCCATGATATTAACCAAACTCAAGATGTTAATGCAGCCTCCCATAGTTTATATGCCCCTAATTCACATTATGTGAACATGCCCAATGATATTAACCAAACTCAATATGTTAATGCAGCCTCCCATAGTTTGAATTGTTTATATGCCCCTAATTCACATTTTGTGAACATGCCCAATGATATTAACCAAAATCAATATGTTAATGCAGCCTCCCATAGTTTGAACTGTTTATATGCCCCTAATTCACATTATGTGAACATGCCCAATGATATTAACCAAACTCAATATTTTAATGCAGCCTCCCATAGTTTGAATTGTTTATATGCCCCTAATTCACATTTTGTGAACATGCCCAATGATATTAACCAAAATCAATATGTTAATGCAGCCTCCCATAGTTTGAATTGTTTATATGCCCCTAATTAACATTATGTGAACATGTCCAATGATATTAACCAAACTCAATATGTTAATGCAGCCTCCCATAGTTTGAATTGTTTATATGCCCCTAATTCACATTTTGTGAACATGCCCAATGATATTAACCAAAATCAATATGTTAATGCAGCCTCCCATAGTTTAAATTGTTTATATGCCCCTAATTCACATTATGTGAACATGCCCAATGATATTAACCAAACTCAATATGTTAATGCAGTCTCCCATAGTTTAAATTGTTTATATGCCCCTAATTCACATTGTGTGAACATGCCCAATGATATTGACCAAACGCAAGATGTTAATGTAGCCTCCCATATCCCATAGTTTAATTGCCCCTTATTCACATTATGTGAACTTGCCCAATGATATTAACCAAACTCAAGATGTTAATGCAGCCTTCCATAGTTTAATTGCCCCTAATTCATATTATGTGAACTTGCCCAATAATATTAACCAAACTCAAGATTTAAATGCAACTTCCAATAGTTTATATGCCTCCGATGTGGACATGTGCACTATCCTATGCTTTCACGATGATTTTAAAAATTTGTTGCTTCATTATACTGAAAGAAGGACAAATATACTTCCGAATTTATAATATTAGTAAGATATAATATTAGTAATGCAAATGGACCAGTGATATTCGTGCAAAATATTGCTATATTTTGCTTTATTATTTTCAATTTCCCGGCCGGTTCTCAAAATTCTCAAGTCACTTTTCACCACCGAAAATTTGACCACATTATTATGTGTTCCACATTATTATGAGGTCAAATACTCATACGAATAATGAAAAAAATCACACCTCAGTTGGTATAAGATATACGTCGACGTATAAGATATACGTCGGTGGTGTTATTATTATTATTTATTTATTTTTCACATGACTTTCACATTAAGCATGGTAGTAGTTTTGAGACCCAATATGACCGGGAACAAACCATGTTCCTGAGGTCATATTGAGTCTCCATCATCTTGAAATCAGATCTTCACATGATGCTTGTGGAATAGCATTCATTTTTGTGTCTTCTTAACTGAAGCATTTGTCTGAGTAGTCCACGTGAATTGAATCTGTGTGGTGACCACTCAGATATACATTGCATACACTTAAGTAGTATGGCAGATTTTTAAATACTATTTTCAAATATTAATTTTGCAAAAACGTTTAAAATTTGATGGCTGAAATTTGAATTATTATTATTTGTTTATTGTGTTCAACAACCGTTGTGGTTGATGTAACATTACAATTATACCTACCTGAAAAATAATAAGTAAATTAGAATAATTGATAAATAATAATTAAACCTGAAAAAATTTAGAACACCTGTAAAAAAATATATAAATTAGAATACCTGTAAAAAAAAAATACGGTTAAAAAAAAAAAAAATGAAAAAGTTTGACTGGTTAACAGGGTGCGTGATTTCAAATCTGGCCTCCTGATAACCAGTCAAACCATAAAGCTCTATTTTAGTCATGAATTTGATTTGCGACATAATATTAGTATCCAAACACTGCTGGTGTAAAAAGACTCTTTGGTATTATTCGGACAGAATAAACAAGGTCTATTAATATTAGATATTAAATTTTTCTGATTATTAATATTGATTTGCAATAACCAATATGAGAGCTTGTAAATCTGGAAAAGCGGCATATCACAGGGAATCCTGGACAAGAAACGAGTGATTTTCAGACACGCGAGATCTTTCCCATTTGCGGCTTGCAAACTGCAACATCTCTCCGGCCACTTCTTTCCTTTTGTTTTGAACTTTTTTTATTTACTTCTTAGCTTTTTTGACATATTTTTACCCAACTAGACAGGTTAGGAACGTTTTTATGGTCATGTCTTGATGAGCAATCTTGCTTGAGCAAGATTGCTCATCAAGAAAAAACTTTTTGAAAGTGATTAAAAAGGGGAAAAATATTAAGGATATCAGGGGCTTAAAAATGGTGGGATTTTGAAGAAAAGGATTTTCCATGTCCGGGATTCGCTGTGATATGCCGCACTCTAAATCTGGTAATAATGGAAGCGCATAATGCACAAATAAACAAACATTTAGTTTTATGGAGATACATAATATAAATATCTATGAAATATTAAAAAAAAATCACTCCACATATTTTTCTCGTGGCTGTGGAGAGACCTGAAAAGTGCACTTTGTGACGTCAAGTAATATATCACTTTGCAACGCTCATTGTATTTGAATTGGCGGGCGGAGCGCTGCCGCGCTCCTCAATTATTTCACAAGTTTAAACAATTAGCACCTGCATCCTACATTAATGTTTGCCAAAGAGTTGGGTCCTATTGCTTTTTCAGAATGACACAAATTGCTTTCGAAAAAATATTTCGCCAGTCAGTCCACCCTGTATTGAAGACGTTCATTTTTATTAATTTGCAGTACAAATCTTAACACAAGGGTGAAAAAAAGCTCGAGACATGAAACAGTTTCTGCATGATGAAACAAAACGAGTGCGACACTTTGAGCCCTGATAAACTTCCCGAACAAAATACACATTTTAAAATTTAAATTCACATTTTTCCCTTCAGTCACACTCTTCCCCAAAACATGAAAACTGAAGGAGAGGTTAAGCTGGCTTACATTTTTATTTCATGCCTTTTTTCCTGATAAAGGGTGTGCAAAAACGATATACAGATCAAACGAATGAGAATATATTTTTGATTTTGATTATAGAGCAGCTTCTGCCCCAGCAGGGGAGGCTAATATCCCTGTCGGTTCTCAAATGTCCTCACGAGGCTGTGTCGATGAAGGCGGAGTGATCTGGCGGGATTTTGTGAATCCATCGTGATAAATCATTAGTCCATTTTTTTCAATTTGGTAAAAATAATACTTTTTTGTATTTCCGCACACGGAGGACAAGATAGTAATCATTATGCTATAGTTAGCTATACTTAACAAAATTACCTTATAATGCTAATGATACTTGTCGCTATTACCATCACTACTCAATTGTCCTCGGCAGGCTGAGTTGCCGACTCAACCTACCGAGCTACTGAAGAAATTTAAATATGTTTGTCCAATGAAAAGCTTCACTATTCTTGAGTATAAAGGCTATATTGGGTCCAACAAAACAAAGGGATTCTAAAAATTAATAAAAAAAAGAAAAATCATTTTCAAAAAACAAAATATTGGGGGCCCTCCCCCCGGGGTGGAAGGGCTTCAAAATGTTCAAATTCGAAAAGACCTTAACACCAGCCATCACATATAAAAATTTTACGTTGCTGCAACAAACTGCTAAAAAGATAAAAATCATTTTCAAAAACAAAATATTGGGTCCCCTGGGGCCCCGTGGAGGGCTCAGGGCCCTAAAAAACTGTACAGCATATTTCCTCCATACCCTAAACATGTGTACCAAAATTCGTCAAAATCGGATGAAAATTGTGGGTTGTATCGCGTAACACACATACACATATACAAGTGCATTTCGGGATGTATATGAGAGTCAAAAGTGGAGTTCACTAACGTTCACAACAAGTGCATTTCGGTATGTATATGGAAGTCGAAAGTAGAGTTCATTAACGTTCAGAATAAGTGCATTTCGATGTGTATATTGAAGTCAAATGTGGAGTTCACTAACTTTCACAACAAGTGCATTTTATGTATATGTAAGTCAAAAGTGGAGTTCACTAACGTTCACAATAAAAGGATTTGATTGGAAAGCCCGATCAATATTCATTGGCGAAGCAGCTGATTTCCCCATTCTAGGTACTTTCCGCAAACACAGTATTTGCATATAAAAAGAAGACGATTTCTCGTCCGTAAACTATACATATATACTTCATATAATTGGTTAAGGATGAGTAGTAAAAAAAAATTCCCTGAAGGGTAATATGGACAAAATAAATTTGTCCTTTACAGATGAACCTATATATATNAACCAAGATACCATTGGATACAAAGCTGACGAGCTTTGTGTCGAATTGGTTACTCAACACTATGATTACGCACTTTGAGCTTTATTACAGATGAACCTATATATATATATATATTTATTACCTAATAAGGATTAAGGGAAACGAAGAAGGATCTCAAACGAGGTCATTGTTGGCAGGGAGTAATTTTGGATTTTCATTAAATATAGGAACAATATGTTTTCAAATTCTGGAACGAGGACATGATATTGAACTAAATTGTTGGGAGAGAGTAATTATGGATTTTCTTTAAATATAGGAAAAATATCTTTTCAAATTCTGGAACGAGGACATGATATTGAACTAAATTGTTGGGAGGGAGTAATTATGGATTTTTATTAAATATAGGAAAAATATCTTTTCAAATTCTGGAACGAGGACATGTTATTGAACTAAATTGTTGGGAGGGAGTAATTATGGATTATTATTAAATATAGGAAAAATATCTTTTCAAATTCTGGAACGAGGACATGATATTGAACTAAATTGTTGGCAGGGAGTAATTTTGGATTTTTTGGGCGGAGCGAAGCGTAGCCTTATACTCCCTACAAACTGCAAATTGTGGATTTTTATTAAATATAGGAAAAACATCTTTTCAAATTCCGGAACGAGGACATGATATTGAACTAAATTCGATTCTGGAGCAGGACCCTAATACCTTTAAAGTATGTGTTATCTAAAGTTTTGCTCCAACTGAGCATGAAAAACAGCTCTCCAAAAGCTGACCAGATTAAACATTAATGGAGTCCCTGACCGGACTGCCATCCGAATACTGAACAAATCTCAACTTCAGTTATCTGAGTGAATAATTTGTAATTCTTGTAATAGAACAACCAAGATACCATTGGATACAAAGCTGACGAGCTTTGTGTCGAATTGGTTACTCAACACTATGATTACGCACTTTGAGCTTTAAATGAACTGTCAAAATTAAATTTTTGTTTCAAAGGTAGGTAGAATACAACAATCCACTCGTCTTCCGTAAGTGACCCATTTCCTATTTAATATGACTGATATTATTTTGATAGATATACAGGGTGTTTTTTAAAAAACGTTCCACCCCTAAAAACTCGAGAACGTCTTTTAGAAATCGGCTATTTTGCATTATAAGGTCTGAAGTAAGAATATGATTTAAGACGTAAAATGGGGAGTGGCCTCAATAAGGAACCATTTTAGCCAAAAAAAAATAATTACTAACCCCCACATTCATTGACATCAAGGCCTCTTGTGAATTAGTGTGAGTGATAGTAATTTTTTTGGCTAAAACAGTTCCTTATTGAGGCCACTTCCCATTTTAATAAGTCTTAAATCATATTCTTACTTCAGACCTTATAATACAAAATAGCAGTTTTCTAAAAGTCGTCATTTTAACCTCTGGTACAAATACGATATTTGGTTTGCCCTAAGGCACTGATGAAACTTTAAAGTTGGTATTTTTATCACTTATGTTGATGAAAAACCTTTTTTGAGCCTCTCTTAATGAATTTATACATCAAAATAAAATTCGGTTTTCGTTAAACAGGGTGTAAAAAGTTTTGGTTTTAAACCCCTCTGGCTTCGCCCCTAATTATTTTTTTGGAAAAATAAAAATGGGAATATTCCTTATTTTATTGGGACTTTTATTCTTCAAAAAAATATTTGTACCATTCCATTTAGTGATGGACGCGAGACGAGAAATTTCTCGTCTCGTCTCGTTTCTATCCCTAGAAACAAACAGAATTCAAAAATTCCAAGCGGTTCTTGAATTTTTTGCGGTGGAACGTTTTTTAAAAAACACCCACATAAGTAAAGAAGGAAAACGTACTGAGTTGGACGAGCACCATATATGACAACAAATAACTAATTTATGAGCCGTATGCCTATACGGCTCAAACGTCTGGATGCTACGACTCAAACGTCTGGATGCTACATTTGTCAGAAATGCTACATTAGCCAGTGCTTAATAAAACAAATAGTTCGAGCAATATATTTTTGCTATACTTTAAGAACAATCTGTAATTTTTGAAAATAAATCTCAGAACGAAAAGCGTAAAGCTGCTTTCACACTGGACGCTACAGAATCAAATGAGATCAAATCCCACGGACTGCAACATTGGCTCACAACGGCTGCTCTGCCGAGAATCTTGCAACTGTCTGGTTGCAACATTTCGAGGTGACTGTGTATTAATTTATTTTTTTAAAAAAAGTACTTAATTTTTATTTCTACGAGTATTATTGAAGACGTTTTGGAATTATTATTTATTTTAATTTTGTCAAATGTGTCTACGGACATTCGGCAATAATTTTTGAATTTTCCGGATATTTTCTTAGATGACATATGAAAATAGAAATATTTCCTTTTTCATTATTTGGATGAACCCAAAATCTTTGTTTTTGACTGTCTTTATCCAGAAAATCCAAAAAGTGCCACATCATAACCACCACTTCTGTTTCTTCATTTATTGCGTTAGGAAATTTTAGAATGAAAAAATATTATATTAAAAAAGATAATGCGTCCGATCTTTATTGAAAAACTTTCAAGAACTGACACGGATTTTGTTGCAGTGTGCTTCAAAAGAAAATATACTGTCGCAACATTTTGTTGACAAAATGTTGCGCCCAGTGGGAAAGCAGCTTTACATAACTTACTTCATCCGCTCAAAGATCATACACTGATGTTATTTCATAAAGTTACATAAAATAAAATAACTTCGCCTTTTTAAAAAGAGAAACACCCTAATTAAAAATATGGAGTTTTTTTTTTTTAAAAAAAAAAGGTTGGGTACTCGGGAACGCTAAGATTATTCAAAGGTTTTAAAGTGTAAATTTCATTTTACATTTTCATTTATCTCTGTTAATGAAAATAAAATAAAAATAATAATTAATAAGTGTAAAAGTCAGGTAAGTGTAGAAAATATACCAGCATGTTTGTATATGTTCGTTCAGAATACCAAGTCAGGTAAGTGTAGAATATATAACAGCATGTTTGTATATGTTCGTTCAGAATACCAAGTCAGGTAAGTGTAGAATATATACCAGCATGTTTGTATATGTTCGTTCAGAATACCAAGTCAGGTAAGTGTAGAATATATACCAGCATGTTTGTATATGTTCGTTCAGATTACCAAGTCAGGTAAGTGTAGAATATATACCAGCATGTTTGTATATGTTCGTTCAGATTATCAAGTCAGGTAAGTGTAGAATATATACCAGCACGTTTGTATATTATGTTCGTTCAGATTACCAAGTCAGGTAAGTGTAGAATATATACCAGCATGTTTGTATATGTTCGTTCAGATTACCAAGTCAGGTAAGTGTAGAATATATACCAGCACGTTTGTATATTATGTTCGTTCAGAAAACCATTCGTGTAGTTGCATTATACCTTACTAATAGTATAAATGCGAAAGCGTGTTATTGGTTTGTCCTTATTTTACCCAGAAACTGGGCCACGTGATCCTTCTTCCTCCCTAAAGACCGAAAGGCGGATGTTGTAAATATTTTCCTGAAATCTTTCGGGTCCAGATTTTTTTCAGGTCTTTGGATATTTTTTAACAAGGTCTCATTGCTTCTTGAAAGAAGAACAATATAAAATTAAGAGGATTTTACTCTATATTTGGACCTTTTAATTATAATAAATAGTTTGTCATTCATTCATTTCACTAGGCTTACATTTTTATAACTCTCCAATATTTTATATCAGTAGCTAATCCTAAATAATTTTGTTAAAAAAAATGATGATACATATTTTATATTAAATATTTAGTTTACTGAATTTCTACCAACAAGGAATAAACAAAAAATTTGGTGTGAACATCACAGGACTTTCCCTATCTATAAAAAAATCAAGACGTGTTCAATACATAAAATTGACATAGTAAAAAAAAAAAAATAGGCAGGAACCGCCAAAAACCACCAACGGTGGATCACGCTGTAGCCGAAGGTCTCAACATGCAATCAGTGTATAAAAGTAATATGAATAGGCACCAAATTTGAAGC
This sequence comes from Pachypsylla venusta, assembly GCA_012654025.1. Classification (NCBI taxonomy): domain Eukaryota; kingdom Metazoa; phylum Arthropoda; class Insecta; order Hemiptera; family Aphalaridae; genus Pachypsylla; species Pachypsylla venusta. Next base: position 20,192,425 of record CM022878.1, on the reverse strand, counting down.
TTCTCTTTTTAGCATTCTCTTTTTAGGCGGGATAAATTAAAACTGCTACAAAGCGGCAAAAAACCGCCAACAGTTTCTTCGGTTTGAACCAAAAACTTCGTGTTATTATGGGCATGACGTACATATAAAACTTCAAGTCTCTGGCACTTACTGTTCTTGAGATATATTCGCTACAGACAGACACACACACACGGACCAATTACTGAAACTCTAGATTTGGGCTCTGGGGACCCCAAAACGTGTTTTGGCATTGAAATTTTCAGACCAATACAATGCTTTCCTTCAAAATCCTGTATTAATATATACACCCCGTATAGTTATGTACTTACATATTCAGCAAAAAAGAAATGGGGAAAAAAACAATTTTTCCTCCCCAGTTCTACCTGGCTTTTGGCTTTTGTTCCATAAATTCGTTTTATCTTCATGCCTCATTTTGTTAAAGTTCATTTCCTTTGTTCTATGTTTTTGGTTTTTTTCTCTTTAACATTCCTTTTATTCTTCTTCTTGATCTCTCTCTCTCTAGTTTAACAACATGTTAAAACATTTCGTTTCATCTTCATTATGAATCAAAAAGTTACCTATTTCGTTCTGTTGTTAGACACTTTGGCCACTTCAGCAATTTATTTAATTTCCATAAATTCGGATCATCTATTCACGGAGTTGTTCTTCAAATAATGATTTTAATTATCAAACAATGAGAAGACTCATGTTTTTTTTTTCTCAAAATATGTTCATTTCTTCATTAGAGCCATAGAGATTGGCTCATGGCGGACAAGTAATATCGTGCATCAAGGACCAAGTACATTTGGCAGTTTCTACCTGTTCTGAAATCAATACCTTTGAGAGTTCCTAACAACAATTTTATACACGAGCGAAAACCTATACTTATTTTACAGATTTTAAACAAATCTTTTGAAAAAAAAAAAATTGTATTAAAATATATTTCCTTTGAAAACTCTTAGTAGTTATCTGGGAGAACCGAAAAGTAAGAAATAAGCCATACGACGGGTATGGAAAACGATGTATATGTATCATGTTTTCGGAAATTTTAGTGTTTTTGTTACATTAAGTACCAGATCTACAATTTTGATGAGAGTTGTCAGACAAGAGTCAAGCGCAATGCTCATGAAGAGTTTCCATCCAACACGATTTAAAAAAAGGGAGATAAAATTGTCTTCTTATCAGAAACCAAAAGGCAGATATGAAGCTCTTATGCAAAAGCTTTTAAGATAAATGCAGAAATGTGCATAGAGACAAGAAACAAAGAACACAGAAGAGGAAGAGGAAGGATGACCTACAAATGTAATATACTCAAGTATTAGAGCTTTGCAGATAGATAAGGCATTTTAAGATTGCGTCAATTCTAAGTTTTGTTGGTCAGAACCTACTCATTTTAGCGAAAATAGAGTGTTAAATATTTCCCGGGATAAAATATCTTCGGAAGCCGTTTCTGTATAGCAAATAAGCTGCTACCGCTGAGTACAAGGACAAGAACATTGAAGTTTTGGGCGGAATGAAGAAAAATCTCGTAAACCTTATTAGGATATATTATGAAAAAAAAAAAAAAAAAAAACGAAAGATATGAACTTCTACAACAAATCCGACTGAAATAAATAGTAATAGAAAACCTTGTACAGGAAGGATAATGTGGCTCATAAACCTGACAATGAAAATTCTTCGGTAGAAGAACAAGATCTAAATTATATCCCCGGGTAGATTCCCAATGAAGAATAAAGTTCCTGCCAAAATCAAAAAGAAATTGAGAACTCTTAGTATATGTGAATATCGAAAATTAAGATATTAGACGTATCAAACTTATTAGCAGTTCAAATGAACTAAGTGATGAGTTTATCCAGAGAATGGGGAGAAAAAACACTCATGTTAGACGAGCTACAAATAAATAAATAAATCCAATGTTTCAAAGTTTACAAATGGATAAAGAAATATTTCGGTACTAACAACTTGACTTGAAATGTTATTTTTGCTTGGAAAGAGAAATCTCCTTTTTATTTAAAAAAACATCTGGTGTGAACATTGACCGACTTTCCTTATCTTTATGAAAAAATATTGAACTGGGCTGAAGATTTCTCTATGTATGAACGAGTATTTAACATGCATACCAAATTTCAAATGTTTGGCACCTGCCGTTCTTTTTCCAGGCCGATTTTGGCAAAAAAAAACCCGCCAAAAGTAGATTGTACTTCAGCCAAAAGTGCCATGGCACATTCCATGCATAAAATTGATATGAATAGGCACCCAATATGAATTTCTAAACCGTTTTTACTTTATCTTCCCATATACGAACGAAGTAAAGGAAAGTAAATTATTGTATTAGTGAAACATTTCGATGTCGTTTTTTCACTTTTCCGGACGAATTATGCTGACTAGATTCAGGTCCAGAAGCAAAAAAAAAACGCCAAAAGTAAACTCCCTTTCAACCTGAACATTCTGTATTTCATGCATAAAATAGGATCTAGCTAGCTCTCACTGTCCTTGAGATATCTTGTCCACAAACGTGTAGACGGACAGACAGACACACACAGTGACTAATGACTGAAACTCGAAATTAAGTGCTCTGGGGAAGTCAAAACGTGTTTTGGCATTGAAAACTCGACATCAAATTTTAGCCCATTACAATTCTTTACTTTTTATAGGATAAAGAATGTAAAAAGTGATTTTTTTCTCATTTTTACCAAAGAAAAAAATACTATTAAAATATTTAAACTTGAAGTAGATACAACAGAAAATCTGCATTTCTGCATTAAATCCTGAGGGATCGAAGAGTTGAACGAAGGGGGTTCCCAAAATGCAAACTGAAACAAATCTTGGGTGATGTCAATTCTCGTTATTACCCGTTGGATTTTTTAATTTATCTTCCCATATACATATAATAATTTCACTAGAGAGCTGGTACAACAGCCGAAGGCAGCCAAAATCTAATCAATATAATATTTTCACCTAGGACCTGCGACAATAGCGAAAGACTTCCAAATCTAATTGTAATAGTATTTTCACGAGAGAGCTGTGACAACAGCCGATGGCTGCTAAAGCTAATTCAAATATTTGTTCTCCAGAGAGCAGCGATAACAGCCGAATGCTGTCAAAAGCCAAAACTAATTCAAATATTGTTTTCATCATAAAACTGCGACAACAACCTATAAGAAATCCAAATATATTTGAAACAATAGGTATATTTACTAGAAATTTGCGAAAATGAATCTAATCGAAATAATGTTTTCACCAGATAGTTTGGACATCTACTAATTTTACTATAGAGTTGCGACAACAGCCGAAAGTTGCCGCTGATAACTGACATAATATTTTCAACAAATACCTGCGACAGCCGGCGGTTGTCAAATTCCTAGAATAAAGGAAGATAAAGTTTAGTACTGTTTTCCATACAGCTTATTTACTTCCTCTTCCTATAGAAGATAAAGTATTGCAATCGCGCAGAAAATTTGGAAATTTTTTGACCAGAGGGAGCTCGAAAGCTAAAATAAAGATCAAATATGTCAATTCCTATTGATTTTGGGCCATATTCTCACTATATTGGGTCAAGTTTGGAAATATTTGGAGCCTTGGGGTCCAAAAAAACTGATATGTCCGACGTTCCACGTGGGTAGTATGACGTACGTACGGAATCGTGTGCAGAGCTCTGGGAGCCAAATCGCTGGTCCGATTTCGATGAAATTTTCTCGATATCGCCCCCAGGGGCGACCCTAAGGCCCCGAACAGCTTTTTTGGGACCGTATCTCCAAAATCCAAACCACATAACCAATTTTCATGAAATTTAAAATCAGTAATTATAGAATCATTTTTATCTAAAATAAATGGTTTATTATGACTATAGCCTACAAGGATCATTGAATATATTTATCACTGTATATTCAGAGTTGTTCCTCAGGGTTCGGGACGTCACATTTGGTCCAAATATCTAAAATCCATACCACATAACCAATTATGATGAAATTTAAATCTGATAAACATAGCAATATTTCATTTAAAGGCATTGGTCCGTGGCGGCTTAACATAACCAGGGGCCCCATTTTGAGGCCCCAACAGGTTCCCAAAAACGAATAAATGTAAAAGTCCTCTAATTTTGATCAAATTTGGTATAAGTGGATCTTTTAATTATTGAACCATCCTTTCAATATATTTATCATAAAAAAATCACTTTAGCTACCCCTGCTGAACAATGTTTGCCGTGAGGTAGGTAGCTGAAGCGTTTCTTCGTTTACTTTCACAATTCTTTCTTTCTGCGTGCAGAATTGAAAAATGAAATTTATATCGGATTGCATTGGAAGTTCTGTGTACGTGGCAGAAATGGCACGTAATACCCAATGGACGAATAACTGTTTTGGTGTTGTTATCAATTCTCTAAAAAGGTGGATTACAAATTACAATGTGCTTCCATAATACAAGTATGACGTATCTGATTTAATTTTTACACTAACTTGCTAAAATGTCGAGTTTTGGTGTCATCGTATTTCTTCCAATAAGAGTAACGTATTATCTGAGAAACATGAGGTTGTTAGATTAGCAGAAGTAACAGTCACACTAAGACATTAATGTATTATCTGAGAAGCATGAGGTTGTTAGATTAATAGAAGTAACAGTCACACTAAGACATTATTGTATTATCTGAGAAGCATGAGGTTGTTAGATTAATAGAAGTAACAGTCACACTAAGACATTAATGTATTATCTGAGAAGCATGAGGTTGTTAGATTAATAGAAGTAACAATCACACTAAGACATTAATGTATTATCTGAGAAGCATGAGGTTGTTAGATTAATAGAAGTAACAGTCACACTAAGACATTAACGTATTATCTAAGAAGCATGAGGTTGTTAGATTAATAGAAGTAACAGTCACACTAAGACATTAACGTATTATCTGAGAAGCATGAGGTTGTTAGATTAGTAGAAGTAACAGTCACACTAAGACATTAACGTATTATCTGAGAAGCAACAGTCACACTAAGACATTAACGTATTATCTGAGAAGCATGAGGTTGTTAGATTAATAGAAGTAACAGTCACACTAAGACATTAACGTATTATCTGAGAAGCATGAGGTTGTTAGATTAGTAGAAGTAACAGTCACACTAAGACATCGATCAGATTTTTTACAAAAGAAAGAGCAAACTTTTAAGCAGGAAAAATATCATATTATCTCATTTTTTTCTATTTGTTTTTGTTTAATTGGCATAAAAAATATAAAAAATGTACGGGGGCGTTCTGGAAAACAGCCAAAAGTTTCAATGAGCAATTTCAGTTGTCACACTAGACAATGACACGATTTCATGACATGCAAAAACAATAAGACCTCAGGAAAAAAATAAAACGTATGTATAGTAATTATTAATATTTTAAGAAAAGGTTTTCTGCAGATATTTATGACAAAAATTTACACAAAAATGGAAATACAAAACGTTGGAAAACAATACTCACTTATAACAATGAACGGCACATTTTTGTACTCAACATCTCCGGTTATTTTTTATTTAATTGGAAAACAGAAATTGAAATACGACCAGCTCATGTCTTTCTACTGACTTAACCTTTCGGATAATAAAACCTGGCATAGACTGAAATGTTAAATCCCTCCGCAAGTGAATAGTTTGGCTAAATATATGCCATGTGTAATCAAAGGGAAGTTTTGACACTAACTTGAAAAAGATAACTTCGTCGTTAGCAAATTATCGTAGACAGGAACTAAGAAAGAAGAACGGACAGAGAAATAGGGATGGGCTAGTCATCCACAAGTCAAATCACGACTCGACTCACTCACGATTCGAATTATCTTTTTGAAATGAGTCGACGACTCTTCAAAGAGTCGACTTACGAGTAGCTTTTTTGTTGACTGATAAAGATAATAAAAGGAGAAAAATGGTTCCCGTTGTTTGTTATTTACAGAAGGAAAATGTTCTTTTATTCTGGTGACGATTGATTGTGATGTCTTTTTAATGTATTCGCCGAAGTTGGGGACGTTTATTTGGTAGATGTCCCTTTTGTCAATTGGTTTTATTATGTCTTTCTGATCAAATAAGGTGTCTTTGAAAATTGTCATTCGACGCGAGTCGATATAGAGAGTTGACTCATATTTGCGAGTCGAGTCATGTCAACTCACCTAAGTGAGTCGAAAATTCCATTCCTGCTGAGGAAGAGCATTCCCCTTTCCTGTCACAAACATTATGACGAAGGAATGGACGGCAGTACGTACAAACAAATATGGCAAGCAATTGGAGAACAATCCCTGGATTAAAGGAACAGATATGTAAAATAAGTATTTCAATCGTTCATCTAAAACAAGGGTTCCAAAACTTTTTGGTACCGTACCCCTTTTTCTTGAAATGAAAGCCTCCCACGTCCCTCCCCTTTACATTATAAATTATGAATGATTATGGGTGTTGCTAAATGCTAACTCATTCAAATTGCTGGATCTCATTCAAAACCCTAATGTGTTGCTGAGTGCTATCTCATTCAAACTTTCTAAACATCATTTTCAATAAAATTACCTCTGTAAAAAAATTGTACAAAATATTCTAACTAAATGATAATAATTCAACTGGTCTCGCGCCCCCCCCCCCCCTCACCTGCCCCTCCTTCCTACGCCCATGCTTCAAGCCCTAAGGGGGGGACGCCCCCCAGTTTGGGAACCTCTGATCTAAAATAGTTGCATTCTCAAATTCATACAATATATTTCAGATGACAAGGCTCGGAATTAATTTGGACCAGGAAGGGTGCCATTCTTCAAAGGCTTAAGATATCATGCCCAATAAGTATAAGTCATTAATTCTTATTCATTTTACTGTTGGTATTTTCTTCATCTGTGACAATCATAATACTATTTGGAGACTAAGAAATTTTCTCACTGACCCAATTCAGATCACACAACTATATTATTTTGCTAACAAGCAATACAAAAGCTTCTATTAACTTCAAAAGTTTCCATGATCCCCTTGTTGGAAATGTTAGAAAGTTATTCTATTCTAGCATGTTTATCATGCAAAGTAATATGCTAGCAAGATCCAATAAACTTTTGCTATGATAAGAAAGCGAGCGTTTATGCGTGTTTTCCAATATTCCAGTTTTATTCCGATGAATATATTTATGTCACTTCAACTTCTGATTGGTAGAATTTAATGCTGTCATTATTACTTGTTAGATTTTATAACTTTACTGGAAATAAGAAAAGGAATCAGGGGGGTCTCACATTCAAGTATTCTATATTTTTCAGACGAAAATCAGGCATTTAATACAAGTATCAGATGATTTGATGATATTACCTTAAAAAAATCTGGTGTGAACAGCACACGACTTTCCATAAAATTGAAATAATAAAAATATTTCCAGGCTCTAACTCTTACCGTTTCTGTTTATGCCGGAGCCGGACTCGTAAAAAAAGCGGGAAAAACTGCGAAGAGCGGATTCGATTTCAATCAAAAGTGTCATTCTGCATTCCATGCATAAAATTGATATAAATAGGCACCAAGATTTTAAGCTCTAGCACTTACCGTTCTCTTTTCAGGCAAGAACCAAAAGCGGCCGAAAATCGCTAAAAACCGCCAGGAGTAGATTCGATTTCAAGCAAATGTGTCATTTTGAACTTCATGCATAAAATTGATATAAATACCGCGAAAAACATGCATAAAATTGATAAAAAAACAACCGGCAACGGCAGATCATGCTGCATCCAAAGGTGTCTACGCGCAATCAATGCATAAATGTAATATGAATAGGCACCAAATTTGAAAATCTAGCTCTTACAAAAAGCGGCCGAAAACGGCTAAAAACCGCCTACGGTAGATCACCCTGCAACCAAAGGTGTTTACGCGCTATCAATGCATGAAAGTAATAATGTGTTTAATATTTGTTTTAATGCATAGTATTGCATTGTCAAACCCTAGATTTGGGTTCTAGAACCGGGTAGGAGTGTCAGGCAACCCTTTGAATTTTTTTAACCAAGTTTAACCAAATTAGATAGGTTAGGAAACGTTTATACGGCCATTCCTCTATTGCGTACGTATACAACCGTCCATCATGGACACATGACGGCCAATAAAAAAGCGAATTTAAGAAAAATAAGACGTCTCCGTGGCAGAGTGCGTATCAAGACGTCTCCGTGGCAGAGTGCGTATCAAGACGTCTCCGTGGCAGAGTGCGTATCACACTTGGCTTGCACCAAGGAGGTTCCGGGTTCGATTCCTGGACGGGTCAAAAATTTGATGAAGGTTTTTTTAAATTTTCTACTTGGTCTGGTTGTGATTGGGGGTAACTCAGCCTCCTGAGGACAATTGAGTAGCTATGGTAATAGCGACAAGTGGTAGCATTATAAGGAAATTGTTAAAGTGTAGCTTAGGCTTAGTGATATTGGAGTGATAGTTGAGAATACCTTGTAATGCTATGATGCCCACTAAAATTGTGACATAATAACACAAATAAATATACATTTACATATTCAAAATAAAAAATAAAAACATATTTTTTTGTTGCCAGACACTCCTCCCCGGTTCCAGCCCCCCTAGATTCGTGAGTAAAAACATTAAAGAGTCTAATCTTTTGTCCCCACGAGGCGAGTGCACTCCGAACAACCAAGCACAGTTCCGATACGCCATGAATCGAACACGGGTCTTATAAAATAATTTGAATAGGCACCAAATTTGAAGCGGGATTAATTAAAACCGCTGAAAAGCATCAAAAACCCACCAACAGTATCTTTAATTTCAACCAAAAGCTTCGTGGTTCGTTTTGGGCATACACTTGACGTACATATAAAATTTCATGTCTCAAGCACTTACCATTCTTGAGATATATCTTGTTTGCAGACAGACAGACGCACATACGGACCAATGGCTGAATCTCGAGATTCAGGCTCTGGGGACCTAAAAACGTGTTTTGACATTAAAAACTCGACATCGAACATTTCAGCCCAATACAATACTTTCCTTTTTAATTAATGAACATTAAAATAATTTCAAAAGAAAAGCGATTTGAATCAACTGGTACGCCACGAGCGCTTTATAGAATACATTCCACATTACTTATCGGTAATCAGTATAAACATTTCTTAATTTTATTTCAAATAGATTTGTAATTAAATTGATAGGATTTAAGGATTTTAAATGTTCCTTGGAGACACATTTTTATTCAGTGTGTCTGCTTCTATTGTGGTCGCAATATAGGATTCAATTGTTATATGGCGAATATTCCAAGACTCGATTCTACCTATTTGTTTAGATTCCACACAAGTAGAACAGATTCTATTTTTCTCTGTTTTATCTTCTGGGGAACATATAAAACTTTATTTTCCCCATCAGAGGTGCTTCCTTTTCTTACTTCTAATATTTCTAGATTTACATAAAACTCGTTTTCTTTTACGTCTTTTTTGTTTTGATCTTGTTTTTTTTTTAAAAAAAAAAAGTTTCGAAATTTGCCAGTAACTACCGAATAAAAGGTAAATATAAAATATAATCGATTCCAAAATAGGCGGCATGTTCTTCTTTAAAATTAGTAAAAAATTTATTCACTTTCTCAAGTCAAATGGAAACACCACTTGTTAATAAAAAAATTATAAAAAAATCCCAAAACATGCCATCTATTTTTTTTTTTTAATAATTTGGACCCGTGCTTTTAAATTACCTAAAAACTCAGTTTATAATAATTGAAGGTAACTTGCTGTTTGCTAACAAGGGGTGCATTAAACAAAACACTAAAAATTATTTTCTTTTACTTGTAAACAAGCGGAAGTACATATACAGCGTGACCCAGAATGACCGGTTACTCCCCTTAACTTTTGAGCAGCTTGGACTTTTGAATTTTGAAAAGCTTGGCTATATATGGTGAGATCCAGATTCGACCCCCGGAAGTGACTTTTATTGACAAAAAGTTTCGATTTCTCAAGAAATTGAAATAGAATGGTACAAATTTTTTTTTGTTCAAATATAACTACAAATAAAATAAGGAAGTATTTTCAGTTACATATTTTCAAAAAAATAATCGGGGGCGGATCTGGAGGGGTCTAATCTTTCATATCGTTAATCCTGTGTAACCGTGTTTGTTTTAAGATTCAAAAGTCAAATTCTTATGTTAAAAAGGTTTCTCATCAATGTAAGCCATCAAAGGTGTACATTTTTATTTTCAGCAGTGTCGTAAGAGGACAAAGTCAAATCTCTTTTTTCTCCTAGAAGTTAAAAACGCGCCGTTTAGAATACAGCCATTTTTGGGTAGAAAGTCTGAAGTATGGTGGTTACTTAGGTAAACAGTGATAACGGACCTAAATAAGGAAACCTTTTAGCGAAAAAAGAAAAAGATTTAGCTTCTGAATTCTTTCACAGCAGGGCCAGAGGAATGAGGAAATTTAATTACATAGGAAATAAAACTAGTTTTACTAGATGCAAGTTATTTCCTATGCATTTGTCCTCTTAAGACACTTGTACATTTTTATTTTATGAAAATAAAAATGTACAATTTTGATGGTCTAGTCTAGGTAGAAGAGAAACTTTTCGCAACACAATAAGGGGACTTTTACATCAAAGCTGAAAACGAACACCATTATTAGATTGTGTAACAATATTAAAGCTTAGACCTCTCTAGTAACTGAAAATACTTCCTTATTTTATTTGTACTTATATTTGAACAGAAAACATTTGTACCAGTCTATTTCAATTTCTTGAGAAATCGAAACTTTTTGTCAATAAAAGTCTCTTCCGGGGGTCAAACCTGGATCTATTCAATTGGCCATAGCCCTTTTCCTATTCCTAAAGCTTTTCAAAATTCAAAAATTTCAAGTAATTCAAAAGTTAAATGGGGGTGACCTGTCATTCTGGGACAGACTCTATAACGAGCACAACACGTCTTGTAATAATAACTCATACTGTGAAATGAGCGCCTGGTTATCAGTTAAATTTTATTACACAAATCTATTATTATTAGATTTTGTTTTCTTCAAGAAAAAATTGCGTAAATGTTGGATACATTATTTATTACGTAAGAAAGGAAACAAGAGCTTTAAGACTAGCGAGAAGAAAAAATTGTTGATGTTATTTATTGAAAAGCGAATGAAAATTTGAGAGATGGGATGAGAGGAAAATACGAAAACAATCAAAATAATTATGTAATTCAATTTGATTTTAGTGGATTTCAAATATTTTTGTAATATGAACGAACATTTTTTTCTTTAATCATAAAATGATTGAAAAATAAGACGCTACTCCTTGTCGACATTTTCTTACGTAACAATCTCATTTGATATACCCGGTGAACAGTCTGCTATTTTCAGCCTTAGTTGAAATTTCAATAATTTTCACATTGAACAATAAAAAGTAGAAAAATAAATGTCTAATGATGAATAGATAATTAGATATGCATAAAGCTGATTTAAAAGTTCATCTTGTTTGCAGAATACCGATCATAAAGAACTTTTGGTTTCATGTCAATAGAATTTGTCAAAAAAATATATTTTCCTTCAATGGTGAATAGACGTCTTGGAAGGTATATATGGAAAAGTAATTTTATAACGGCACCTAGTATCGATCCATTTCATCAAACCTTTTATGCCAGATAAATTTAAAGTTTCCCATTATGACACCACTTTATTGAAATTTTGTTTCAATAATTACAGACCAATAGGAAATGTTCCCGTGCTGGCTAAAATTTTAGATAAATTTTATGTTTATCAATTTATCTAAAATTTTAGCCAACAAGGGGACATTTCCTATTGGTCCAACATTTCCCAACAGGTCTGAAATAAATTGATATATAAACATAAAATTCAGGAATAAATTTTATGTTTATCAATTTATCTAAAATTTTAGCCAACAAGGGGACATTTCCTATTGGTCCAACATTTCCAACAGGTCTGAAATAAATTGATAAACATAAAATTCAGGAATAAATTTTATGTTTTATCTATTTAACTAAAATTTTAGCCAACGAGGGAGGGGACATTTCCTATTGGTCCAACATTTCCTACAGGTCTGAAATAAATTGATAAACATAAAATTCAGGAATAAATTTTATGTTTTATCTATTTATCTAAAATTTTAGCCAATAAGGGGACATTTCCAACAGGTCTGAAATAAATTGATAAACATAAAATTCAGGAATAAATTTTATGTTTATCTATTTATCTAAAATTTATTGGTCCAACATTTCCAACAGGTCTGAATTAAATTGATAAACATAAAATTCAGGAATAAATTTTATGTTTATCCATTAATCTAAACTTTTAGCCAACACGGGAACATTTCCTATTGGCCCAACATTTCCAACAGGTCTGAACCAGATCCGGTAAAAGTACTACGACTTTGCTGGATAAGTTTGCTGCCTCGATCAAAGAAAAGTAGTAGCTTTATGTCTGCTAGATTTGCCTGAATGCTACGATACGACGGACCATTCTATAATAATGAAAAAACTTGAATGGAGTTTAGGGGGGGGGGGAACTGCAGGCTCTTTCTAACATTTGCGTTTTATTGCCGGTGAAATTTGGATCAATTCAAGTGTCTGTGGGTAGCCCACGATATTATAATATTTATGCTCAAGATTTGGGGGCATAAAATTGATTAGTGGCGTATATCAGTTTTCCGTTGGCCTTTGTCTCCTGTCATGAACATCCAGAGGTAGCATTTACCATACTCCAAAATGATCTGATCAAAATACAGTGATGGCTTTTTAACAATCAAATATTTATGAATGAGGAAAAAACTAGAGTAATTTTGATAAAAAACCGTCATAAAAAAGTTACAATTGAAAATCCTAATATCAAGGGTCATTCTAGACATTGTCTCCACCTTACAGCTGAGTGAAGAAGAGCGATACCTGGGATTAATTTTAAACTCTAAGTTTAAGTTCAAATCTCATATAGAGAAACTGAGTGCTAAACTAAGATCTATTTCTATATGATTAGGTAAAATTAAGTTTTAGTTTACTTTGTTATATTTAAAATTATTGTTGTAAGTTATGCTCCTTTTAGAAGTTACGTAAGTAACTTGAGAGGAGTTTATTTTATTAATAAAATAAATAAAAATATTAAAAAACAAAACAAGAGACAACATGTATTTCTTTAAAAATATAACTTTAAAAGGTTTAAAATTAAATTTGGCAAGCTTTCAATAGCACTCAGGCTATCATTGGTGAAGAAATCACAATTATACTTATTAATATCGGGTTCTGACAGGCCGCGAGGGCCCAAAACCTCCATTGATCAGCTTCTTCCATTCTGGACGATCTTGTGCGAAGTGTGTCTATTCTTCAGTTGTGCCTCTTGGTTTCACAAGTAATACTTGGAAATAAAAGGTTTGTAAAAATGATATTTTTTATACCTTATCTTAATATAAAACAACACCCGGTAAATAAAAAAGAAATAATTTCCTTTGACAAAAAAGTATGTAGCTTAAAGTAAGCAATAGAGCACACATTTTTCTCTGATTAGGTAAAATAAAAGAAAATGTTCCTTTTTGAAACACAACATCGGTCTAACTCTAATACGAGTATAACAACTAAGCTGCTCTGTAAATCTTAAATTCAAATCCGTATATTTGTTTGAAATCGAAGCCGACCTACATTAGTTATTTGTATAATAATTGGAAAAGCAGTGTATGCACTGTATTTTAGATTTGGTTAAATGCGTGGACATCTTAACTACAGATGATCAATTGATCGAAAGGAGAAGAAAACCCAAGGGGAACAATTTTTTTCTTTGGCGAAAAATTAATTCTGGACCCTCCAAACCAATTGCAATGTACTTAATAAAAACGAGCCACAATACCGTGGTCTAGTGGCAAGACCATTCCCGAGTTGTTTTTTTAACTTCTACATTCAGGTTTTAGAAAATGCTGGAAATACTCATAAATTGTTTGGACGATTGTGATAGATTACTCGTATATATCTATTTTCCAATGAATGGGTTAGGTTGCCTCTATTTTGGATGACAATTTCTTGTTTCCAAGCCCTTGGACTATTATAGAATTATTTCTGATGTGTCTTTTCAGTAACCCCTTATCATCTGGTTTCTATCATTGTCTAAAATAGAATTGGGAAGAGCGGTTCAATGTAAGGTGAATATCGCTACAAAAGCAGCAACTCACCGTATTCAAAGATATGACATCATGACAATGTAGATATCAGTGCATCTTTATCTACACCGTACATCGCAATAAAAAATAAATTTTGACCCCCCCCCCCTTGTGGTTGCTGTTCAATATCGAGATTGTATGAAGACCAAATATATCTGTTGACTTTTTCTTTTGGTTTATTATTTTGTTATTGTTGTTGTTTTATATTTTATGTACATATAATTTGTTCAATAAAATACATGTCGTTGCTCAATAATAAATTCACCATCAAATTACTATCTTTAACAATCGCTATTAGCAGTCAAGTGCAGGCCGTTAATCCACCAAATCTGTCTTGCCAAAACATTAATATTGAAAAGCCCACAAGTTGCTTCAGACGTGAATCATGTCTGAGCGCAACATATTACTTTTGTAAAAAAAAAAAAAAGACCTTCGTAATATCATAACTGCACTCATTAGAAACAAAATTTATTTTGTTCCCCTTTGGAGTGGGAGACTATTTGTAAATTTTATTCAAATTTCTCTCCTGATGAACTTCAAGTGAAACTTTCTCCAGAACCACTGAATACACATTTGAAAGGTTCCCTGACAACTCCCAATGGAAATCTTTTAATTAGTTTTATGTTTGCGTTTGAAAAATACCGTTGACTAAATTTTGAATTTATCTTTCTTTGCATATCAGGTTTGTATGGAAAGTTAGTTCCTTTCCCTCGTACAACATTTTCATTCATCAAATTATACAGAGTGTCTAAGATGAACAAAATTATATAATAGCAAACAAATATTTTTATAGAAGAATCGTAAGATAATAAACAAATTAAATAATTAGACAGTATCGATTCGGATTAAATATAAAGTTGGCAAGCTTTCGACAGTACTCAGACTATCATCGTCAGGCCGATGTTCACTCTACGATGTCCAGAGTAGAAATCTTGCCAACTTTATAATTAATCCGAATCGATACTGTCTAATTATTTAATTTATAGTAGCAAACGCTTGATTGCAGTGTTTGTGTTTGCCCTTCTTATGCGTATTAATGAAGCACGAAGTAACCAATTGACGTGATTTACACAATTTATAAGATGTAATGATAGTTCCGCCTCCTCGTGACACACCCTGGTGAACACTAAGTGAACTAACAAATCTGGCTACTAAAGATAATCTACTCCATCAGATCTCCTAGCTTCTTTGAAATCATCTTCATTATCATTTTTGTCATTATTATTTGTTTTATTCTATTGTTTTAATAAGTTAAACAATAAAAAGTAAGTTTGTTCAGAAGTAAATTTTATAAGAAAAATATTTTATTTGAATTCCAAAATTAGCAGAAGTAAGAATGACTCCATGAAAAGTTTTCAGTCACCAAATAATAATTTGTTATTACGTAACCAAGCAACATAATGCGCTGGTTAAACTGGATGGCTGGTTACATCCTAGAACATTATTATTAGAATCTTTCATCTGATATGAATAGCAACATTGAAAACAGCCCTTTTTAGGGCAGCCCTGATAGAAAATTAGGATTGAAACGTGAAGATATATTTTATTTAGTTTTAAGACATATTCTTGTAGTGATAATGATTGTAATTACATGATGATTTTATGCCATGCGATAAATAAATAAATAAAATATAAAATTTATGACGTGAAATAATTTAAACCACGCAGAACGACTAACCCTTTTGTTAAGTTTATAATGTAAATCTCGCCCCAACGAAATTTACTACAATATTATGTAAGTGCAGAAGTGATGTTCTTGTCTTTCTTTTATGCAGATCAAATGATTGTAGTGGATTTTTATGAAACCGGGAAGTGATGATGCAGGTAAATTGATATCACAGAAAAAGAACACTAAAGTTCAGATCTAAGGTGGCTGGATCATCCGGTTCATTGCTTACTCTAGTATACAGTAGCCTCTACACTGTTGGTAGCCATCATTCACACTAATGAAGAGATCACGTGTTGCTATAACTTTTTGTTTTATTTGTTTAAGTATGAGCACAGGGTTCATGACGTGTTTATCTCCAAAGTAATGGTCGGGTAAACATGAACAGTAATGAGAGTGGGGAGGGGGTGCGGGGTGGCCCGTATATATTAATTTGAAAAATTGAGTTCTCCAAACAGCTTTCAAATCTGAACATGTTTTGAAAAGTTTCACTACAGAGTTGTTCTGAACCCTCTGCCTTCAAAACATTGACCAATACCAATAAAAAATGCACGATGGATGATTTTTAGAAACTCATGTCGCTAGAGACTATCTAATTAAAGAGAGTAGATATTGTATACAAGTGAACTGTAGATCTCAATCAGTTAAAATGGCCACCCTGAGGATACGGGTGACCTATGAATTATTTTTTTATGTGCTTAACGTCGCTTGAACATCGATGGTAGTTTGAGACGGTCCCATTCGCCGGGAATAGCCAGCATCAAGAAAATTACGTGGTCACCTACCAAGTAAAACCACACTGGACGTTGCTTAACATCAATGATATTATGACAACGTGGGGATCAGCATATTGTATGAGCACAATACATTTCAATAACAATTTTCATCATAATCGAACAAGGCGTTTAAGCGAGTTCATTATTTAAAGTTTACATTCACGGGTTTATATTATGAATGGGTTAATAATAAGAATATTGAATAAGATAGAAAAGGGTTAATGTGTAAGATAAAATATATGAGTGCGATAAATTAATATAAACTTGCAGTCTAAATAGTAATAATTTTTAATTATAAATTAGAGTCTATTCATTTTACACTTGTAAAGCAGAAGAGTGTGGCAAGGGGCCAGGATGGGGGGGGGCGCCGCTGACTCTTAGTTATTAATATTTGTTTGTTTGTGTAGTTCAGCATGATAATTACTTTTGCTAACCCTCCTCTAGCTGCTAAGAAAAACAGAAGTCTTGCACATTGCCTCATGGTAAACTTATTATACCCTGCCTTCCATCTTGAATAGTAGGTAGGCATTTAAAATTATGATAATAGTAAAAAGGGTAAAACTAGCAGCGGACAAAAGATTAGAAAGCGTGACGTTCATTTTGTGTTTGAGTTTAGGTAGTAGGATGCAAAAACAGGCAAACAGAAAAATGTAGATCAACAGAGACACTCAATAGATTTTGTAATATTAGGAGATATTTTGTAATATTTTGTAATATTACGCTTTGAGACACCCAGACCCCGAATATAGAGTTTCAGCCATTGGTCCGTGTCCGTGTGATGTCTCGGTAGGAGTGTAGAGTCCCTGGCAGCACCTACCGGTCCTTTTCCAGGTTTCCAGGCGGGATTAATGAAAACCGCCAACTGTATATTCCATTGTAAATAAAAATTGAGAAGCGTATAATTCATAAAAATCACAAAATTAAAGAAAATATTCAAGCTCTTACCGTTCTATTTTAGGCAATTTTTGAAACTCGCCTAAAATCGTACAAACCGATAAAAACCAACCAGCAACGGTAGATTAGAATTCAATCAGAAGTCGTGGCGCACTACATTCATAAAATTAATAGGCACCCAATTTCAATTTCTAGCTTTTAACTTTTTCTTTCACAGGTAGACAGAGAGAAAGACACACGCACGGATCGATGGTTGAAACTCGAAATGTGGACTCTTGGGACCTCAAAACGTGTCATTGAAAACTCGACATCAAAAATTTCAGCGCATTACAATACATTATTTTTTACAGGATAAGAAAAGTAAAAAGGAAAATTATACCTACTTCATTATTCTAACAGAATGTGGGTTGGTGTTGTAGTGGTAAGACGTTTTGACTAGTAATCAGTAGAACGTGAGTTTAAACCCAACACCCCCATGGAAATTTTCTTCATGGATTTACGCTATTCATAATAATAACACCAAGTGTAAAGGGACTCTTAGACTTATTCGGGCAGTATACTCGAGAATGAGGTCGATCTACATTGTGAAATAGGTACTTTACTTATAAGAGTGAAACAAAAAGAAATGACTATGATATCAAATGTGTTAATATTTGTGTTAAAGTTAAAGCATAGCATTGCATTGTCACAACCTAGAAAACAGCATTACAAGGTCCACTGCACTACTTATTTCAATGCTCTTGTAATACCACCAATAGTCGATACTCAATTGTCCTCAATAGGCTGAGTACACCTGGAACAACCAAGTACAGTTCCAATATCCCGTTTTTGGCAGGATTCGAACCAGTTTCTTCCGCATGCAAATCCAGTGTGATACCTACTAGGGAAGCTTCTCAAAGAAATTTATTTATTCATTTTACTTAATTTATACAAAATTAATTAATTTTACAGTTTCGGCAAATTCGCACAAGATATCAACGTTACGGTCATCAGCTGGAACTTTAAAATAGTGTGTGACATATTCTCCTATGTTTGATATCAACGTTACGGTCATCAGCTGGAACTTTAAAATAGTGTGTGACATATTCTCCTATGTATGATATCAACGTTACGGTCATCAGCTGGAACTTTAAAATAGTATGTGACATATTCTCCTATGTTTTTCGTTCCTAAATAATGAAATCAACAAAGGGAGAGTGTTAGACTAATTGTTATTTTTTTCTTTCTTTCTTCGTGCTTTAGCTCTAGCACCTGACAAGGTGAAAGCCTGGGGAACAGCTTCAACTTATTACAGTGTTAGCTTTTCCTCGTCCTAATTAGAATATATGACGCTAGGGGGAACGACGACGCTAACACAGAAAGAAAATAATTATAGGATAATTATAAACGACGTTAATAACAATTATTATCCTTCTTGTCTCCTATATAACCTTTGCTCTAATGTTACTTAAAGCAAACAACAGGATAATGTGAAGAGACATTCACTATATTATATTATTAGTAAAGTAAAAAATAGCATCATTACTTGCTGGTAATGGTTTCATTCATCATAACATAATGACACTCAGCATTCCATCACCGACAATGATCAATATTTCCAACCGCACACATACACAAGATAATTAATCAAAAATGTTTTGTTCAAATATCTCCAATACCGGTAAAGAGACGAATTTCACTTATCAGTGTCTATATACATATTAATGGGTGCATTGGATCAGTTCATCCAGATAATATTTTATTTTATTTTTCCAATAAAATCAAATTCTTTTTATTGCATATTCAAAGTCTCCATTTAATTCTATATGCAATCGACGCAAATCACCAATTCTGAAAGGTACTTTTTAGTCACTTTGATATAAATGTGTGACGTATCGAACAAAATTCTTATTATGTTGAGCTTTTTACCAAAGCATGTTATAATTATCTTATTATGTTGAGCGATTTTAATTTTTATAAAACATAATATTTTTTATTCAATACAGAACTTGTCACCTCCACTAATGAATTTAATACATCACCCAAATTTATAACCCCATATTTTTTCTTCTTGAAGAACTACAGTTTACCATCTTTTGAGTTATTTATTTTTACAGAAATGGAATTTTTTGAAGAATAAAAAAATGCCTTCCCACAGTGACTTTTATAATAATAAAAACATACCCCCGAAGAATTGTGAAAATTGGTCCAGTAGATTCTGCTGTTGATGAGCAGACGTGTCAGGTCTTATGTATGAATTCTTTTATTCATAAAAAAAAATGGAACTTTTAATACAGCACTCAACAAAGAACATATCAACATCACGAACGCTATTTTGTTCAAACTAGAAGTCTGACAATCGCTTCTATAAATATTCAATGTACAAAAACTATTATCATCTGATAACTGTTTTTAACATGCGAGTTCCCCATAATTTTCTTCTATAATCGAAAAAGGATTACCAAAATTTGGAAGTAGGCTCCACAGTTTGAATGTGTTTTAGGATGTTCTCGATCCCACAGTGATAATTGAGTTGCGGTTTGTTGAATGCATTATGGAATAATGTACGTAAGGACATATTTTAAGTATACGGGAGAAATTCCACAAATATTATCGTTTGGAAATAAATACTGGGTGGTTCATTTTAATGTATTTCAACTAATTATCTAGGAAACTGTTGGAAATAAATACAGGTTGATTAATTTTAATGTACTTCGACTAAATATCTAGGAAACTGTTTGTAAATAAATAGAGGGTGGTTAATTTTAATGTACTTCGACTAAATATCTAGGAAACTGTTTGTAAATAAATACAGGGTGGTTAATTTTAATGTACTTCGACTAAATATCTAGGAAACTGTTTGTAAATAAATACAGGGTGGTTAATTTTAATTTACTTCGACTAAATATCTAGGAAATTGTTTGTAAATAAATACAGGGTGGTTAATTTTAATGTACTTCGCTAAATATATAGGAAACTGTTTGTAAATAAATACAGGGTGGTTAATTTTAGTGTACTAATCGATTTTTCAATAAAATAATTATTTTATTTTTTAAATTTTTTTGTTCCCTCAGAATGGGGATTTTTTTTGTAGAAAAGAAACTCTGGAGGCCATTTAAAATACGAAGGTTGGCCTACCAAAGTCGCACTACAAGAATATATTTTTAAAATGTATATTGTAGTCTTATATTGGATTACAACAAAGTATGCAGGAAGCCCGTGTAAATACAGAAGATTTAGTTCTAGGAATTTAGTTTCATCCATCCTTTTTTAAAAAAAAACTCTGCTGCAAACCAATGATGAAAGCTCATCAGCAAAATGCGAGTTTCTACGCAATCTCTATGGACACCGTGAGAAGAAGCGATGGTTACCGTGCCAGAAAAGGTTTATATCAGCTAAAAAGAGTATAGGCACCGAACAGAAGGTTCTGGAATGTCAGAATGAAGGAAAGCAAGCTGACCCCAAATTAAAGGAAAAAAATTCTAAACAAAAGTAAATTGATAAAGATTATTAAGTGGGAGTGGAAGAATCGTAAATGTTAAGCGCGCACATGCATCCAAAAGTTAAGAACGCCTGCTTGAAAACTTCATTATAGGTTCTTGCTAATTTTTAATTCTCTTAATATCTGCCAAGTATTCTAACATAAAAAAACTTTTTTATGGATTGAAAATTTTCATTTGAAAATGTCATGTTTCTTTGTAAAAGTTAGACTATTTCGAATACATACGTATAGCGGCCCGTGTGCAGCTCTGCTTCTTAGGAGAGAGAGAGACGGTAGGAACCGACAAGAAATAAGCAAGCAAATCGTAGTAGAAGATTTGAGGACTCACTATACTAATAACAATGTACAAATCAAGTTTATGTATTGAATACTAATCCACGCATCTCAAACAGACTCATAGTGCACCATTTAAATTATGGAATAGCTACGCGAAAACATTCATTATTTTTGTGAACGTTAGTGAATCCCACTTTTGACCCCGGTATACATCGCGAAATGCACTTGTAATGATGTGTATATATGTTTACGCGATACAAGCCACAATTTTCATGCGATTTTGACGAAATCTGGTATATATGCTACGGTAAAAGTACATAATTGGTGATTGTATACAATCACGAAAGCGTCACTGGTAAATGTACGAAATTATTCTCAAATGTTTAATCGGAATTATTTTAAATATGCAGAGATTTTTTTATTTTGTTTTTGTTTATTATTTTATCAATATAAGTGTTAAGATTAACGCACCCCCCTCCCAGAGAGGTTAGGAAACGCTTTGATCGGCCATGCCTCGATTCAACTCTTGCACCATTCTTGAGAATAATTTCGTACATTTACCGGTGATTGTATACAATCACCAATTATGTACTTTTACCATAACATATACATATTTAGGACATGAAGGAAATTTGCTGTACAGTTTTTGGGGGCGCTAGGCCCAATATTGTATTTTTTGAAAATGATTTTATCTTTTTAGCGGTTTGTTGTAGAAACGTAAAACTTTGATATGTTATGGCTGGTGTTAAGGGCTTTTCAATTTTTAGGGAGGACCCTGTCACCCGGGGGGGGGACCAATATTTTGNAGGACCCTGTCACCCGGGGGGGGACCAATATTTTGTTTTTTGAAAAATATTTTTTTTAAATTTAATTGATTGAGATATTTTGTTTTATTACTTTCAATAGTGAATCTTTGTTTTCTATAAATGACTACAACACTAACGTGAACACCTGATAATCTTGATCCACTAGTTTGTATTATTATTCTAAACGCCAACTCTATTTACGAATACCGAAGTGAAGACAGCTTTGTAAACATCCTGTGATTACTTGTATGTTTACAAAGCGTTCCAGAGTGTTCGAGGAACGATTAATAAAAATCGTATGATAAAATACTATGATGGTTCACATAGCAAACGTAAATTCCATGAAATTAACTCTACAAATAATTGTACCTACACTCTATATAAATTACTTGGAATAGAACATATGATTCCTCTCAAGAAACCATCTAAATGGAATATGAATATGAAATACGAAAAACTAAAATAGATTTAACAAAAGCACATCATGTTGAAAGAAAAAAACTATTTAGAAATAGATTTATGATTAGACGTTCTTATAGGAAACTCATGACGAAACAACTATCAAAAATAATTTTCTAAATAACTTTGTATAAAAGTGGACTAAAGTTTTTTGTCGGAGGTTTTCTAAGTTTCATAAACTTTTCAATATTTTATTTATACCTAGTTATTTTAAAAGAGGTTAAAGCCACAAAGTGTATGTGAGATAAAAAGAGTAAACATGATTCATCTCTATATTTAAATACCAGGGCGAGGTTTCGCGCTCGGCATTCCAACGCGCTCCGACAGGTCGAGAACAAAAAATAAAATCAACAATTTTTTTTGACCCGCAAAATAATATATGTCATTTTCTTCAATAATAAATAAACTCCTCATTTTCCCTTTGAACCAATTTTTTGTGTTGGGGAACAGAAAAATATGTGATCCAGACCAAATGTATAAAACATAAGTTCATATAGAATTCTCCGCACTGATTCCAATCACCTAATAGCGATAAAAGAAATGTATGAAAATACTTGAAACAAAATGTCGATAAATCACGGGAAAATTAAAAAACTGAATGAATCAGTTTGGAATATTGAGTGTGTTATTTGAGAGCTAACTTTCAATTACGTCAATATCTATCCTCAAACACAGGTTCATTTAAAATAATACTGGATGGAGATTATTAAAAAGAATACTTCATGGAGATTATTAAAAATACCTACTATTTGGAGATTATTAAAAATAATACTTGAAGGAGATTATTAAAAAGAATACTTAATGGAGATTACTAAAAATACCTAATACTTGAAGATTATTAAAAATAATACTTGAAGGAGATTATTAAAAAGAATACTTAATGGAGATTATTAAAAATAATACGTGATGGAGTTTATTAAAAAGAATACTTGATGGAGATTATTAAAAAGAATACTTCATGGAGATTATTAAAAATACCTAATACTTGGAGATTATTAAAAATAATACTTGATGGAGATTATTAAAAGAATACTTCATGGAGATTATTAAAAATACCTAATACTTGGAGATTATTAATAATAATACTTGATGGAGATTATTAAATTGCACCTATTAATGCAATACGGAATAGAAAGTGAAAAATTCATCTTTATTGAGTAGCTTTCGTCAACAAATTAGCTCAATAACGGTGTTATTTTTGCTGTAAAATATAACCGTACTTGATCTTAATTAACTCTTAACTTGGTGGTGTATCTTCCCCCGCATGTGCTCGGGATGATGGAGTGCAGTCAGTTATTGCGCTAAAAATCTAAATCAATCCAAGCATCAAATACATAGAATTTTTTTTAAACTATTTATTTTTTACTGCCTCCATTACTAAAACAAAAAGTTTCCTTGCGTCGAACATTAACATTCTTTTTATTATGATTCTTGAAAAATTTCCTCTACATTAAATTTTCACAAAATTTCCATTATCAGTAAATTTTCCGCAAGTTTCTTTTTCTGCCTTTGCTTCCTAATGTAGATTTTCATTTTCCAATTCATTAATAAAAAAAGTTAAAATGAGGAAAATAATAATAGTTTTAATACTAATGAAGTAAAAAAATGAACATTCTTAGTTTTTCTTCAAATTTTAGTGCATAAAATCCGGTGCACTATTTAGTGCACAATATTTTCCTTTTTTGTTTCTTGACTTTTTTATTTTATATGTAAAATAAAGGTTACTATTGTGAGAGAGCCCCAGATGATGATCTGGAGATCGGAAGATGGGTGGGGGCTGATGAGCAAAGCGAGCGGGAAGGGGCGAAGCCCCCAAGTTGTATAAAACAATGTATTTTATGATTTAGAAAATTACATGGCCTTTTATTGGAAAGAAAAAAAAAATGATAATTAAGCTAAGCCACTCTCTTACTATTGAATGTTAAACTGGAAGCGGAAAACAAATAATAATTTATTTTTAATATACATCAATTAAATATTTAACAAATTCTTGCCCGATCAGCGCATTGCTGGTGTTGGGCGAGCACTGAATATAATATCTTTATAGTAAGTTATACTATAAAAATATATTAGAGTTTATAAAATATAGTAATTTATAATTTCTAACCTTTTAATTTTAATCGTATAGATATAAGAAATTATTATTCCTTCAAAATGTCATAAAATAATTAAAATATTTCCCTATTTTTAATTGATTTTTTTATTTTTTATTTTAGTATTTCTGGTATATTTTTCAAAAATTTCAGTTCTCGTGGTATTATGTCATATATTTTTGGCCCTCGGTATATAAAGTGTCTTTTCGTTATAGATTTGTTGGTTTGGATAAGTTGCGTTCGTCCCATTCGTCTTGTGGTGTAAGGATTATTGTTGAGCTTCTACAGATAATTATATTTAATTGAAAGAAGGTAAGTTTGTCGAGGCATAGTTATTCAAGTGACAGCACATTAAGTCGTTGGTAAAAGATGTCGGAGTCGCAAATGCTGTCTTTTCGTAAGATAAGATATAATTTGTGTTCCTTGTAAGCCCACCTCATGCACATAGGCTAAAGAAGGGATTGTACAAGAGCATGATAAGCATACGATTTTTTTTGTTAATATAAATTCTTCCCAGATTATTGAATGCATGCATGAGATGGCGAAGTTTTGTTTTGACTGTCCGAATGTGAGCTGTCCATTTTAAATGTTAGTCAATAAGTACTCCTAGATATTTAAGGTTACTTTTCTTATCCAAAGTTTTTATTTCGTTATGGGAGGCGGTTATTACTAGTGGATCAATATGATCAGGTCTTCACGTTAGTATTATACTCATTAATAGAAAAAAATATCTTAATCATTTTTTTTAAAAAAGAAATTAAAAAAATTGGGGGCCCTCCCCCCGAGGGGAAGGCCCCAAAATAATCAAAATCGAAAAGCCCTAACCACCAGCCATCACATATCATAATTTTACGTTTCAGCAAGAAACCGCTAAAAAGATAAAAATCATTTTCAAAAAATAAAGCAAAAAAAATACTGGGGGCCCCCCCCGGGGGGGAGGGCCCCCAGTATGTTCAAAATCGAAAAGCCCTTAACACCAGCCATCACATATCAAAATTTTACGTTTCTGCAACAAACGGCTTTTCGACAAATGCACGGTTTT
>CM022878.1:20126339-20161603 GCA_012654025.1 Pachypsylla venusta | reverse complement strand
TCCTGGGTTGGATAGTGGATACCTCGTAGATGTCTCAAATTTTAATATGGATGAGTCCAATATTAGCGGCATAGAAGGAAAGGTCTGACAGGGTGGCTGGATTGGCTACATTTCCATCTCCTGGGTTGGATAGTGGATACCTCGTAGATGTCTCAAATTTTAATATGGATGAGTCCAATATTAGCGGCATAGAAGGAAAGGTCTGACAGGGTGGCTGGATTGGCTACATTTCCATCTCCTGGGTTGGATAGTGGATACCTCGTAGATGTCTCAAATTTTAATATGGATGAGTCCAATATTAGCGGCATAGAAGGAAAGGTCTCACAGGGTGGCTGGATTGGCTACATTTCCATCTCCTGGGTTGGATAGTGGATACCTCGTAGATGTCTCAAATTTTAATATGGATGAGTCCAATATTAGCGGCATAGAAGGAAAGGTCTGACAGGGTGGCTGGATTGGCTACATTTCCATCTCCTGGGTTGGATAGTGGATACCTCGTAGATGTCTCAAATTTTAATATGGATGAGTCCAATATTAGCGGCATAGAAGGAAAGGTCTGACAGGGTGGCTGGATTGGCTACATTTCCATCTCCTGGGTTGGATAGTGGATACCTCGTAGATGTCTCAAATTTTAATATGGATGAGTCCAATATTAGCGGCATAGAAGGAAAGGTCTCACAGGGTGGCTGGATTGGCTACATTTCCATCTCCTGGGTTGGATAGTGGATACCTCGTAGATGTCTCAAATTTTAATATGGATGAGTCCAATATTAGCGGCATAGAAGGAAAGGTCTCACAGGGTGGCTGGATTGGCTACATTTCCATCTCCTGGATTGGCTACATCTTCATC
Organism: Pachypsylla venusta; assembly: GCA_012654025.1. NCBI lineage: Eukaryota > Metazoa > Arthropoda > Insecta > Hemiptera > Aphalaridae > Pachypsylla > Pachypsylla venusta. The sequence goes on along the minus strand of CM022878.1, from coordinate 20,160,753 downwards.
TGGATAGGCTACATCCATATCTCCTAAATGGGCTACATTTCCATCTCCTGGATTGGCTGCATCTCCATCTCCTGGATAGGCTACATCACCTCGTAGATGTTTCAAGAAAAACACTTTTTAAACAGCCTCAGTAGGTTGAGGCGGTGGATTCGAAACCAGGAGGCTGTTGGTTCGAATCCAACTCCATCCCCCTCTTCGACACAAGATTTGAAATAGAATCTTTAGTAGAGGGCGAATCTTTAGTAAAATATTAAAAATATTTTTTTTTTAAATTAAAAAAAAAAAAAACTGTAAATTGACTTGTAAATTTGTGAGAATGGTAGGTATCTGTCTCTGGTCATCTACTCGAAATATCCCGACAATTTCTGATGATCACTTAGTTGAAGCCATGGAGCACGCGGATATTTTTCCATTAAAAAAAATTCGCCACGGATCACCGTCCTTTCTTTTTATCGAATAAATTAAGTGCTTTTAAAAATAAAAAGAGTGAGTCAACACTCCTGGGCAGGAGAACATGGAACAGATACGAGCAACACTCAGCATTCCTTCACTTGAGGAGATGGGTTGAGGAGTTCTTTTAAAGAGGAGGATTTGGATACCGCACGATCTATAGTTTTACAATCGCAATCAGAATGTCTTGCATATATTTTGTGTGCGCCGTACTATTTTAATTTTATTTGGTCCTCTTTTTTTTCTGTCTTCTTTATTGCGCCCCAAAACATTTTCCTTTTTCTCTCTGTTTGTTTGCTTGTGCTATTTCTTCTGTTTGGCATATATTTTTAAACTTTATCGTCCTCTCATGTATCATAAAGTTTGCATTGTTTTCTTTTTGTAGACTCAATTATTCCTCATGGAATATCATGGCTCTTGCATTTAGTAGGGGAGCAAAAACTCACTTTTATTTTTCAAAGAGATACCATACTAACAAAATGAGTAAGTCAAGATTGAACACAACAGAAAGTCACATTTTTCAAAGATTCAGGATTTATTTTTCAGTATCGACATGACATGAAGATAGACAAACTAATTAGACCAAAGCATTTTGGTTTATTATTTTCAATAATGTACATTTGGAATCGTCATGGAAAAAAATACCCTCAAAATTTGATATTTTAAGTTTCAATGTACGTAGAATCCAAAAATCGAATAAGAAAAATCCGTTTTCCGCCGTCCGCTATGATGGGCACTTTTGCGATGACCGATTTGGGCGAAATATGGTATATATAGGTTTCGTTTGGGGTCTAATAATTGTGCTTTCGGGTGTAATCGATTATAACGTTGGCGGTTTTGTCAATTTTTAGCGGTTTTCAGTATTCCTTTCTAAAAATAGAATGCTACGTGCTAGACTTGAAATTTGGTATCTATGTCATATTTGGTGTTTTATTATGTGCTTGAATATATTACTGGCGGTTTTAGCCGGAGGAGGGGGTTATTTTTTTCAGCCAGTAAAATAATAAACCCATGTGTCACATTGGCAGATTTTTTTTTTTTTATCGAACCACATATGCGATAGTTACCACTGTACTAAAAGGCAACAAACACAGAACGTTGTAACACATACGTGGAATTCAAACATGGAAATAAGAGACTTAAAAACTTCTCGCTACATTTTGCTGGATTTAAAGTTAAAATTTAGATAGCGTCTACGAAACGTTGAATACACCAGTTCCCGTTAGATGACTGAAGTTAAGCAAATTCCAGCAAGGTTTCACCAAGTTTCCGGCTCAACCGAGCCTGAGTGAGGTCAATGTGGGTACCTGGCTTGTAAGTTTCCACAAATGGAGGGTAAATTCCTCGTCTCGAATAAATGCCAAAAAGACGTTAAGCCAAAAAAAAGTTAGCACATAATTTACATAATAGTATAGTTTAATGTACATAATAGTCATAGAAGCACTAAAATCTAAAAATAAAGAAAAAAAATTGCTAACAGATCAAACATCAGCTCGACCAAACGCTCCTCTACTATTAAAGTTGCAACGTTTGCATTCCAAATAAGGAAACAATTTAATGCTATGAAGCAACATTTTGATTTGAAATGAAAAATTCATCTTGTTTTGTTGGTTTTCTATTTCTCCCAAACTTTAAAAATAAAAACTTGAAAGATTTTATTCCATTTGAAACATTTGTGCATTTCGTTGAAGAGCGGTTTCATTTAAAAAAAAAGTCAAGAAGGCGGCTCTATTACATACGATTGTAGCCAATAAATTTGCCGCGGTAAATAAACCGGTTTCCATTTGACGTAACGTAGTGCTTGTTAACCGTTCTCGGGGACAACACGTATTGTTGGTTTTCCGGGGTAAACTTAGCCTCGTGAGTTTTTCTTAGCATTGAAAAGACATAAAGCTACACCCTAGTTAACCTATAGGTGTAATAAGAAGGTGCTTCCCAAAGATAGTCTAAAAATCAAATCAACATCGAAAGAAAGTACAAACTTTACTATGTGCACCATTAACGATCAGGAACATATACACACAAAGGCATATAAAATTTAAATGTTATGTCTTGAACGCTGTTTCTATAAATAGGAATAACTGTGTGGAAATTACGAATGTAATCAAATAACATAAATTTGTAACTCCCAGCAGTCCTTAACATATGCGCGATTACTGATTATATCAATATCTTCATAAGAAATAATTGTACAGAGAGATAAGAAAATTCACAGTTGATACAGGCCTTGTAGATTCGTAACATGAAGTGCTTTGGTTCGGTTCTAATCAGGAAACATATCAAACATATAATTTACACTACATTGTGACATATTAGGTTGAACACAATGAAATTCCTAATTCACACAGAAAAACCATATTTCTGAGACAAGTTCGTTATATTGGGATACTATTTCAAGTAAAACAATAATTTGGGTTAAAGAAATAAAATACTCCAACAGTTCCAAATTTAATTTCGCCCACAGAAGTTCTTTTGATGTTCTGAGGAGAGTGCGAAAGTAGTTAGTTAGCTCAATTTAACATCTATTTAATTTTTAGTCAAGTATACAACAAGTATCTTACCATTCAGTCAGCACATCTGAACCTGACTCAGGACAATATGAATGGTTCACTCACCTATGGACAGAATAAACACAAAAGAATACAATTAATGTCGAAAAATATTCATCTTCCTACTTTCCAAGCCCACTTCCACGAAGTATACACATGTTAGTACAAGGCCATATTTATTTGCAACGAACAAAAACATCCGTCAAGAAATATCTAAACTCGTAAATGTAGAAATATGTCTTTGCAAGTACCTACTTATTGCATTATTGTGTGACTCAGAGAACATCACGGCAATGTAAATTACAAACATTAAAAGAACTATTACATTATCAGCATTCACTCATAATGCTTTCAAGAAATATCACATTATCAGCATTCACTCATAATGCTTTCAAGAACTATCACATTATCAACATTCACTCATAATACTTCCAAGAACTATCACATTATCAGCATTCACTCATAATGCTTTCAAGAAATATCACATTATCACCATTCACTCACAATGCTTTCAAGAACTATCACATTATCAACATTCACTCATAATGCTTCCAAGAACTATCACATTATCAGCATTCACTCATAATGCTTTCAAGAAATATCACATTATCACCATTCACTCACAATGCTTTCCACTTGTCACTATCATGGTAATATTAATTAGCTACTCCTATTGTAAAAAAACTATCACATTATCACGAATCACTCATAATGCTTTCCACTTGTCACTATCATGGCAATATTAATGAGCTACTCGTATTGTTCAAATGAGGCTGCCTTACCCCGAATCCATTTTGAAGAAAAATCCTCAACTTTAGATTTGGACATTGCAAAGTATGGCCTGGTACACATCGTGAAGATTGGGGACTCACTGACTAACATCAATGGAATAAGGAGAGGATCCTTTTGATATCATTACACTTTTTTGTCAAAATTATATTTTTTATTATCCTTACACGTAGTTCTAGCAATGACCATTCTGGTTTAAGAGTGATAGGAAGGTGTTTCTGGAATTCACGATGCAGAAACTGTGAAAAAATATGTAGGAGATGGCATTATAGAGGAAAACAAAACACTAAAAGAAAATAATAAACTGCTAAACGTAACGAATATAATATTATTGTGGATTGATTTTAAAATTCATGCACAAACTGTCACACCTCATTAAAACAAACTTCCTCTAGTCGTGCATATTACACACAACTCTAAGCATTGCAAACAAAAAGAACTCAATCGAAATAGTATTGTGCATAGGGTGAGGCAGGTGTTATGTAAAACAATCATGATACTGATTGCAACGGCAACAGTCGGCGCAGGCATATACCGAGTGCCAAATGGGACGACGTATTGGAAAGTTCTTTGAACAGCTTGTGCAATCTTCACATAAGGAGCGGGTGGTTGTGTAAAAGTTAAAAAGTATACTTACAGAGACTGGGCCATTGTATATAGTTGTATCAATTGGGCCTAATTTTGAAAAAAAAAAAAAAATAGATATTTAAATTCAGTAGAAACCTCGACAAGGTTTGAATATAATCCAACATATATTTGTGTCCATGCGCTATCTTCATTGTACCAGGTATTTATAATTTTATGTTGTAGTTGAGACTTTTGGGGACTGCTCCGAGTGCCCCAATGATGACTGATATTATGGTGCATCTTATCCCCCATATTCTTCTGATCTCAATTGCCAGGTCCATATATTTTAGTTTTTCTTTCCATCTTCGGTGTTGACATTGTTGTCTGCTGGATCTGATGCACCTATTAAGAGACAAATTTTCTCTTTGGAATTTTCTAAAACAATAGCTAGTCTATTGCAGTTGATGGTTCGGTCTGTGTAAATAGTTTGATTTTATAATAAAGTGATTTTTTCTTTATTGGTTACCGGTTGCGGGTAATGTAGGTACCACTTATCTATTTTGAAATGTTTGCATATATGATAGTGGATGTAGTTGCAAATCTTATTGTGACGCACCAGGTACTCGTTACAATGAGAGTAATATGTTCAGAGTGGCTTTTGCAGAGACTGCATGGATCGTCTGTTCGTTTTTCATAATATTTAGTGCGTAGAGATGGTCTTGTGCTGATATTACCTAATTACGATTCTGTTTCACTCTTCATTATTACCAGCTTGAGCCAGTCAAAGGACCTTTTTTGATCAATGCTAATGTTGGATTCGTATTTTTTTTTTTTTTATTATTTAGACGTCTACGCCCCATCACTTCTATATTTCAAGTAGTGTATTTGTATTGACCATGTAATTTTATTTCTATCTTAACTTCCTCATTTAAAATGTTTTCGGTGTTTAAGTTTTATAAATGGTTGTGAATTATTTTGACAAGCTTACCAGTTTTGCTTCTCTTTTTCAGATATTTTGCTAAAATTGCTGTTTTATATGCATTTTCTATTTGTTTCAGACCTCTCCCGCCATTTTTTCGTTTTGAGTATATTCTGTCTAATCTGGGATATAACATGCTATGAATAGTAAGTTGTTTTCTTGTTTTTGTATCGGATTTTCGAATCCCTTTCTGCGTCCAAGCTATGATTCCGAAGCTGTAGTCCATTAAAGACGTGGCTGGACTCTTGCTTGCTTCAATCTTATTTCTTCCATTTATTCTAATTTCGTTATTTTGAATTTTAATAGTTAGTTTTGTTTTCGGTTGATTCATTGTTTCACTGCGAAAGTCTATTATTTTCTTATTTACTTTACATATCTTGAGATTTTTTTTAATCAATGTGTGTGATACATTGTCATGTTTTGACGCAGTCAATCCAGAATATCGATAGATTTTTATTTTTATAGCAGTCTTCTGTCACCAATTTGTCGATCAGAAGTAAGTTCTTACAAGCATAAGCGCCGTCCAAGCTTCTAGATGTTTGTAGATTTTTGCTTGGATGATGGATGTAAGGAGTTAATACAGAACAGGGAGACTTCAGCGTTCTCATTTTTGGGAATCAAGTAAGTGCTAACTTGGGTCAGCAATTCCGGAGCTTTATTTGGATCCTCTAAGATCTGGTTGTATATTTTGGCTAAGTGATATTATTATAATGATCTGATAAATAATTAATCGAGGCATCGTTATTCGAGGGTTTAAATTCTGTCTGCGAATATCGGAATTAATAAAATTTTCGTTAAAAGGTATCATAAAGAAATTTACAAATAATAATATAAATAAAGTAAAAGCATATCTCCATATTTCCGCACCATGTGAGGATTTGAATTTTTTAGCATCCTGTACAAAACGACAAAAAACTTGTATATTATTTGCATACCTTGCTTGGATAAAATGATTCCGAGCAGAAAATATGTACGTGGAGAATAGGAGAATCAAAATATGCCTCCGCTTCGCTTGATAGATGAGTCTCCCCAGACGGTGCCCTCAGACTCCACAAATGTATATTTTATTTTAATTCTGCACGTATTTTATGTTCCTTCATGCTGAAAAACATAATGTTGGGTTTTTATTGTCCTTTTTGTCCAATCTTACTGACGCAATGAAATAAACTGATACACTATATTCTGTCAATAATTATCATCATTATCTTATTTTCCATATGAAATTGCCACGTGAAAAATGAACTGATACGTCGTTTTGGTTTGTTTTAAAAAGATCTATTTTTTTTGTCCATTTGATATTGATAAAATTCTACCTAATATTTACCTTTAAAAAAAATAAATGTCACCAAAGACGTTCATATAAACAAAAAAAATATTTATCAACTGTTAAGAAATAGATGTATTGCGAATTTGTCGCATTGTTTATCCACAAAATGATAACATTAAAAAAAAAAAAAAAATAGGGGAAGTTATTAATATCCAAAAGATAGTACCTAAGGGCAAATGGCATACTCTTTCTTTTTTGGTTTATTTCCATGTTTTGGCCGATTTTCTATTCAAAATAGGGACTAATTATATTTTAACCCTTTCAGCCGAACCCCAATTCAATTATAAGAAAAAAAAAAAAATCTCGACATTTTTGGGTAGATAGGTGTCCAAATAGACAAAATAACATGATTTCCGTATCCCCCCCCCACGGGGGGAGCAGATACACCCATGATGTCAAAAGTTATCAATGGGACTTTGTGGAATAATATTAATAGAATGTGTTATATGTAATAAAAATGCAAGACTGGTGCCTTGGAGCAAATAATTGCAACATATTGTAGACTTTATTTATTTTTATTAAATTTATTTTTATCTGGGTTGGTACATACAAAAAAAAAGAGGAGGAACACAAAACACAACGCATTTTATCTATCGTCGGTGGAAAACTATAAAACAATTTCTGTTTTTATTTAGGCACAATTATTAAAATCACTAATATGAAACATTTGGCATTTTTTTCCTTGAATTTTGTCCGTAATTGTGAATACATTTTAAATAATTGAGACAACTCGTCCGATGTTGGTGTTCTCAAGTTGACACGCCCTGCACAAATCTATATTGTTTCCAAAGGAATCACTTAGTGTGAACGACCTTTATTTACAATAGTACATAAAATTCCGCCTCCGTTTGGATTGAATTTTTTATTGTTAAAGAAAGAAATAGAAAAGTTAAAATTAAAATCCTTTATACATCTTGTGAAGCTTTCAGCCAGCAGTGATTTATTTTGAGATGTTTGTGTGGATATATATGTAAAAGCCTTCACATATCCTTTAGCATTCAGTATTTTCCACATGAGTGTCTTTTTCATTTTCTGAAAGGTTAAGTCTTTAGGTCGGGTGGGGGATTGGAATATTGAAAGTTACAAACTAAGAGAGAGAGAGATAATTCACGCAGTTTTGCGTTTCAATGTAAATATTATCTTACATAAAATTTAATTGCGAGGAACATAAAAGTTGTTCTGACTTTTGTTTTCATATTATTTGGAAAATTGTTCTGGAAAAAAACAATGCTGAGTCTGTAGAACCTGGATTTGTATCTTTTTGAAATATCTTCTGCTGTCTTGGCTAGATCTTTTCAAAATTTAGAATGTTTGCGTGTTTTTGCTGTCACCCTATTTGTCTTATCTGTTTCACAAAACGTTTCTAAGCTATCAGCAAAAAGGCTTTCCAAACTATCAAAACAACATTTTCCGTAATGACTAGCTATATCCCCTGTTTTGAGTTATCCACTATTGACTGAAATATGAGAGAACTTCTTTAATGAATACAAAAACCACCACTCACATAAAACGTACTGTTATATGCTCCAAATCATAAAAGTTCCCCCAAAATATCTTCCCACACAAAACTTCTTCACCGTAACAAGAATAAAGTTTTCCGAAACTCAAGACGGGAACAAATTTACATTTTTATTTTCAATATTTTTTTTTTCTTTCCAAAAGAAGAAGCAAGTTCATTTTTCTTTTTAAGATAATAATAATAATTTTCGTGATCTTTTTTACAAAGTTAATTATTTTTCTTTGGATATTTTTCCCCCTTGAATGCCCCAACTTCAGAAAACATTTCATTTTTGATCACTTTTTGCATTCCCTTTCAGTATGTATACTGGATGCCACATTACCAACTCAGCATGTCTTAATAATCCTTATAACCAATGGAAGCGTTCAACACGCTCGCGAGCATGCGTGGAAAAGACCATGGTCTTCTATGTACAACTGTATGCGTACGGACGTTCACTTTTATAATTTTGCTGCGTCATATTCATATTTTATGCAAAACAATTGCCTAGACTTTGTTACTATTCCTGTCTTTTAGGAATAATCAGGCATTCTATGTACATGAATTTCTGTAGTATTTGGATTGTGGATAATTAGTTGACTATCTCCCCGTCCTACGGAAAATTTTGGTTTTCATTAGAATTGTGTCAAAATATCAAAAAGCTATTGCTTTTTGATAATCACAATATTTCACTAGAAATATGTAGAGTCCAGAAATACAGGGTTTGATCTTTCTAGTTGTCTCATAGGATTTTACATGATAAATTCGACTTGGCATATCCTCCCAGTATGTCACAAAATAAAAATGATAGTGGTTTTTCGTGTATTTTTTAACGGGGAATCCAATGAAACCAAAATGGAACTTACGGTTCTTGACTTAGAACCGATCTAGTGGAATAAGGTTCCTTCATTTAAAACTTTTGATGTATGTAGAAACCTAATACTTTTTTGAAATGTAATCTCCTGTGTTGCCTAAAATAGCAGTAGCGTATATACCTATTAATACGAGGGACCTGGGAGTAGTTTTCTCAATCCATCTTTTTCCCAAATTATCAAAAGTATAATCACTCCTACATCGGTTTGTAGCAAAGCTCACCTGACAAAACTTCCCCTACTTTTTGCAGCCGAATGCCCTTTCTGACGCCAACCCCTAAAGGGCGCCAATTATCAGTTTATTGTCAGTGGCATGACACAAGCTGCTTGATAATCAGTTTCAAGTCCTGCAGCGAGACTCGCCAAACTTATTGTCAGTGGCATGACAGAGCTGCTCAATTATCAGTTTAACGTATAAACCATTATCGTGTGAAGGAACCTTAGTCTTTGAGATCAGTTCTAAGTCTAGAGCCGTGTTAATGGTTAAAGTATAAACCATTATCGTGTAAAGGAACCTTAGTCTTTTTAATCGGTTCTAAGTCCAGAACCGTGTTAATGGTTAAAGTATAACCCATTATCGTGTAAAGGAACCTTAGTCTTTTAGATCGGTTCTAAGTCCAGAACCGTGTTAAGGTTAAAGTATAAACCATTTTCGTGTAAAGGAACCTTAGTCTTTTTAATCGGTTCTAAGTCCAGAACCGTGTTAATGGTTAAAGTATAAACCATTATCGTGTAAAGGAACCATAGTCTTTTTAATCGGTTCTAAGTCCAGAACCGTGTTAATGGTTAAAGTAAAAACCATTATCGTGTAAAGGAATCTTAGTCTTTTAGATCGGTTCTAAGTCCAGAGCCGTGTTAATGGTTAAAGTATAAACCATTATCGTGTAAAGGAACCTTAGTCTTTTAGATCGGTTCTAAGTCCAGAGCCGTGTTAATGGTTAAAGTATAAACCATTATCGTGTAAAGGAACCTTAGTCTTTTAGATCGGTTCTAAGTCCAGAGCCGTGTTAATGGTTAAAGTATAAACCATTATCGTGTAAAGGAACCTTAGTCTTTTAAATCGGTTCTAAGTCCAGAGCCGTGTTAATGGTTAAAGTATAAACCATTATCGTGTAAAGGAACCTTAGTCTTTTAGATCGGTTCTAAGTCCAGAGCCGTGTTAATGGTTAAAGTATAAACCATTATCGTGTAAAGGAACCTTAGTCTTTTAGATCGGTTCTAAGTCCAGAGCCGTGTTAATGGTTAAAGTATAAACCATTATCGTGTAAAGGAACCTTAGTCTTTTTAATCGGTTCTAAGTCCAGAGCCGTGTTAATGGTTAAAGTATAAACCATTATCGTGTAAAGGAACCTTAGTCTTTTAGATCGGTTCTAAGTCCAGAGCCGTGTTAATGGTTAAAGTATAAACCATTATCGTGTAAAGGAACCTTAGTCTTTTAGATCGGTTGTAAGTCCAGAGCCGTGTTAATGGTTAAAGTATAAACCATTATCGTGTAAAGGAACCTTAGTCTTTTTAATCGGTTCTAAGTCCAGAGCCGTGTTAATGGTTTCATTGGATTCCATATGGAAAAATTTACAAAAAAACACTATAACACTAGAAAATGCAAAACCTGTTATAAAGATAGTAGTTTATTTACACAATTTTATACCAGTTGAATTTTATAAATATACCATTCAATTGGTACAAGTATTTAAGTTATTTATTTATTAGTGTAACACTGGCGTTGTAAAGGCATTCTACAACCACTACGCCACCTGTTCCACACCCACATTTGTCTTATTTCCCCTACACGTCAAATGAAATGACCCATTTACCCTAAATCTCACGTCGCACGTCACACTGTACATCATATTTCCTCAAACTTTGTAATTATATTTTTGATTTACATAATTGATATAACATGAAACTTTTGAAGGTTGTTGCCATCTAAAGAAGGCAAGATTGACGTTGAATTTCAATTAAATTTTGTTTGTCTTCTTTAGCCCCACCTCTTTAACTTTTTTTGGCAATTCTAAACACGAGGAAATCCTATGATACAAAATATTTATTGAGCAAACTATAGAATCTGAAGTTTTTAAATATTTGTTTTTCAATGTATTCAACATGAACCGCCTAAACACGAGGAAATCCTATGATACAAAATATTTATTGAGGAAACTATAGAATCTGAAGTTTTCAAATATTTGTTTTTCAATGTATTCAACATGAACCGCCTAAACACGAGGAAATCCTATGATACAAAATATTTATTGAGGAAACTATAGAATCTGAAGTTTTCAAATATTTGTTTTTCAATGTATTCAACATGAACCGTCTAAACACGAGGAAATCCTATGATACAAAATATTTATTGAGGAAACTATAGAATCTGAAGTTTTCAAATATTTGTTTTTCAATGTATTCAACATAAACCGTCTAAACACGAGGAAGTCCTATGATACAAAATATTGACTGAGCAAACTATAGAATCTGAAGTTTTCAAATATTTGTTTTTCAATGTACCTATTCAACATGAACCGCCTAAAGACGAGGAAATCCTATGATACAAAATATTTATTGAGGACACTATGGAATCTGAAGTTTTCAAATATTGTTTTTCAATGTATTTCAACATGAACCGCCTAAACACGAGGAAATCCTATGATACAAAATATTTATTGAGGACACTATGGAATCTGAAGTTTTCAAATATTTGTTTTTCAATGTATTTCAACATGAACCACCTAAAAACGAGGAAATCCTTTCTTGTTTACGGGTTTCATACTAGAATGATCCTCTACGAGTATATTTGTTAAGCCAGAGTTAAAACACAATGCTGAGTTCTAATATCATTAATTGCTTTTCTCTACAAAAAGTAAATATGAACAGGATAAATAATAATCTGTGGTTTGTCATTCGGGAAGAGTCCACAACAATATGAGATATAATACGAAGAAAACCATGTCCTCTGTATCTTATGTACTTTGTATTCTTTTTAAAATCAGAGATGGGAATTCTCCTTCACTTAATGATTCGTTCAAAACGAGCCCACTTACCAAGTTGGATCGAGTCTTTTCCTTTACTCATTACACGCTTAGTGCGTGTCTCGCTCTGACTTCTTAATTCTCTAACGATAGGGAAAACTACATTTATTTTTCCCATGTTCGGTCTCCATTTACCAAAAAAGGGCAACGTTATTTAGTCTAGTTTCACAAGAGACAAAGCAAAAAAAGTAGAAAACGGGAACCACACTAATTTCATCAAAGTGTAAACGACGAAATAGTGTTTGCAACTATGCGAGGATCCTACAAAAAGAAAAGAATAAAAAGCAATCACCAATGTGGTGTAATTTTTAAAAGTTAATATACATATACGTTTACTCTGAATAATTCCAAGCGACACTGTAACACGAGCCCAGTTTTACGAACTTGCTACAAAAGCTGAGTAATTAAAATTGGACAGAGATTACGTGACTAAAGTTCTCGTCGAAACAATCAAATGAAATAAAAAAAAAACGAAAAAAAAACACTTTTTCACAAAATGTCAGGGAAATAGAATTGATTTTATTTCATTCGTGTAATTAGTCGAATCAAAATATATGTGCTGATATTTCATCCAGTATATGCATGTATATAGGTGTATAACTGGACATGTATAACCTGAAAGAGGTGGCGTAGCCAGGGATTAATTTCTACATAGCTGATTGCTTATTTTCAAACTTTTCTACTGAAGCCTAATAAAAAAGCAAGGCTTTCCAAAAATACGTGGGGGAGGTTATATATTATAGTTTACCTTGCATGATTTTTAAATGTTAAATAATTGTTTATGTTCTAAAAATAAGAGACACATCCCCGTAAATCTGCCTGTAACTGGGAATTGAAAACGTTGCAAAAGGGTGGAAAAAAAATTCATATTAAACTTAGTGTCAACATTAAATTTAACAGAACCCCTTCCGCCTTTACTTTTGACTTTGATGAGACCCTACCTCTTAAGGCTAATATCTTTTTCTATTCTCAGTATTTTTTAATTAAATTGAAGATATTATTTATTCCTTTTGATATTCTTCCTAGCCTTTGACATTAACGGAAAGAAAAAAATTATCTCTAAATTAAAAAAAAAAAATGTTCCTAAAATGAACAAAAAAATTAAGATTGTGAGGATGGTTTGGGGGGACCAGATAAGAAGAATGCGTACAAGTGATGTTGCAATAAAAAACCAATTATAAAATTTCAGCTTCTATCTGGCATCAGTTTTATTTTTGTTTCCTCTTATTTAGCTACAATAAAGCCTGTTCGCAAATAATACGTGGAATATAATTGTTATAAATATCCTTCTTCGGCGGCCTATTCTTTTTAGTTGTTCTATCTCAGAGTACGAGTCCAACCGAGCTATTGGATTAGAGATTCTTTAAAATATCATAACGTTTAGTAACTCATTTACTTGTGTTCCTGATGTAATTTAATTAATCAGTATCGTGAAGTTATCAGATTTATATAAAGCTGATATATGAGAAGATCATTCTTGTTTGTCATTTGAGATGAGGCTTTTACCGTCTATTCGCTGGATACTTACAAACAAGCTACCAAAGTTGACCTCACCCATCAGGCTGGGTAGGGCCGGAAAAATAACCAGCCTCACGAGGGCGGCAACATGCGTGGTCACACTCTCAGTAAAATGATCTACTCAATGTGGTATAGTCATACTTAAAACTAAAATGTATAATAGTCAGTTTCAATTCTACGTCGAATAAACCCGTTAGGATCACTAAAGTTAGGCAACGTCCAGCGATGTGGGTAACTGGATGTGTAAGTTTCCAGCGAATGGAGGCTACTTAGCTTAGATGCTGAACGAGCCGTTAAGAAAATAGATCTCCTTATCCAACTATGAACGTTTTCCTATATTTAGCGTTTAACATTCGGGGAGTAAGAGAACGAAACATATAAAAATTTAGTGTGTCGGCAATGTGCTACTTCTTTTTCTTTCTTAAAAGTCAATTTATTTTTTAAGTACTAAATGGAGTTTTTCAAAGAAAAATTAAAACTGTACATTAATACAGGAAATATAAGAAAGAGAAATTAAATTTTCAATTCATCATTCAATTGATAAAAAAATTCAAATGACATTCAGAGAACACATCGACAAAGGATACAAAATTTCGCGCCCCAATGAATTGCACCATTGTTGTTTAAATTGAATTGTTTTCAAACCAGTGCACTAAACACAATCAGAATGGTATGTTCCTAATACTCGAACAAAATCAGCAATTATATTTTCTGATAAATATATTTGTATTTCAAATTTTAAATAATAGATATTAAGTAAAAATATGTATCAGAAAGCAGTGAGTTCATTAAAACCACATATTCCGCGGGTCCACAAGGGTTCTTCAAGTATAAATTCTTCCAAAGATGTGCAAAATCGCTTTCCGCCAAAAGAACATGACCAAAATGTATGTCTTTTTTCATGCGGTCATTTTCCCTCCCAATTTGGATACGATACTTTAATTTAGAGAGGATGTGGTTTTTCAAAAATTATCATGGGGTTAGGGTTATCCACAATTCATAATAAGTGATTGGAATTTTTATAATAACTGAACAAAAGAAAAAAATATATTGTAACTTGTAATCAAGAGCTGTTGATTCTCACATTGAATTTGAAACTAAATAACATCTCTGAAACTGAGTGTTTATTTTAAATTTCATCAAATTTAGAGTGATATTTCCATTTTTAGATAATTGACCCGAACTTGAGGTTTGGTGCTCTAAAGGGCCCCGAGATGAAGATTGCTTCATAAGATACAAAAATATGGCACTGATTTGTTAGAAAGATTGTTTGTTTTTAATTTCATCAAAATTGGAGTGATATTGCCACTTTAAGAGAAGTGAAGGCTAAAAATAGATTAATTTGTGGTTTTAACACAAATTAATCTATTTTTTGGCGTAATTAAAATTTCTATAGGGTGTCTCAAGAATGGGTAAACAGACACCAAATTCCGATTTTTAAATTGAAACCCCTATTATTTATTTCATATTCAAATTTTACGTCAAATTCTACACACAATCGACTCCTCACTCGATACTTTGATCAAACGGATCTCTGATCAAACTCGCCCAATCATTGATTTTTCTTCGGAATAAAAGTGATAAAACCAAGAGTGTATTACATCAAATGAATCAAGTTTTTTATGCTGAATCTCGTGGTACCATTGTTTTTTTTTCATTTTTTTACACTTTTTATACCTAAGGAGGGTAGCAATTCATTTTTGGTTAATGTTAAAATTTCAAAAATGAAATTTTATTTCATTTTTGAACCCACTTTGAGACACCCTGTAGAAATTTTAATTAGCCAAAAAATAGATTAATTTGTGTTAAAACTACATGTAAAATTTCAAGCCTCTATCTTTAGCCGATAAAAATAAAAAAATCCATTGCGGGACTTTTCGAACACTCTGTATATAAAAATGAATGTTTGTGTGTATGTCCTTTATGCATTCCTAAACAACACATCAGATTACTATGAAACTTTAGCAAGTCATTGGGCATATGTCCGAGATGGTTTCTGGCCAAAAAAATATATATATTTTATGGGTGGGGCCAAGTGAGGCCGCCATCTTTGAATTTAACTTTTCCTCAATATTTCGAAAACCGCTTTAGTTATTGTAATCCAAATTTTGTGAGATTAAAGTATCTCACAAGCTGTTAAAGGTCAAACTAAGGTTTGACCTTTAACAGCTTTTGTTCACTTTGAGTCAAATATTTTGTGGGTGGGGCCATCTTGAAATTTTGCTTTTCCTCAATATTTTGAGGACCGCTTCAGTTATTGCGACCAATTTTTTCTGAGACATCAATATTTTGAGAACCGCTTATGTTATTGCGACCAAACTTTTGTGAAATGCTATACGTCTATCACTAAAGCCTTTTGATCACTTTGAGTTATATATTTTGTTGACGGGGCCATGTGAGGTCACCATCTTGGAAAATCTTTTTTCCTCATTTTTACGTGTATGAGCAAATTTGTTTAAACTTTTTGTCCATATTTTTGCACTTCTTCAATTTTGATGAAATTATGTACAAAAGCGGTTAGGCGATTTAATGTAATAGATATTAACAAAAATTTAATGGGTGGGACGTGTTGGGAGTAAGATTGACTTAGATTTTCTTTTAAAAAAAATGCGTTCGAGGTCAACAGAGGTTGAGAAAATTTGAATATTCTATTCGCAACCCAATATTCCATTCCAACAGTACTCCATTGCTTCGTTAATATAATGGTATGCTTCGTTAATATAATGGTATGGAAGTGGTTGTTCCCACTCAAAATCATAAAACTGACCTAAACATAACCAAGTTTGTTGGCTAGAACGTGTTGGGAGTAATATTGGGTTAGGTTCCAAAAAAATTAAAATGCGTGTTGAAGGCTGCGCAAGGTTAGGCTGGGTCTAGGACCCAGCCTAAAATCAGCAGGATTTTTTTGGAACCTTACCCAATACTACTCCCAACACGTTTCACGCAGCTTAACAACCCGTTACTATTCCCCATGTTCTACATAGGTTAGCAAACGTGTAGGTAATATGTGATCTATATGTGGTATGCTCTGATCGCGTTTAAACGGTTGTACCTTGGTAATATGATAATAATATAAAAGTCAGATTTATTCTCATTTTTTTCTCTCATCTTCTCAAAACGAATTTCGTCGGGTATCAACTAGTTTTATTATAAAATTAATATCAAGATTTATATTTTTCATCTGTTCCAATAGGTAAATAAATCAGGAGTAAACAATACTCTAAGACTTATTTACTGTTGTTTTCTTGTTTAATTTTTTAAATACCAAATTTTCTCAAAATGTGTGCCGTTCCTAAAATGACACACGCTCGAATTTCGTAAAGCAATTTGTTTTCCATGAAAATTCTCAGTCAAGCACATTATATACCACTTCTGGAGTTCCTCAGGGTAGTATTCTAGGTCCAATCCTCTTCTCATTGTTCATTAATGATATTTCACAAGTCTTCAAGTTCTGTTCTTATCATATGTACGCCGATGATCTTCAGTTATATATTCATACCCCCGTAGATTCCATTTCTGACTCAATTCAAAAAATGAACGAAGATTTACAAGCACTTCAGGGTTGGACGTCATCTCATGGTATAATTCCAAATCCTAGAAAGTTTCAATGCATTGTTATTGGTTCCCCTGGACTTCTTTATCGTTTATCTCAATTAAATATCCCAAATGTTATCTTTAATTCAACTGTAATCCCTTTTTCAAAAACTGCAAAAAATCTTGGTATCATTTTTGATCCAAATCTTTCTTGGGTACCTCATGTCAATCGGGTTTGTCAAAAAGTCTTCTGGTCATTTCATCCTTTGAACCGTTTAAAAAATTTTCTTCGTTTTAAAATTAAAAAACTTCTTTGTACATCGTTGATATTTCCTATTATTGAGTATGCTGGAGTAGTTCTTAGCAATATGTCCCAAGATCTGTGCAACAAACTCCAGACATTGCAAAACATGTGTGTCAGATACATTTATCGACAAAAAAAATTTGACCATGTATCTGAAAACCGAAGATCTCTTGAATGGCTACCTGTTGAAAAAAGACTGGAGCAACAGACATTGTGTCTATTATGGCGCATTCTGAATGAGGAGTCACCCCCATATCTCCATTCATCATTTTCCTCATTACATCAGTTTCATCATCACAACACTCGCTCTCATCTCCTCACCATTCCACCTCATCGCACCAACTTCATGAACCATTCATTTGCTGTTCACGCTGCAAGACTGTGGAATCAGCTGCCATCAGATCTGAGATTGTTGGAGAGCCGGATTGGTTTTAAGATCCACACAAGAAGACATTTGCTCGGAATAAACAATAATTAAGCATCATTCTCAAATGACCTATACATGATTATCCCCTCTAAGTTAGGTATAAAATAGGTTAGATATTAGGTAAATAGGTAGGGATTTCAAAGGGTTGGGTGGAAGAGAATTCCTCAGGAATTAACCCCGACCTTTGAATGAACCTTTTTTTTTATATTTCTTTATATATATATATATTATTTACTTCCTTTTAAAACTATCTCCTTCCTGTTTTCTATTACTTTCACCATTTCTGAGATAAAAGTTCATTCAATAAAGAATTATATGATAATAATAATAATGATTGTAACACTTTTCCCCTATCAGTCGTAGTTGCTGCAGATATTGTGATGTACATATTTACAAACTTTGTTATGCCTTTCGGTATATTCCAGTCGAGCAAGTTCGGGACATCCACAAAATTATTATTATATAAAAACAGAAATTTTACAAGTGCGATTGGCCATTTCGCTAATTTGTAGTCGGAGTGACAACTCACATTTGAGTGGAGTTTTATGTGCAATTTTAGAAATGAATTGTGTGATTCTAATGCCCGGATTAGCATTTGCTAAATATATGTGCAATTTTAATTGCACCGTGTGTGGAGGACCTTAAAATTCGATATTTTACTTTTCAAAACATACAGACTGATACAATGTTAACATCGAGGAATCATAGTCAGTGTTACCATAATTTCTAGAACTTTTTTTATAATTATTTCTGTTTAATAACTTAAAAAGTTGTTTCTTCTTCTAACTTTATAGTTTTGTTTTCCAACTGGCAAAGTTCAGTTCAAGAGATATGTATCTCAGACTACCGACCTGGTAAGTACCTCACTATATCTTCTCAACATCCTTAAGGCAAAACGCAAGAAAATTCTCTCTCGTAAAATAAATTGCAACGAGGCTTTTTATAAACTTTATCTTTGAGTTGTTACAAGCAACTTAAAATGGGAGTTGGCTCTGGTCTTTAATATTATTGATATGAGTTGGCTCTGATCTTTAATATTATTGATAAGGGTTTGCTCTGGTCTTTAATATTTTTCATAGGAGTTGGCCTTAATACTATTCATATTAGGAGTTGACTCCGGCCCTTAACATTATTGGTCTTTGACTGATAAGGCCGGCCAGCAACAGCGAAATGAGAGATAAATGAAGATGACTCCGCAGAAGATTGTGCAAGGAGTTTCCGGTTTGGTCTTGTGTTTGAGGGTAACTCAGCCTCCTGAGGACAATTGAGTAGCTATGGTAATAGGGCCAAATGTTAGCATTATAAGGTGAAAATTATTAAATGCTAGCTCAGGTTTAGTAATTTTGGAGTGAATGTAGAAAATACTTTGTAATGCTATGATGCCGCAAACATTATGCCATAAAACACAAAGAAATATACATTTACATTTTTTTCATTTTTTTACTTTATCTTCCCACATACGAAGTATAGATAAGTAAAGTATTGTATTGTTAAAAAATTTCGATGTCGTTTTTTTTTTTTTTTTTTTTTTTTTTTTTTTTTTTTTGCTTTTCTGAACGAATTATGGCCACTAGATAGCAAAATAGAAAAAAAAAAATGTGTGTCCGTCCGTCCACAAATTGTGTTTGCGCATCTCGATTGAAACTATGGAGAGGATTTCAAAACGTTCCTTATATTAAAGTTTATGTTATTTGATTGTAACTTATAGAGAGAATTTCAAAACGTTACTTATATTAAAGACACTATAACGATGAGATTTTCTTTTGACTCAAATCTCAATGAATGGTAGCTGAAACCAAGCTCTAAAAGGCCTCATCATCCCTTCCCCTCAATACACAGGCACCTAATGCACTCAACCCCCAAAATCAGATAACTATTTGCAAATATGTTTGAATTTTATTTTTTCGAATTATCCATCTAATTTCATCTGCATATAAATGAACAAATTTAAGATTCAATGAAAAGCATTTAAAAGCTATTTACTTTTATATTTCAGGCAGAAAGGGAAGACAGGTTAAAATATCTACAGGCCAAATTACTTTCAGCAAACCTCTCTCCCCCACTTGAGAGATCCACGCTCATCGGCATTATCATTTTTTGATTGAACAAGATCAGCTGCTGATGTAGAGAGATAAATTCAATTTGGTGTTTAAAACACTTCGTTCAGTTTGAAGAGCCTTTCCATTAAAATTTAATTTTGATAGTCTCAAACAATGGATTCACTACGAAAATTATCGATGGACCTCACGGTTTTGAGGTAGTCCTTTTCTGGGACCGCAGTGCTGATGCTTTGATTACGTATTAGATATTAATGTGCTTTACGCTCTGTGTCTATTAGGGTCTAATGTTAGTTTGTCTCCACGTGGTGTACCGTAACAAAAAAAACAAACAAATATCAGGGAAACACAATCTCGTGAAGGAGTTGATTGTATTACTTTGTCTATTCCAGGGGTTCACAAATCTTTTGGTAACGCGCCCCCTTTTTCTTGAAATGAATGCCTCCCATGCCCCCTCCCCTGTACATTATAAATTATGAATGGGTATGTGTGTTGCGGAATGCTATCACATTTAAAACGCTAACGTGTTGCTGAATGCTATCTCATTCAAAACGCTAATGTGTTGGTGAATGCTATCTCAATCAAAACGCTAATGTGTTTCTGAATGCTATCTCATTCAAATTTTCTAAACATCATGTTCAATAGAATTACCTTTGTAAAAATATTGTGTACTTAAATTTCAACTAAATGATAATTATTCAACTGGTCAGTTTGGGAACCTCTGGCTCTATTCTGAAACAAGCTGGTTTGCTCTGTTTGTTGCCAATATAAATTCGCTTCTTGATATTTATTATCATCATTTCATATTCCGATATTTTTCACTCCCTTTGAAAGCCATTAGGATTAATAATTACGAGATCATATCAACAAAATAGTCGGTTGTTCGGGACAACGTATTAACATTTTTAAAGAACCCTCACATGGAATACCTTTACTCGAAGAATTAGCTTTGAATCAAACAGTGATGCTTCATCATTATATTTAATTAAGAATTAGGGGTTTTCATAATGGCATTTCAATTAGTCTGTGACAGTACCGAACATATAGTTTAGGCTCATCTTTTTTAAAAATCTATAGTTCTATAGCTACCCTCATTATTTGCACTGGCGAGAATCAGTCACAAACATAGCAATTATATACTGACGCTCTTTTCCTCCGGAATAGGAATCTTCACTGACATTTCTTGGCTTAACGTCACTTTAACATCTATTGGTATTTCGAGACGGAGGTTTTATCCTCTATTCGCTCGAAACTTGCAAACTAGCTACTTATATTGACCCCAATCAACCTGGGTTCGGCCGAAAAAATAGCCAGCATCATGAGGGCCCGAACTCACATGAGCACACATATGATACTGGACGTTGCTTAACTTCAGTGATCGAATGGGAACTGGTGTATTAATTGAGGCAACTAGCAGGTTTACCCCGCATCAATCTTCATTCATTTTTTCAACCATTAAACTTTCTCGTTGATTAATAATGTTACAAATTTCATGTTCATTAAAGCAAGCTGAATTGGACCGAAAATTTAGCCATGGCTCAAAATCCGTTTGACATTGACGCGTTCTGATATTCTTTCTTGGGTTTGTTTTGGGGTAAATTCCTACTAATTTTCTCTTACAGCAAAAACAAACACACCAACATAACTTATTTCACACTTTTATTCATTAAGATTCTAACATGAGACTTTGTGTTCCAAGAAAAATACCGATATTAAATGCCTGTAACTAGCTCCCAAGGCTCAGTGGTCACTGTATTAGTCTTGCACTCGGGAGACCCAGGTTCGAATCCTGGCGGTGGCAAAAATTTGTCACTGTGGTTTGGATGTTTTCGGGGCCCACTCAGCCTCATGAGGACAATGAGTAGCTATGGAGATGAATCCGCATAGCTATCCGGTGCCAGCATTGTAGGTATAATAGAAAAATTCGAAGGAATTGGATAATGATTGGATATTGGGGAAATCCTACAATGCTGCAGTGAGCACCAAAGTTGTGACATAATAACACAAAGATTTATTTATTATTTATAACAGCATTTATTTATTTATTATTTATATTGGTACCTCGATTTTTCATTGCGCGGAAGAATTGTCAAAGGTTACCCATTTCGGTAGTATGCTGCATACATTTTAATGTGCACGTGTTAATCTTTTTAGAACTGAAATTTCCAAAGGGTTAACCTACTGAAATATGCCACTATATGGATGCCTTCCCTAAGATGAGTTAGTAATTAGTATTGATATTAATTAATTAATGAGACTATATTAGTAAAGGTAGCAGCATGTGAAGATAGTATAAAGCTAAATATTGAGGTCTGACATAACATCGAATGTTAAGTAACATTACCTATTGGGTAATTAATGGGTTACAAAATAATCCCTTTGTAAACATATTATATTTTATGCCAAACTAGAGGAAGGAATATTACTCTAACACACACACACACACACAGGGTACACAACGAAGTTCGGTAAACAACTTCAAATAGCTTTCTTGCTTATTAAGGTTTGTATTTTACTAATACCTATGAAATGTTTGACTAGCCAGAGTCAAATGGCACGTTGAATAACCGAGTTTTTACTAAGTGCTGGTGTATTCCTGTAAGGCCACTGAACTGGTGATACCCCCATCCCGAATCACCTTGAAAAGAGGCATAAAACAAAAGAAAGATTAGTTATGGTTACATTGCCTATTTACGTCAAAGAACAAAGAACTATGGCCATGTTTAGGATTTTCTACAAAAATCACTTTCCATGATATCGTGAGTTTTTTTTTCAATTCGACGCTTTTTATAGCGTAACATAAATTGCAATGCACAATTTGACACGGGGGAGAATATCGTACAGTTTTACAAATATGTACCAAACAACTTCAGGAATTTATTTTATTTTTTAGAATTTGTGGGAGGAAAATAAGTATATTGTAAAAATGTAAGGAATTCGGTAAAATCATATATGTGGGCATCGCAAAATATTATTATAATTTTGTCTCATATTTCCTCAATAAAACATAAACCATTGCACAGAAAATAATCTTAATAAGATTCACTTGAACCAAGAGAATATTTATAAAGGATTTTTTTTTAAATATCTGCGTGGTCCCACCGTTACTCTCGAAAACCCTGTCAAATTTTGGTGAAATATTTAATATTTCCCGAGAATTTTCTTTGGACATAATCGGTTTTTGGGCTCTATTAGGAAACTATCATGGTTGACCATTTTCACTAAGTGAGATCTACAAATCACAAAACTACTAGTTATGTAAACATGAATACCATATCGCCCATGTTTTCTTCGGAAAATAGGAAAGAATCATAAACAACAAGAATCGTAAATCATACTCCTCATGTAGTAAGTGTGATATATATATATATATATATANCTTTGTCTCATTTGTTCAAAAGATTGCAAATGATAATAAGTTCAAGAAACTCTTCAGTATCTTGTCCCTCATTTTACAGTAACTCCTTTGTCTCATTTGTTCAAAAGATTGCAAATGATAATAAGTTCAAGAAACTCTTCAGTATCTTGTCCCTCATTTTACAGTAACTCCTTTGTCTCATTTGTTCAAAAGATTGCAAATGATAATAAGTTCAAGAAACTCTTCAGTATCTTGTCCCTCATTTTACAGTAACTCCTTTGTCTCATTTGTTCAAAAGATTGCAAATGATAATAAGTTCAAGAAACTCTTCAGTATCTTGTCCCTCATTTTACAGTAACTCCTTTGTCTCATTTGTTCAAAAGATTGCAAATGATAATAAGTTCAAGAAACTCTTCAGTATCTTGTCCCTCATTTTACAGTAACTCCTTTGTCTCATTTGTTCAAAAGATTGCAAATGATAATAAGTTCAAGAAACTCTTCAGTATCTTGTCCCTCATTTTACAGTAACTCCTTTGTCTCATTTGTTCAAAAGATTGCAAATGATAATAAGTTCAAGAAACTCTTCAGTATCTTGTCCCTCATTTTACAGTAACTCCTTTGTCTCATTTGTTCAAAAGATTGCAAATGATAATAAGTTCAAGAAACTCTTCAGTATCTTGTCCCTCATTTTACAGTAACTCCTTTGTCTCATTTGTTCAAAAGATTGCAAATGATAATAAGTTCAAGAAACTCTTCAGTATCTTGTCCCTCATTTTACAGTAACTCCTTTGTCTCATTTGTTCAAAAGATTGCAAATGATAATAAGTTCAAGAAACTCTTCAGTATCTTGTCCCTCATTTTACAGTAACTCCTTTGTCTCATTTGTTCAAAAGATTGCAAATGATAATAAGTTCAAGAAACTCTTCAGTATCTTGTCCCTCATTTTACAGTAACTCCTTTGTCTCATTTGTTCAAAAGATTGCAAATGATAATAAGTTCAAGAAACTCTTCAGTATCTTGTCCCTCATTTTACAGTAACTCCTTTGTCTCATTTGTTCAAAAGATTGCAAATGATAATAAGTTCAAGAAACTCTTCAGTATCTTGTCCCTCATTTTACAGTAACTCCTTTGTCTCATTTGTTCAAAAGATTGCAAATGATAATAAGTTCAAGAAACTCTTCAGTATCTTGTCCCTCATTTTACAGTAACTCCTTTGTCTCATTTGTTCAAAAGATTGCAAATGATAATAAGTTCAAGAAACTCTTCAGTATCTTGTCCCTCATTTTACAGTAACTCCTTTGTCTCATTTGTTCAAAAGATTGCAAATGATAATAAGTTCAAGAAACTCTTCAGTATCTTGTCCCTCATTTTACAGTAACTCCTTTGTCTCATTTGTTCAAAAGATTGCAAATGATAATAAGTTCAAGAAACTCTTCAGTATCTTGTCCCTCATTTTACAGTAAGTCCTTTGTCTCATTTGTTCAAAAGATTGCAAATGATAATAAGTTCAAGAAACTCTTCAGTATTTTGTCCCTCATTTTACAGTAACTCCTTTGTCTCATTTGTTCAAAAGATTGCAAATGATAATAAGTTCAAGAAACTCTTCAGTATCTTGTCCCTCATTTTACAGTCAGTCCTTTGTCTCGTTTTTTCATAATGAGATTATGATGACTATTATTTATAACGAAATAAAAATTACAATGAAAACACACAAACCTCTTATCGTCGTAATTTTTTTCTTCACCAAGAAAAGAAAAATCTCTTTTGCCTACCTCTACCGACAAGATATTTATATTTTCTTGAATACGTACTTAGTAAACTGGAAAATTGAACAGATAAAGAAAGTAAAAAAACTAGAAAGAAAAAGCAGAGAAAGGAGAAGAAGTAGAAACTATACCTAAATGAACAAATAATGCAAGATAAACAAACAGTGAGAAGACTACCTCTTCGGTACTCTCGAGAATAAAAACGAGAGTGAAACTGGAGAGGTTACACGGGTTCACCTACTCCGCAAGGTCGAAACATGCTCGTGTAACGTATATATAAGTATAAGTACCAGTATTCAGGTAGTGACATGATGGATACAGAAACAAATTCCTTAAAATTTGGCGTTAGGAGTACCAAAAATGGGAATAATTTTTCAATGATCAAATTGACCTAAACTATGATAAGGACACTAAAAACACATTTGTTTTTCTCAAACCCTTTCAGTATTCAAATATCATCTTGTTCTTTTGTGGGTCAAGCATGAACAGCGGATCCCGGCAGATCACTTTCGTAAAGAAACATCGAGCATGGTTTTCCTTTAAGTGGGCGAATTTAAGGAAATCTCATGATTAAATTCTAATTGAAAGTACAAATTAATCTCTCTTTTTTTTGGCTTAACGTCTATTTAACATCTATTGGACATTCGAGAACGGGATTTTACCTTCCATTCGCTGGAAACTTACAAACCACCTAACCATTTTGAGCTCACCCAGCCTGGGTTGGGAACCTACGTGGTTACCCTAATGTAAAACTTCGCTGAACTTGAAAAATCTTACAATATCTGGCGTAGTCAACGTGTCATAGACGATGGTTCATTGCGCCGGTTTAATATTCTAAAGAAAGCTAAATTTTTCATTTTGAAAACATTTGATGGAAAATGTTAACTTGAAGTAAAAACAAAAGAAACAAATAACACGTTGTGTTCCATATGTAGGACAATGCTTGGAAAAATATTATTTCTTTGTTTGCAAGTTGCTCGCTCCATCATGGAGTTGGTTAAAATAAATACTGCTAAAAGTAAAGTTGACACAACTCCATTTCGTTTCATTAATTTTAAAATAAAAACACACCCAAGCAAATAGATTATTTTTCCCCCGTTGTGAGTTTAGTTTCCACCACAATTTTTTCTTCTTCTTATTCTCGTTATAATGAATGGCGTAAAATGGCAAGAAAATCCTCGTTATGTACTGCTTGTCATTAAGAATGAGAAATAAAAATAAGGTTAATACGTTCTAGTTTTACATCTCTCTTGTAACCGAAACCTTAATAACTATAAAAACCTGACGCAAATGAAACTTGAAAATAATAATAACTGTAAAATGTTAGTTCTGAGATATTTAATTTTCAAGACAACATTTTATATGACTTTAATATACGAGTAGGTTTGGGAAACCCATTTTAAGTGTTTTATTTTCATTGCAACAGTAAAATACCTTAATATACCTACAATATTCTGTCAAATTTGTTCTACGTTTATGTCAAGAGCTCTAGAAACTATATTAAGAGTAACTACTTTTAATTTCAAGTAATGAACACGAGCGTAAATTCTTTGAATCTATATGTACTAAATTCCTTCCATAAGGAAAATAAATTATTATACTTGAGAGCGCACTAATTTACTTGAGGGTGACATTGTCACGGGCCGAACACATCTGAACTGATGATGTAAAATAACACAGAAAGCAAATAAGGAAATTACGCTTTGTTAATAATTTCATTCTGAGGCGGATTTACATGGTTTTGGAGACCTAATTCAATTATTAGCCATTAAAAATTGAAAGACGTTCTTGGTCCTGGGACACTGGTGGGGGGGGGATACTCTGACTAAAAGCTGAAAACAGGCTCCAGACATTAATTGATTTAAATTTTATGTGAATAAACGAGACCGTTTGTTGTTATTATAAAGCTTATTCGGCACACGAGCGGGGCCCTTGACAAAGACGAACCACATCATGAGATCATATTTTTTCATAAAAATATGCCAACTAACCCATTTCAAATTTCATTAAAATTGGTTATGTGGTTTTGATTTTAAAAATTTGGTTCAATTGCGACGTTCTTGGTCCCGAACCGAGGTGGGGGGGCCGAGGGAATAAAAAGTTGAAAACACTGATTAATTTTTTAATAGTTTGAATGATCCCTGTCGGCTGCAGACATTTTTTTTAAAAGTTCATGTGAAATTACTGAACCGTTTTCTTAAGAGGGATTTCCATTTTAGGAAGCTTGTTGGGCCCCTGACAGAGATATGCACGCGTGAGACCATTTATTTTAGATAAACTGATTCCATAATTACTGATTTTAATTCATCAAAATTGGTTATGAGGTTTGGATTTTAGATATTTGGACCAAATGTGACGTCCCGAACCCTGAGGAACAACTCTGAATATACAGTGATAAATATATTCAAAGATCCTTGTAGGCTATAATCATAATAAACCATTCATTTTAGAATGATCTCAGGGGCGATTTAGAGAAAAATGTGGGTCGGGCTTTCCATTTGTGCCAAATTTCATCAAAATCGGCCCAGAGCTCTGCACCGTATTATTTATCTCACGATCTCGCACGATGATGACCCTGAAAAGTTGCACGTTGGGACCGAACATGCCAGGCAACATATTTTTTCTTCAATAAACAGGAGTACAAAATAATTTCCCTGCTTTTCCATTACGTACAAATCATTTAGCACAAATCATATTTCCCCCTTTGCCGTTAAGAGATTCTATCTTGAGTCTTCTTCATGTTTCATTATTTCTCGTAAGAATTCAGATTTTTTTCTGAAGGAACATCAGCAACCAGCGGATGGAATATGATATGGGACATCCTGATGCCATAACGCTAAACATTCTGATGTAAAAAATACAATTTTAGGGGGTGGGTATATTTTCTCGTCGATTTCAACGGTTCATTATTGAAAAAAATCAAATAAAGGTATTTCGCAAAGCTGCTCCAAAATCAAATCAAAAATTAAACCAATTGAAATATGCCCTTCAATATTTACGTATTGCTAATACAAATAATCATAAGAACGTAATTACACTAATTACATGCTGAGATATTTTCATAAAATGAAAAAACATTTTATCTCTTTCAAACACTATTAGTGATTTTGATGGAGAGGATTAAAATAGAAGAGTGTTAAAGGGAAGAGAAGGACAGTCTAATCAATTGAGAAAAAATTCCTTCAGGCTATGGCATTTGCGTTGATTGTAATCTTAAATTAAGTATCTCTCCCACTAGTATGAACATTTTAAGAGCCTTTTTAGTACCCTTCAATAAGAAATTTCTCACATGCTGTGAAATTTTAATATTTTCTCGCCAATAAGTGTGGAGGTGATTTCAAGTTCAAAAATGTTCGATTAAAAATGAAAAAGGTGTGAAAAATATATGAGTGTGCTGTTGTGAGCTTTTCAAAATCTTTTATTACTTCCTTGCTTGTATTTCACATATGAAAAGGAAGCTCGGTAATAAATAAAATAAACGAACCATTGAAACAGGAAAATAGAATACCTACCAGAAGAATTGAACTAACTGAAAACACTCAGTAAATCTATTTCTTTTTATCTAATTAAGGTCATAGAATATTTTTAGAAAAGTTCTTAAACAAGAAGATGGTCATCGTCCAAGCTAATAATTGACATCATGGTTATCATGGGCCCTCAGAACTTTTTCGACTGCAATCACAGCAGCAATATAATAATTAAAGAAAATGATTCAAGAAACGGCAATTATGTCATCATCTAAGGCATGTTTTGTGGGTCATTTTACATCACCAGCTGAAGGAAAATAAGCTCGTGAGGATGTCACCTTTAAAGTAAATTTTGAGCAGAGGGCTTCTCCCCTGCTCGCTTCGCTCACCAACGCCCACCACATCTTCCGATCGATCTCCTTATCAACCTTATGTTACATATAAATGTCAAGAGGGATAGTAATTCATGTGACTGGATTGCATGAGTTTGTTCTTAAATAACAAAGGTGGATTTGATACAAAAAAAACTTGAAAAACAAAAATAAATGTAAAATGCGCAACGACAATTCGCAAAATCGCACGATTTGAATAAATAAAGAAGAAAATACGGGGAACACGAAATACATAAAGACACAATGTGTCAAATTTCAACTCTGTACCACTTACAGTTCCTAGGAAAAAAAACCTATGATAGCAGTCACTTGTTCACTCTTCGAATACGGAAACATAACATAAATGCACCGGTTTTCTCATAAAATTTCATTGATAAACTGGTCTAAATTTTAGCAACTCGGAAGGCATGGCATCACATTTTCAGCCAAGGATGAACACTGAATGTAAATCGATAATATTGTTTACACAAGATATACGAATTAAGAATCTAGCGAAGAAAATATTGCAAATTCCAATAGAAAAAGCTCGACTACAATATTTTACATTAGCTATTCACTGATACAATCAGCTACATTACCACAAATGAACTTGCAATTTGCAATACTAAGAATACTAACCACAAAAATTGAAATGAAATTTCAGGAAGATATCTTTCCATCGTTTCTCATTACACAAAAGTGACATTTGATTGGAGGGAGAGAGAGAGAGAGAGAGAGAGAGAGAGAGAGAGTTGGGGGAAATCGGATCTGATAAAAAAAAAATGCAGCAACGAAGAAAATGAAATTTCATCACAAAAAATTGGATGAAAAATCAATCTCTTTTTTTTTAAAAAAAAAGTAAAGACAGCAGCAAAATTTCATTTTGTGAAATTCACTCGAGGCAAGAAATAGAAAATGAACGCAACGCAATAGAGAATATAAATAATGATAGAACAGAGATGTGTGAACACAAAACATACATCAGGATGTAGATGTACCCATAGGCATATTGAATCAGTCTCAGTCAATACACACTACTTTATCTCTGTAAAGATCTCTTTGACATCTCTCACTCATTTAACTGTTTATCAATGGATTAAATGATCACGAAAACAATTAGAAAGATAGCATCCTACGATTACAATGCAGGTATCCCAAAAATGTGTAATTAGAGAGCAGTGCACTTCATTGATACGGGAAATGTAAGAGGACGAATTTTCTAATAAGGGCACAAGTGAAGAATGACATCTTAGATTATTACATACAATGGTACCTACATCCTGAAAAATGTCTTGTATAGTTTTTGCGTGTACCACAAAAAACCTCTGTAGGTCATATAATCGTAGACGGAAAAGTTGTTCTTCTAATTCTGAATACAAATATCACAATAGCTGTTGATCCAGAAAGAGGCATTAAAAAATTGAAAGATCGGATAATATAATTTTATGGTAATGCGTTTTGAAGAATTGGCCGTTGATTAATCAACGTTTATAGGGTACGCCCAATTATCATATGTTATTTGTATGATTATGAATATGTAAATTACAATCTTTTGCTAAGAAATTTATTTTTCATATAATTTTACAAAGGTGCGCGGATTCGTACACAATAGATCTGAGCCTAACCGCGAGCGATTATTAGAGATTTCCTTGCCCGAATATACTGAAAAAATGTGGTTCTAAGGAATACTCTTTATTTAAATTGAAAATACTCCTTAAATCCGAGAGTATATCAATTTAACTACAGATCCATTTAAATTAAAAGTTAAGAATATTCCATTTGAATTAAAAGTTCAGAAATTTTAATATTCAAACAAATGCGTTCTTTTGGAGCAAATTTAGGCAATCCGACTTAGGATAGAATGCTTTATATTATGAAGTTTTTTTTCTTTTCAATGTAAAAAACCATGTATTATATGAAACAGAGACATTCTATGGTGTATGCTAAGTGATAAACTCCGAACACGACAGTATACGCCGGTCTGTGCTTTTATTAATTTTGAAGAGAAAATTTAAATTGTTCTACCAAATTTGAAAATACAGAGTCCGAGAATCCATTTAGTTCGAGAACCGAATTCCTTAGAAGATGTTCAGCACAGCTTAGGGAAAACACTTTGTAATCAAATATTGTTATTTTGATAATAAAGATTCTATTCCATTTAAATTTATCAAGGTATAATAAAATATATCAATGCCATCTTTGTACTTTCCTTTGGGGCACTTTCCACAAGTTAAAACGTGAGTCCTCCTACCCTCATTGTGGAAACTGAAATAAAAACCTTCACACAAAACATGATCATGGAGGGATGCACACAACAGGTAACGGATATTTCTTTTAATTAGGTACCAAACCAATAACTTAATGTTTTTAATTAGGAAAAGGAAAACACCAGTGTTTCGAAAACTCAAAAGACTCAGAAACTCTTAAAGTTATATATATAAAAAAAAAGAAAACTAGAAAGAAAAATACTATCCAGGAGTGCTCGTTGCAGTGAGGGCAACTGTTTTCAAGTTTTTTTTTTCTTCTTCAAGAATAACTAGTTCTGTACCTACTTGAAAATATACTGACTGAAACTTTCAAGCTTTTTTTTTTCAAGATATTTTTCAAGATTCTGTGGTTGGTACTGGGTTATGCGTCATTTAAAACCTGTCTACTGTCTCATATTTCTTTAAGTGCTGTCCAGAAGTGTACAATATTTTCTAGAAATCCTTTTAACAGTGAGCAGAGTAAGGTGAAGAGCTTTATAAATAACACAGAGCCTAGGAACGTATTTAGTTATCCTGAAACCTATAAATCTGCTCTCATCTGAGTCCCTGTTCACTACGAAAGAAAGACTCCATGTGTATCTTATCTACCGGTACTATATATAAGCCACCCAAGGTCTGCCGTATTCTTCTCCGAGTAACCTAAGAAAATGGGAACAATGTTTTACTAGGTGTAAACCACTTCGGTTCGAGCCCTCGTTATGCTGGCTCTTCCGGGCTCCCGCAAATGGACGGTAAACCGCCGTCCCAAATGGCCATTGATGTTAAAGAAGTGTTGAGTAAAAAAAAATCATAAAAGAAGACCAAATGAAGCAACACCAAAGTTGATGATAGAATTTTCCATTCTTAAACTTTTGCAATTTATTGAGTCTGACGTTATTAAAACTCTCTGTAATGAACTCAACTCAGTACTTGACAAGAACACAAATACCATCCATCGCCCACTAAGTCGGCATCTTATCGACAGTCAACAAACTCGACATAAGATGAAGAAAAATCGATTGTCATTTTTCAACATTCCTCCCTATGTAAAAATAAACGTGTGTAATACGGAAGAAAGGACGGCGGAAGACGAAAATGGCAAAATCTAAAACTACACTGTTTTCTTTTCCTATCCTTCCAACATAATACACATTAAAAAAATCACAAAGTCTAGTCATGTCTTGGAAAGCTATATGTTGCCGTTACATCTTACATCAACAAAAGACGGCAAGACGAGAGGTAAAATGTAATAAAACAGAAATTATAGATGACGCGGGGGAGGACATAGATCAAACTGGAGGGAGGGTTAACTTGAGGTCTGACAGAAGCGACACGTGGGGGTGATTTTTCTTTTGTTTTTCCATCAATGATAATGTGGGATGGAAAATGGAAAAGAATTTTTCAAAATATTTTCCTTTCTTTATGTGCTTTCCTTCCAAATCTGGATCTATTAAATTATTTATTTGAAAGTATTTTAGGCTTCAATCCAATCTTAAATATTTTCCTTCCAAGAGAGCGCACTAAATTACCACATGAAATAGCAGTCACGAACAAAATAATATTTTAACCATATGGAATAGCAATCACGAACAAAATAATATTTTAACCACATGAAATAGCAGTCACGAACAAAATAATATTTTAACCATAAGAAATAGTAGTCACGAACAAAATAATATTTTAACCATATGAAATAGCAGTCACGAACGAAATAATAGTTTAACCATATGAAATAGCAGTAACGAACAAAATAACATTTTAACCATATGAAATAGCAGTCACGAACAAAATAAAATTTTAACCATATGAAATAGCAGTCACGAACAAAATAATATTTTAACCATATGAAATAGCAGTCACGAACAATTCGGGGATAAAGTGTTTATCTGTAGGAGATGTTCTCCTACAGCTCAATAATGGCAAATAAGAATAGATACTGTGAATTCAAATACATACGGCAGCAATTGGTTCAAATTATTAACGTGTTTTTCTTTATCTGGCCATAGACAGATTATTAGTTGAAAATAATTGGTATTGTAAGAAACGGTGAAACATTTCGATGTCGTTTTTCTATTTCCACTGTCGCGAAAAATTTGACATCTCAATGTATGTGCAATAGAGTGTAATGTGGGTTGCAGCACAGAGGTACTGGGTTAAAATGCTGACCAAATAGGATATTTCAGAAAAGTTTTTCAAAATTTTCTACTTGGTCGTTTATGTTTGGGGATAAATCATCCTGGTAAGGAAAATAGAGTAGGCCCGATAGTTTATTGCAGGCGACTACGTGAGCCCGTTATCGGGCTCCCGAAAAAACAGTAAAATACATCTTGTATAAGTGATAACGACATTAGAGTGAGCTTGTTTTTGGTTGCAAATCACTTGAAATTGTGACATAGCATGTGTTGCTGATATACTAAGAATATACATTTACTTATCTTGGCGTTGCAAAACGTTGGTTTTGCAACGTTGTTCTTGTTATATGTTATTCATCAGCGGAAATGGCTTCAATGATCGTGTAACCTTTACTCAATGAAGATTTTAATTCATTCTTGGAACCCTTCTTTCTGAAACCAGGGGTCATTAGAAAACGAATTTCCCCCGGCTATACCTATGTGAAAACAAATTCCCCTCATATTGCCTGTTCGATTAAAATTTTCATTCCCCGACAAGAACAATTTGTTTGCTTGCTGCGGGGATAACATAGTCAAGAAATAAAATTCAGAGAATCAAACTGTCTTCTTTCCTGAAATGTCGATAGCCTTCTTCCAAAGTTGAGAGCATTGACCAGATATTAAATTTTATTGAAATTGCAAAGGCTTTGAAAGATTCAATTTTATTGCTCACTGGAATTGTTTCTTCCATCCGTTCCAGTTAGGAAAGAACTTTTGAAATGAAATGGAGATATGTAAAGTATTAAACAGGGGTTGACCTATCACGTCTTTCTGAATTACGGAAACCAAAAGGAGACCCGTTCGAAACTTTGGTACACCACTGCACTAATGAATTTACCAATATCTAACTGCCAATTCTGAATATTACACCGAAAGGAAACCCACTCATATTTTCGAGGCTTTGCTACACACTGCACTAATACAGTTTACCCATAAATAATGTTCAATTCTGAATGTTACACCGAAACGAGATCCACCCATATGTTGGATTACTTGTTACGCCACTGCACTAATACAGTTTACCCATATATAATGTTCAATTCTGAATGTTACACCGAGAGGAGATCCACCCATATGTTGGATTCCTTGTTACGCCACTGCACTAATACAGTTTACCCATATATAATGTTCAATTCTGAAT
>CM022878.1:20113091-20124733 GCA_012654025.1 Pachypsylla venusta | reverse complement strand
CCCCCCCCCCCCCCCGAGCCCCACACTTTTTGTGCCCTCAGATTTGATTACACTTTTGTCAATATTCTTCCCAGATTTATGATTTTGGGAGAGTAGCGAGGGGGAAAGTACTGACAGGAATCATTCGTCTGTATTTCTCTCTTGGTATGTTGTTTCATTTTCTTTGTTTGCAATTTGTGTTTTTGTAAGCAATTACTCAGTGGGCTCAGGGTAGAAAATTAGGAAAATGAAATACAACCACAAGTATATTTGGTAATGTAAACTACCTAGGTATGTCCCTTGGATTGATCAAAAGTGAGTTCTCAACCATTCCCCAATTCCGGCCAAAAAATATCGAAATATATTCATTATTATAGGTACTTATAAGAAGAATTCACTATTTTTGAATTAAATTTATCAGAAAGAACAATATGGCAGCACTTCGTCCATTTTACTCGTTATTGATATCGAAATTGTATTAGGAATGTAATTGAAAAACAAATGAAAAAATAAAATAATAAAAATATGATGACAATCCATCTATCATTCCGACAGTACAATAGCCTCATTCATTCAAATGTGTGCGATGTGAAGTGTGAATTCTTGGAGCGAGAAAAATTGGGAATAAAAATAATCCCATGATATGAAATATAAATGCTAAAACACTCAAACATTAAAATTTTGTCGAGTGTGTTATACACGTGCTTTTCTAAAAGCACGTCTATAAAAGCTCTAGACTCTGAAGTTACCAATTTGTTTGAAAACTTCACTTAACTCGATTGAATATTAGGTTAAGCGGAATTTTACGAAAGGTATTTTAATTTCAGCATTTACAGCTTGAACGAGAACCAATTAGGTACATATTTGAATCATTCGTTCTTTCAATATTTATCATGGAGTGTACTAAATTCAACATGGAATTTTCAATAGTACACTTATTCCTCCGCGTCGGGAATGTTTCTTCTTATTTTCCTTCTGGGTACTCCTTTTGGACGCCAAAATCTCCTTCAATGTGCATTTTACAAATCCTTCAGTTTCACAAGATTTCCTCGGAAAATTGTCTGGCATTATTTTTCGTGCAGCAACATTATTATCAATATAAAGAGTACAACGAATAATTCCATGCCTTTAACCCAAACAAGAGGTTAGAGGGGAGTTTTCCTCTGATTGTCAAATATGCGTGTATGTCATCAAGGATTGCATGTTGAATTTCATTTAATAATCCTGTCCCACTGCTTGGTTTTGAATATGTTTACTTAGTTTTGTGTTTTTTCTACTTAGTTCTAACTTCAGAATAACTTTAAATGTTTTAAGTTCTTTGTTTAAGTTACTCACTCGACCTCTCTTATGAAATCATACTGTTGTAAATAATATTTAGAGTCCTTTTACAAGCTAACTTTATTCACGGGTTGACGATCCAAATCACTCTTAGATTCGAAGAAAAGGAGAAAACTTGATATTATTAAATAGCATTTGCATGGGTTTCTCTTCACTTATGTTTGTTGCCCCATGGAGAAACAATAATTATTGTAAGTGCCGCAAAATTCTGGTTCAATCAAAACTACGGTTATCTAAACTCCAGTGAACTCGAGAGTAATTGATAACGGGCCCTAATTCTCAAGTTACCAGGTACCAGCTTAATGAAGAAAAAGTTCAAACTTGTTTTTCCTATTTAGTCATGATAATGAGCACGAANTTATGTTTGTTGCCCCATGGAGAAACAATAATTATTGTAAGTGCCGCAAAATTCTGGTTCAATCAAAACTACGGTTATCTAAACTCCAGTGAACTCGAGAGTAATTGATAACGGGCCCTAATTCTCAAGTTACCAGGTACCAGCTTAATTTTTGAAGAAAAAGTTCAAACTTGTTTTTCCTATTTAGTCATGATAATGAGCACGAAAATTGAAAAGTCAGCATTTTTTTTTTATTTTGCATGTTTGGAAAATTAATATTTTCCGCAAAATGAATGTAAACCTGGTTGCTCGAGTCGTTGCTTTCAACTTATTCTTTCCATTTCTTTTTTCTATCAACAGAAAAGAAATGTATCCGAATCATGTACTTGTCATCGAAGAGCGGGCCAAGGGGTGTGTGCACGGAATCTTCTTTAGACAGTTTTTGTTTAATATCTACCGAGAAAGATATCTACGTGTCAAAAGTTTTATTATAAACTAGACAGAAGACAGCTTTGCAGTCTTTTATATATATATATACATTTTTTAAAAAAAAAAAAAAGTTCTATTTTTCAATATGAGTAACTTGTGTTTCGTCAAAATGTCAGACGAAAATAAAAATCTCAAAAAGAACTTACGCTCATTTTATGGGGGAAAAATATTTGTGTTAACATCAGTGTCGTTGTCAAATTTTAAGATTATTATGAAGTTGTGCGACGAATACAATTCCAGCAGGCTCCACTTCGCCTTAAAGGCATGGCTGTTTCGTGGAAAGGGTAATCGTAAAAATTGGTCTTATTTTGGATGTAAACCAGAAACATGGGAAAATCTTCAAATTTGTCTATGATCAGCTTATGGTCTGACCGATAATATGGTCAGACGGGATAGTACTTTGCCGCAATATTATTGAGTTAGGATACATTTTCACGGTATGTTTGTTTATATTTTATAAGTTTTATTTTTTTATATTTAATTTTAGTAAAAAAATAAAATGAGAATTACATTTCGCTGAAATTTTACTCGTGATAAGAAACTGTTATGATTTATGAGCTGTTAATTTATTATTCAGCATTTTTTTTTTAAGTATTAAGTAATACCTGTGTTCGTTAGAAAATGATACCCCCTCCTAGTGGAAGTCTATTGCTTATGCAAAGTAGATTCAATTTTAGTGGAAGCATTTTTATATGTTCTTCAAGCCTATGCATATACATATAGGTACCTACGCATTACCCCTCACATAATTCCTCAAAAATGAGGAAGTTAAGTAGAATTATGATATGAACATCACATTGGCATTATTTTGCCCGATTTTAATAAAATTTGGAATGCTGGTATATAGTATATACATTGGAAAACATGTGGCTTCAGGTTACCCTGCTTATTAAAAAAATATGTCTTAAATCCAAAAGCATATCAATTTAAATACAAACCCGATTTCCATTTTAATCAGAAGTTAGAAATGATGTTAATATTAATTTTTGATATCTTGAGAAGTGAAAATGTTCATTAGAAGGGCTAGCAATACAAAACATTGTGTGTATTATAAACAGCATGGCGCCAATCTACATGGCCACCTATATGTTAAACCTCGCTGAACGCTGCTTAATTTCAGTTTTCAGACGGAAAGTAGTGTTAACGTGCCATCATAGATGCTGGCATTCTAAAGAGTACAACGGCTTTAAATCAATTGATATTTTTCTTGAAAAGCATCGATATTAAAGGCCATTCGACATAGGACACAATGCTATCATAAGGAGTCTTTTTTCTCTAAGAATATGAAGTATGTTCTTGCGCAGATAATGCTTACGTAATATGTGCTCAGCACTAAAATGTACATGAAAGTGACAAGATATTTGGATATTACTAATCAAACTTTGTTTCCATAAAGTTTACGCTATTTCATCTTTTTCATTTTAACTCCTCCGAAGACTAAAATTTAATATAGAAATAAAGCGAAAACGAAATTAGAAATGAGCGACACATATGACGTCATGCGGAACGGCGCGGCGGAGCCTCATAGCTTGTCATAATGAAACCAAAACAAATTTACATCAAAATGTCAATTGTTTGGGTTTCACGCGATGTTGACATTCCCATAGGAACTCTGATGTCATAATTATCTTGTGGTCTATTTTGATGAGAAACAGATTTACTGTGAAATTTTTTGCAGAATGTTAAGATTTTTTACTGAAATCCAAAAAAAATTTACGAATCAGAATGTAATCTTCTTTACTTTTTATTTCTATCAAAAGGTGATGACAGGAGGATTTTCATCTGAAAAATAGATTTCAGATAAAAATCACAAGAATATGGAGAATGATAATGAGGTTCTTGAACTTTCCTAGAAGTTTATTTACTATTAGAAGTCGATAAGAAAAATCAGAAATGATGATTCGACACAAAATAACTCAATAATTAATTACATTACCTTCAGTTTATATCTTAGAGAATCTTCCAACTTTCAGCAAGAAAAATATTGTTTGGAGAAAAAACAATAAATTTTCAATTAAAATATGAAGATGGGGGGACCTCACATTAAGTCCTCTTGTTTTTTCTTTTAAAAAAACCCACGTCGAACGCAAAATTGTAGATTAAAAAATTGATACTAATACAGCGTCTATGGCACATTGAATACACCAGTTCCCGATAGATCACTGAAGTTAAGCAACGTCCAGCGAGGTTGTACCATGTGGGTGTTCACGTTGGTTCGCGCACTTGTGATGCTGGCTATTTTTCCGGCCCAACCCAGGCTGGGTGAGGTCAATGTGGGTAGCTGGTTTGCAAATTTCCAGCAAATGGAGGGTGAAACCCCCGTTTTGAATGATGTTAAAGAGACGTTAAGCCAATTTTTTTTTTAAAAATGTTATGTGTAAATGTAAAAATGTTGTTCATTCTTCAATGCAGGGACAAAGCAACTGATTGAAATCATTTACATATAGAGATAGTTTATGGGCATGCGGGTGGGTCCTACTAGTAAATTAAATAAATTTGCTTTAAATTTTTTGAGGTTTTCCTAAAGATATCTCCATTTTGACAGCACTGGTAATATCGATAAAAAAATAAGTATGATGAATGACAATTTACGGATCACATAAATGGGGATCTGTGGGATATAAAAACAGGAGTATATCATGCATGGAAAAAAATGGTGCGACATTTTTGTCACTCTCTTTCAATATTTTCCCTTTCTTGTCTTTGCTTCAACGTTCTTGTGTAAAATAAATATTTAAATTGGGAATCGAAGGGATGTACGAAAAACATGGCTCTGTAATGTGTACAGGGTCCGTGCTCGAACTAAAAGAGGAAATAAAATACGGTTGGCACTATTTTTAAGCTAAAGAAATATCTATTCAAAGACAGAAATTTGGCACTCAAAGCAGAAACTTAGCTAGAAGGATCACATAAAACTTTGTTCGTACTGATATTTTCAGATCACAGTACCTGATATACATATTTTTGTATTTTCAATTACGGAAGGGAAGAACCGCGTTTAGTTAAACACTACCTACAAAGCGACTGTGAAAGCAACTCTGTCTGCTACGTATTCACGGCTAAACCGATTTATGATGGAAAATGATAGAACTTGACGAAAGACATGGATTACTTCTTCAATTGGAAAAAAATCACTTCTAGTGCCCTCTAACGGTTAAAAGTTGCATTTGAATTTAATATTCTTTTTCAAATTAATTCACATAATATTATTATCTTTTTGAAATCTGGTACATAAATGGTCATTTGAACACAAAGATTGTTGTCGAAACACCTCAACACTACTGAAATTTTTTAATGTGCGGTGTTAAGATTGACAACTGCCTACTTGCTTGGAGACTTATAAGTATGAGGTCTGTCACCCAGGATAAATACTTAGTCAAAAGGCTGATCAAGCATGCTAAGAAATTTAGCCTGAGATAAGTATGAACCAGAGGATAGATTACGCCATACGCCAACACCAAGCACAAAAAAAAAACATTGCGTGTTTTTTAGCTCTAAAGGAATTTAGGTTACCAATAAAATTGGATATGAAAAGGGTCAAGTCTGTCTTCAATATCCGAATGAAATACATTTGAAATGCATGACAACCATCAGGCAGTGCACCTAATGCACCTTATATGTGCATATATACAGCTTCTCCTTAGATTGTAAATTAGTTAGTTAAGCTCTACAAACATAAATGCAACTATGAAACAAGATAATGTAATTTCGAGCAAGAAAATTATTCTCATAAAAAAACTAAAGAAATGACTTATTCACAGAAATAAAGGATCCCGTATAGAGGAGCCATCCATTGCATCATACATTACGGAAACATCTCACGTAAAGGAGAGGGAAGCAAGCTGCATGAAAAGCGCTAGAAACACTATTGTGAGCATTTCTTTATTGAGATAGAAAGAACATCATTGAGATAGAAAGTTTAACGTCAACTTTGAGGAAAATGAAGTGTCTAGAGAACATTGCACGCCAGAAGTTTAAGATGAAATCAAGCCCCTCAGTCAAAGAAGATTATCTTAACTATTGTAAATTCATTTTTGAAGATAGTTACATTCTCAAGCTGTTTATCTTCTACGGGATGAACCCAAACACGAACCAGGTAGAGTATTTCTTTTAGGCGGGATTATATTATTTGAAAATGTCCTATCAACGTTGACCACCGTGTGTAAAAAAAAATCTTTGAATTCGAAATATTCAACTTCCAATTTCAGTATAAGGAAAAGCTCATTGTAATCAAATGCACCATTGGTGTCATTTGATACTCAACATTGGGAAATACAAAGAAGATCTCCTCAATAACGCTATACAAACATTTTAACTGCATTAAATCCTTTATCGCCAACAATCTCTGCCTCAACGCATCCAAAACATCATATATGTACTTCAATGACAAATCAGTGACATCTCTCCCCCAAATTCCAATTCAAAATAGTTTTATCGAAACTTCATCTTCTGTTAAATTCCTCGGTACTCATCTTTGTCTTAACTTAGAATGGAAAAATCACATTGACAGTTTAGTACCTCGTCTGTGTTTGCCATCAAATCCATAAGAAGTCATATTGATGAAGATTCTGCTCGTACCACTTAATTCTCGTATTGTCAATTGCTCATGAGCTTTAGTATCGCTGTTTGAGGTCTATCGCCACTCGCAAAAGAGGTCTTCATTCTTCAAAAAAGAGCCCTTCGCACTGTGAATGGTCTAGATGACATTACGTCATGCCGAAAATTATTTGAAGAAAAAAGAATTCTGATTATCTATGGACATCACTTCCACTGTTTGGACAATCTTTTTTGGACGGGGGTATCCGAATTTACAAAAATATCAGTGTGTCCGTGATACTGGGAAATTTGAGAGAATTTAAAATTGGGTTAAAAAATTATCTGTTGGAATCAGCCTCGTACTGTATAGAAGACATCGTATGAATTATTTTACGATCTTTTGTTTTATTATTCTTACAGGTATTCTATTTACATACTTTTTAATGCTATTCTATTTTTATACTATTTTTTGCAGGCTTAAAAAATATTTATCAAGGTATTCTAATTATTTTTTACTATTCTTAAAATAATAATAATTTTTGTTATTTCGAAATTAAAGATTTTATATTTTTGTTGATTACACTTTAATAAATTAGAAAAANAAAAAAAAAAAAAAAAAAAAAATAGATCTTATAACATGTCCGTCCGGACTGGGAAGTCAAAAAGTTTTTGTTTTTCAATAAGAATGTGATGTTATTTAATTTGAAACATCCTTTTTCTTTCTACTTTGAATTTTCACCAAAAAGAAAACAGTTTATTAAAAAAAAAAAGTTAGAAGAGAGGTAAAAAAAACCTTTTAAACATTTTTAGCGTGTGAAAAATAGATCAATTCTCCTTGGTTGTGTTAGTCTATGCTGTGCTGTAAATAGTAAGGTGTTGCGTGTTCATTGTCTTTAGACGTCTTTTCAAAAAAATAAAAGCTAATATTGTTTAGTCC
Organism: Pachypsylla venusta; assembly: GCA_012654025.1. Taxonomy (NCBI): domain Eukaryota; kingdom Metazoa; phylum Arthropoda; class Insecta; order Hemiptera; family Aphalaridae; genus Pachypsylla; species Pachypsylla venusta. The sequence continues at coordinate 20,117,117 of CM022878.1, read as the reverse complement.
CTCATCTATATTGCAATTTATTTTGTTATATATTCTGTTCGAGAGTGGGAACAAGTAATTCAGAAACAAAGAATCAAAGAGAGCTACAAACGAATAAAAGTGGCGAAGTACAACAGTGCGAATAAGATCCAACGAAAAAAAGAAAACAGTGAACAATGAGCACGGGGTGCCATCGGCTCTAGAGGTATCCACTGTAGTGATGTGCGGACTCGGGTACATTGTCGACTCGAGTAAGCTAGACTCGAGTATTTGGTTGACTCGATTCCAGGGTACTCGTTATGGTATTGAAATATTCGAGTATATCTCTCAATCACAGTCTAGCATCTAGCATTACCTACTTTAATGTTTCGTAAAAGATCGCCACAGATCGTCTTCCTTCTGAAGGTATTGCCAGACTCCAGTCGACTTGAGTAAAGTACCCGAGTCCGCACATCACTAGTCCACTGTCGCGACGTCATCTTCTACAACTAACAACAAATTCGCAAAAGGTTTAAATTTAACCAAAATTCAATCCATTGAATATTATTAAGATATTATTATTATGTCAGCAGTATAATGGATAACAGGCTCTTAAACAAGTTTAGTCATGGAATCTCTTCTATGATGTAAGCTAAATGATCAATGCACATTTTACCCGGTGAATACAAATGGGCTACATCCTACATTAGAATATTAAAGTCATTTCTGGGCTACGCAAGGATTTAAAATTGTGGTTTTCATGTTCTTTTTTGAACCAGAATCTTGTGTTTGTGAGTTGTTAAAGTTTATAAAAGTCCGCTACTTTGACTTGAGGATTCCCTCACAGGCTGGGATATGAGTTTGAGTGGAAGTATCCTTCTCACTTTTTAGCAATGCTGCAATTAACCATATACTCTTATATTTAATATGGACCTTCACGATGATACAAAGTCATCTATAAACATTTGCAAATGCTACAATTAGTAGAGCATTAAATGTCTTGTGTAATACTAATATATTGAGAGTACTACTTAACAGAACCTTTACAAGTAGATATTATTTCTACAGAAATATTCTCACTACTGCATATAAGGGATACGAAAAATTATAAAATAATGAACATCTTCGAAAATAATTTTCGTATAAAATAAATTTTAAATGACCCTTCAATTTAAACATCGAAATCAACAAGATACATCTCAGAACAGAATATACGATCAACAGAATGTAGACAGTATATACGATCAATCTGAAGGGTCATGCAATCAACAAGATACATCTGAGAATCTGAGAACAGAATGTAGGATCAATTTGTAGGGTCAATCAACAAGATACATCTGAGAACAGAATATACGATCAATCTGAAGGGTCAATCAACAAGATACATCTGAGAACAGAAAATAAGATCAATCTATGGGGTCAATCAACAAGATACATCTGAGAACAGAATATAAGATCAATCTATAGGGTCAATCAACAAGATACATCTGAGAACAGAATATGAGATCAATCTATAGGGTCAATCAACAAGATACATCTGAGAACAGAATATAAGATCAATCTATAGGGTCAATCAACAAGATACATCTGAGAAATATACGATCAATTTGTACGGTCAATCAACAAGATACATCTGAGAACAGAATATACGATCAATTTGTAGGGTTAGTCAACAAGGTACATCTGAGAACAGAATATACTATTAATCTGAAGGGTCAGTCAACAAGGTACATCTGAGAACAGAATATACGATCAATTTGTAGGGTCAGTCAACAAGGTACATCTGAGAACAGAATATACGATCAATCTGAAGGGTCAAATTGCAAGGGATATAAAATCTGACGAACTTAGAATCTGGTGGTACCCAAGAGAATGTTAAATGAGACCTATGGAATTTCCGTAGAAAATACCATAGTGAAATATCAAAAAAATCTATATCACCGTGAACCATGAATAAATTAATTTTACGGTATTCATCAATTTTGTACAAAAACTAAAAGAAGCATTTTATAGACACCCCTCCCCTGTATAGATTGATTTCGTCATCATTTGAGCTCGCGATTTGAGCTCAGTTTATGAAAAGAGTCTTCAAAATTTGTGGAACACTTCCGAGAATAAGTTATTTTAGCATTTAGTAGGTGTGATTTATTTAAGAGGGGTTTTCATTAAATCCATCAAATCATGAATTATAGGAAGTAATAATGTAAATAAACGAGACTGGAAACAGCAGGTATATCTCTCACACCTGCATTTGTGATTAGACCCTGATTCCTCTCACATTACAATAAGAAGTTGTACAAGCCCTGCAAATATTTTGCCAGTTACATTATTATATTTAACTTGTTGGGTGTACGAAGTCATTATAATAATTTTTTATTAAATTTTGTTATACTACATATATTTTGTTATACTACAAATATATGTAGTATAACAAAATTTAATAAAAAATAATTACATTATTGATTTTTTGTGTATTTGGTTGTACTCACAACTAGAATTTTTTTTTAAAGTGATTTTTTTGTCACAATATAATTAGCAAGTCTCTGTGTTGAAAAATGAAAAATGGAGTATGATAACAATTGACAATTTTAGCAGAAGACAATGAATTTTTAATAGCTGAAGTCTGAAATAATCGTTTATCAACTTAGGGATTGGTTTTGAAAAAAAAAAAAAAAAAAAAAAAAAAAAAAAAAAAAAAAAAAAAAAAGACAAACTCCAGAAAACATTTCGACAGTTATACCCATACGGGGTTTTACGATAATCTATTCATCATTATTAATTAGCTCTATAGCCCAGTGTGAGCTTTGGCCTCCTCAACAATTGCTCTCCATGCCGATCGGTATTTCACGCGGCTACCCCAACCCTGTCGTTTCATAATTTCAAATCCTCCATTATGTTGGGTCTCCATCTCATTACTGTAACGATTTTCGGTATCTGTTATTATAATTAAATTTGTAAAGTGTACTTTATGGACTTTTTCACTTATTCTAGGAAGTTCCTCCTGAACTTCCTACATCTACAATCAAACTGGCGTACACTATGATACCACACAATGACATAGAATAAGACAAAATACTGTATGTGGAATACCTACATTAAAAATTTACTGAAACTTTTGAGTCTATATTTTTGTGTTCGACTCTATACTATAATATACCTCAAGAAACTTACTAATATTAACAAGCACACTCACATATGTTAGTATAGAATTTGTTTAGATTTCTTGTTACGAAGGAACACGGTGAAGTGATAGGAAAATTTACATTCATTTCTTCTTTTATACTCGTATAGTTCTTTTTAATGTAAAACTATTTTCAAAACTTTAAATCCATTTTCGAAAGTTTTTTATTCTTAAAAATAAAAACTTTCAACTAACGTCAATTGGGGTGACTGAGTGACTATTACGTCTATAAATAAAGAAATAAAAATAAAAAAGATTATTGTCGTAAATAAAGAATAAGAAAATAAATATAAGATTAGGCCCTGCCTGAGAAGAAAAATGAACGAAAAAGTATAGAAATCGGATATACGATTAGGAAAAGAAGGGAAACTTTTCATGTACACTTATAAAAAATATTCACATTCTTCAAAAACTACTCCAAAACCCAAATCATATCGTTCAGGATTTCACGAAGGTAAATCAGTTTGGAGAATTCGAAGATAAGAAGAACAAGAAGAATAAAAATAATGAGAAAAATGAGCAGCACAAAGAGGAGATGATAAGAAATATAATAAAAAAGAAGAAATTCACACTTAACAATAGTTGTTCTACGTGGCCCTCAGATGGGAAAAATAGATGAAAATATATTAGTAGACTTGAAAAAAGTTTTGATCGCACATCTGACAGCCTAGTAATAATAATCCCCCCAAAAATACCACTGCGTGCTATAAAAATTCCCCGCCAAGTCATCACCCCAAAAAAGACATGAAATCTATTTTGGGCCCCGCTATCCGCTCTTCCGTTCTTCGAAATACCTAATGACTTTAAATTCCGACCCCACCCAAAACGATTTCAAAATTTTAGTCTGATTTCCTCACTCTCTTCACCAACACGCAGTCTTGGTGGGG
>CM022878.1:20099557-20111950 GCA_012654025.1 Pachypsylla venusta | reverse complement strand
AAGCAGCAGCAGCAGCAGCAGCAGACGATGAGAAAAAAAAGTGTACTTTTCAGAAGCCTATATCTCCGATTTGGCTTAACCGATTTTGTTGAAATTTCATATACTTCGTCTCTGAGTACGCCCCATACGTAGGAAATAATCATTTTTATCCTGTGATGTGCAGTTTTTCCTCTGGAAGTAGCTGAAATCGGCAATATAAGCTGTGGCGTATAATATACTCTTGGTAGCTACTGCATTTTTTTGACTTGGCGGGGCGGAGCGCTACCGCGCTCCTTAATTTTCAAACAGGCCTGTGAGGCATATGGTCAGAAAATGTTAGGGTGGTCTTCCAGAACTTTAATATTTTTAAAGTTATGGAAGAAAATTTAGAAGACCTCTTAAATGATTTCAAAGCTCATCATAAAAAAAATATGATTTAAATAATATGAGGCTGATAATCCATGAAACAAAAATTAGTTGGATGAATATTTTAAAATTGCATCCTTAAACTGATCAGGTAAATTATTCTATAAGTTCAAAGTTACCCCAAGTAACGTTTACATTTGGAATAAAAAGTTTTCAACTTATTTTTAAAATTTAGACTTAAGTTGGTACAGAATACTGAACTTTTCTACGAGAAATTATGTGAGAAGCATAATTAGCAGGTTTCCTACACAAAAAGCTAACATAGGTACAAGTATATCTACATGGTAAAGTCATGAGAACATTTTCATAATGACTTGAGAAAACGGAAACCCCCGAAAAAGGATGGTTTAAAATTTTGTTGACGATGCAGAGGCACTTTGCGGTAAACTCTTAAAAGTACTTGAAAATACATTTTAAATTCATTAGTGATTTTCAGAATATTAAAAAATAAAAAATCAGTGAACAGCGAACATTTTAAGATTTCATTTCGCACTTTCAACCATCATTCCAAATGTAATAAGAAGAAGGACATTTACACTTACCAACACAAAATATATAAAAGGAATGAAAAGAAAAACAGCTAACCTTCTTGGATAAAAATAAAAAGCCCAAAATACAACAGATTTTGAAAATTAGAAGGATACTTTCGCCTCTTGTCCTTTATTTTTTGTTGTTATATGTCCATGTCCAGTCCTCTTTCATTCTTTATTCTTTTTGTTTGTTCTTTGTTGTAAAAACAATGATAATAAAAACCCAACATACGTTGCGTTGCTTTGTTATTTTATTTCTTTCTTTGCAAGAAGGCTTTTTTCCTCCATCTTTTCCACATCTTTATATATTTTTTGCTTTCTCATTAAAAACTTTAAATCAAAAGTTATTGCCATTAAAAAAAAAACTTGAATTGTGTTTTATTTGTGGAAGATGAATTTTGTAAGCAGATGGGAATGACAAAGTACACACACTCAAACAACATCGTGGAGATTACAAACACTTAAATTTAATGGTCTGGGTGAAATAGTGACACCATTAACGTGCCCTGTTAGTTCTCCTCCTGGTGTACCCTGGGTAGATACTATGCATATATGTCATATGAGGTGGGAGGGGAATTTTCGATAAATATTGTGGATGGAAGAAGATAACTCAAGGACATAGCAGGATGATATTAAGACTTGGCTTAACCTGGACACACAACATGGTTAATGATTAGTGGAGAGTAGCTCTATTTGGAGAGAAAAAATATAATCAGCATTCAGTAACGTATGGCGGCCTGCGGATAAAGAGAGGCCACAATAGCCAACCCGATGTTGTTACATACATCAATAGTAATGGGATCTATACACCTCTGAAAACTTTAAAATCATCCATTACAGATTGCCAAATTCACTGCGGATCAAGAAAAACCTCATACCAATATTTTTACGACTACCATTCTTTAGTATATCTTGCACATATCCATGATACATACACATCAGGGTTATTTTGAAATTTGGCCATGATTGTTCCTATTTTCTCACTTTTACCATTGAGTTTTGGAACCTACTTAGGCATTTGCCATAATGAGCGTTTCAATACCTTATAAATCTATTGGGGTCAGCTAATTTGGTGTGCCCTTTCTTGGGAGGAATGAGAGCATTGTGAGATTTGGTAAGCATCTTATCTCCCATTTCGAACATTTCTCCTTTTCTCATAATATCCTCTCTCAAGATTAGAATTTTCTTTTTGATTGAGTATTATTTTTGGCTTCTACAAAGACTTTTTTCGAATATCTTCATCTAAGTAAAAGTTGGGGTGTTGACATAGGGCATGTGAATGATTTTACAACTCCTCAATATTCATTTTTAATAATACTACTAGTAGTTTATTACCCCGGAAGTTACATGGAAGTTAGTTCGGACCTTCTCCAACATCACTGCCAAATTATCACTTAGGTGTACTATGTTAATAAACTAATAGTATGTATTATATTATAATGACCATTATTTTCTAATCTTGCTATTATTTTTTCGTGCACAAACCGCTGAGATTCGAGGTTCGTGCGCCAAAAATTGGGCGCACGGACTGATCCGTTTTTTTTTTCTTTTTGAATTCTGATAAGTCCTTTAAATTATTTATTAAAATTACTGTCGGTTCACTGAAAATGTGTATAATTAATTGTTTGTGCTGCAATTCCAGCTTTTTTACTAAACAAGATATCATGGCATATAGAAAAACGACCTATAATCAAAAAATGGTCCAGGCACAAATACAAAAATTAGGAAACTTATTAAAAAAAAAAAAATTAAAATATAATTTAATCTTCAAACTCACCAATTTAAATAGAATAGTAACAAGCTTCTTGTACAATCAACGAGTAATAATACTTGACTTACCTGAAACAGTAAAAATATTTATACTAATTAGACAGAAAACTTTACAGATTCAAGGACAAACTGAGCATAGAGTGAATAAAAAATGGATATCAAAGGGGCGGGGCACAAATCCGTTGAAAAAAATCTTTCGACAAATATCCGCCATTGTTTTGGATTCGAAAAGATCACCCTCGGATCAAGAATTCCGGTCATGAACCGCTAGACCGCGAAGAACGACATCCCACATGATTATCAATAGTTCATATTTTGGCGTAAAGGTCTTCCTAAGAATTTCCACCATACGTTCTTATGACCAAATTTCCGACCCCTTTTGTGCCACACAACCATCTTACTGTACGTTTTGTTACAGTATGTTACTGTATAAAAAAGGACGAAGTGAGTTCTGTATTTGACCTGACGATATTTTATTTCGCCTGTCTATTAAACACGTTGAAATATGTCTATTTTCACTTTGCTTGGAATCAGGAAGGAAAACTTAATCACCCCAATTTTGCTTTTGATTCTTTGTCACCAGCTTATGCTCAGCTTATGCTGATTAAATTTGGTGAGGAAATATATTACAGCGCATTCGAAAAGGAATAGTGTAAATTTATAGTCGCTTAAACTGAAATTTAAGTCTTCTGTTCACAGAATTAATATTGTAATTTGAGATCATAATATACAATAAGCTTAAAAACTGAATGCATTCAGGGAACATCACACACGCATTACGTTGAAGACTAAATATATATGCGTATTTAATGTGTTGTGATAATATAATAAATAAAATATAAAAAATGCTGTTTATTTGTATTATTATGTCACAACTTTGGTGCTCACTGCAGCATTGTAGGATTTCCCCAATATCCAATCATTATCCAATTCCTTCGAATTTTTCTATTATACCTACAATGCTGGCACCGGATAGCTATGCGGATTCATCTCCACAGCTACTCATTATCCTCACGAGGCTGAGTGGGCCCCAAAAACATCCAAACCACAGTGTCAAATTTTTGCCCCCGCCAGAATTCGAAACTGGGTCTCCCGAGTGCAAGATTAGTGCAGTGACCACTGAGTGATGGGAGCTGGTGTTAATGTGTTGTAATGGCATTTAATGGGAAAATGGGATCAATGAATACCATGTTTGATGCGAGGACTATATTTATTATCAGTCTTTAGGAACTTGGACTGGAACTGATCTGTGTGTAAGTGGACCTACTATAAAAAGTATACGTAACCAATAATGCCAATAGTCTGCCATAAATATTACCTCCTAACCATTGGAAAGTTTTCAGCATATCCAGCATATCCAGCTCATTAAAATGATTTAAATGGATTTTCTTTTTTTAAAAAAAGTTGACTCTACATAAAAATATAAAGAAAAAGGATTTTGAAATTAATAAAATTTTAATTATGAGTATGGCTGTGTCAATATTTGTATTTAATAAAAGTTTATTAATTAACTTACACCAAGCAGCGCGGCGCGGTGCGGTGGAGGGATACACACGGGTTGAGGAATGGGAAACGGGTTGATAAAAGCTGAACCTTTATCTTTTTCCAGATTAAAGTTTACCTCTAAATACCTTTTCTGTTTCCTCTTCGCCTTTTTTTTCAATATCTTTTCTATACCGACATGGATACTGTGGTCGAGCGGAAAATCTACTTTTACTTTTGTAACGGAAATTTGTTCATGTTCCCTTCTTGGAGCAGGGGTTTGTTTACTTTTGTTTTAAATTTTATGTGAAAAAAAAGTCAGAGTATCCTTTGCAGTTTATCTTTTTAAAGTTATTGGTACCTCACCGACCAGAAAAAATAATATTCAGGTTAAATGTTCAACACAAAAATTGGATAGTACAAGCTATCAAGTGTTGCTATCAATTCTATTTTTTTTTTTTTCAGGTTGATTTTCTACTACAGAGTCCAGGTCGTATGAAAGTATCTTAACCATAGAACACATGGATCAGTGTACTTTAGTTAGAGCGATGCATGGCAATTTAAACCGTTCAAGGTAATATAACGAAGACAAAGAAGGTCCTCCTAGTGGTACTCCGAATGGAAAGCCACGATATTCCTAAACCGAATAATATGAGGAACCTGCGTGTTTTACATTAAAAATACTCCTAAACCTAACCTAACCTAACCTAACCTAAATACAAACCCATATCAATTAAAAGTTAACATAAATATTAATTAACCAGCACTAACGATAGAGCTCACAAAAACATGGAAATTCCGTCATGACCCGGCCAACTTAATGTACCCAATTTTATTGATACACTGATAAGTATAATGTGAAATATATTCCCTGATGCGTGCTTTTAGATCAAATTTAAAGATCCTCCGACCTAGGATACAATGCAATTGCCTATTATTATACATATGTATCCATTAAACTCAAAATCTTTATTATTTTGTATTTTTATCAGGGATTTGCTTTTGATCTGACCAACTGTTTTCGGTGTATATATTTACAATGTTTGTTTGATTTCAAAGTCATACTTTATGTGCAATACTCTCGGGACTAAAAAGAAATTTAATGGCAATTTTCCCCACATTTGACCATTTAACCAAGGATCAATGTCCTTAATGTCCAAAACTTAAAAGGTAAATAAATCTTGTAAAAACATTGCCGGCAGACAGGCGAAGTTTATTTCTTAAAAAAGACAATTTCTTTCGACTAGTCCTTCAGATACGGTTATAATTAAATAAATGTAAGAAAGTATTCGACATATCAGCGAATCCAATTAACTCAGTTAATATAAAGCTATGTGTCGAGGTTTAGCGGTTCCAGCACAACTAATGACGGATTTTTTCTTAATTGAAAACTATTTCTATCATTGTGACAACGTCCCTCACGGTAACACAAATAAAAATCGTTAAGTATTCGACGTATAGTGGCATCGATTTTTTAACAGACTGCAAATATCTATACCATATCCTTGTATAATTTTTACCTGTTTCTTTAGGACATTATCATTTACATCACGATGAAAGCCAACACGGGAATTAAAATTGTAATGAAAATTCTCAACATATCTCAGCAGGCCTTTCTTATGTATATTATATGCAAAGGCCACCGATATAACCAGTAGTTGGGCGGATGGAAGGGAGATGAAATCATAATACCTTGGCAACTCTTTGGTTGTACATTGTTTGGTTGTTAATTCCGAGCACGTAGGTTTGTTCTTTTATCTTTCTTTTCGATTTCAATTACTTTCATGCAAGTATTTTTATTATTTTCATATTTCTTAGAAATAATTTTCCTTTCTTTTTTCTTACCCTCCTTTTTAATTCATTCTCTTTATTCTCTTCTTCACCAAATTCTTGCTTCTTCTCACACTCTAAGGATATTCTAAATGAAAGTCCCAATGATTGTGAATTTTGTTTCCGAAGGACCGCAGCTATAGACACTTTATATTTATACCGAGCTTGACAATTACAAACTAGCCCCGTTCCACATGAGGACGGTAGAGTAACTGTTATTGATCACAGCGAAACGGTAGGGGAGGCTATACCATTGTTAACCTAGTAGTGAAAAGTGGTTTCTTCCCACAGTTGCTCTAAAATCCCAAGATCTATTATTAAAAGCAATGTCAACTGTTTACCAAAATTCAGAATGGAACAGTTCAACTCAGAAATGTGTCTAAGTTATGACATTAAGGAACAAAGTCCATTTCTTGTAAGTATAGATATGTTATCCGATTTTAAAGACATTTTCTTCATTTTTTAAACACATTTTCTTTATTTTTTTGATTGACTAAACGCCGTGATCACTAATGGCTCTTACATAGTCAATAAGGAGACGTTACATTCTCTATCACCACACGTTGCTCTCTGTTAATAAGATAAGAGGCCACCAGTTTAAAAAGGTTTTTTAGAAAACCCAAAATTCAAAAGCACGGAGTATATCCGTGTGGATGACGTCAACCTATCCGCTCATGTAAAATTGAGTATTCAGGATTGTAACCGTTGATCTTTTCTGGATGAAGCCATGTTGCACTGGTGAAATCTTTATATATAAAAGGCAGTGTCCTGAGTGACTCATCAACGTAGAGCCGAAACTAATAAACTATTAATGCCGCAGACTTGAAATTTGGCAGGGACCTTCGTTGCATCCAGTTGCATGTTAGTGTGCACTATAAACTATAAGAAAGGATTTTGCAAAATTTTAATTTTAAGGGGTAGAAATCGCGAAAAGTAAACAATCCCCATAAGAAATACATTGAAGCGAGAGAGATAGCATGATACATCATTTAAAATATGCGCAGGAGAAGCCGCGATCGGGGGATGCTAGTGTTACTATACACAAAGTGAGCTATCTTTTCAAAGAGACAACTTTCAAAGAGCTTTGATATTTCAGTAAGGTTAGCTTTGGCCTAATATTTGGCAACGTCATATTTCACTTTCTTTTTTGGTACAGGTGTAACAATGGTGGTTTTAAAAAGATCCGAAAAAATACAAGTGGAAAGTGATAGATTAAAAATATAAGTAAAAATTGGTACAAATAGCTCTGGGAATGATTTTAATATAAAAGGTGGGATTCCATCAGCACCAGGCGCTTTATCGGCAAGATCTTTTATACTTTTTGATAAATTCAAATCTGTGCAAAATCAATACTTCCTTCATTCATCTTTTCAGTGTCTGGTCCGATTCGGTGCAATTTGGAAGGATAGGTTGACACTAATAGCCCATTAATAAACTCATATGAGTTGGAAACGACATTTTTAATATAAATTCGTTTAAAGAAGTGACATGGTGATGTAGGTACACTGACGTACGAGTGCACTACCTAAAAATAATATATGTTGGTCTCATTAACTCTTTATATAAGGGCTTTCAAAAAAAAAAAACTTTTTATTCGTTTCATAAAATATAGCCCAACAGAGAGATGTTTATTTTGGGTGGAAAATGATTGCTTAACAGTTTTTCAAATTGTCAGTAGATGTCAATTCGTTCTATTCTTATCGTGAAGCGTTGCGATATGCTTCCCGTCTAACGTTCGTTCTTGTCGCTTAATTGTATTTTGTTGTTTTCCTATTTTTTTTTCCCCTTTTTCCTTTGTGCATGTATTCTACTTTTTATTTTTAATTTAATATGTTTCCCTTGTCAACTATTTTATTCTTATAATTGAGTTTTCACTTTTTATATTCATTCATATTCATGAAATCCAAAAGTACTCTTGCTCTATATTTACACACTTTTGCTTCAATAAAAATAAGTAATAGCTTTATTGTGTGTGGAAAACTACTTTTATCATATACTATAAAAAATAATTGAATCATACGAGCAGGCAATGAACGGCCTTTTAGGGGAGTAGGGTCAAAAATATATTTTGTCTGCCTTAATTGGCCTTATATTTAATATTTAGTTCAAATTTAATTATACCTTGTCAATTTCATTTTATTTTTTAGTTTCACTCACCCCCGGTGGGCGATAGAAAGTCACTAAAGACTGAAATCAAAAATCGTCTCCCACTCCATTTGACACCAATAACTTTAGCAGCAGACGATAATTAAATCAGAGTAGAAGTCCTATGGATGATATTGGTTCAATTCTTTTCAGCTTATATCTATCATACGCTAGAGGATCCTTATTCTTTAACCCCGAAAGAATTAATGCATAATAGATAAAAACTTTATATTTACATTGGTTGACGCTAAGAACAAGAAAGTAAAACTCCTAACAAAGTAAAATACAAAAATCCAACTTTTTTCGGGAGAAAAAAGAGCACATGAGTCGAGTAGAAACTTAAGTATTAAAATTTACTGCACAATTAAACTAATGGAATCAAATTTGCTTTCTCCAAATTGTCTCCTGCTGTAGAAAACATATTACTTTGTATAAACTTTTTCACAGAAATAGGGCAAACATCTCCAAAAATTTGGGATGGGGGATGGCTTATAATAATGTGGGGTAAATTTATAAAGGAAGGGCCTCCGAATGTTGAGTTTTTCCGGAATATATTTAATACCTACGTGCTACGTGAAATCATCATTATTATGGAAAATTCGTAGATTTCACAAATATTCATCGCGACATTTTACGTACGATTCATGTCTTCTTTTTCCAGATCTTTTGCATTGTCCAACCATATAATGTTCCTCTACGTAACTATTCTGACATCTATCATTTATGTTCTTCCCTGACCTCATGTATCTCTGCAATTTTCCCTTCAAAGACATTCAACATAAACTTTCCCTGAAAACATGTCCTGCATGGGCCAAGTTCCTCTTATTTATTCTTGTCGACATCATTGTCTTATTTTTCCCTTCTACTTTCTATTTTGTACGATATTGCTTGTTATTTTTAATCCCACTGATTTTCGGACGCTTTGATATATCATAGGCAGTTTCCCGTTTTGGTCTCATACTTAAATTATGTGAAAATTTTAAATCCTAACAGTTTTGTTCTTCTTCATATTTGTTCGGTCAAAATATGGGTCCATCAAAAGTGGCCGGTTGAACATTACCAACTGTCCGGTAATTCTTTTTAGGTCACTTGTAGAATATTTATTTATCTTGTATATGGATATTTTATCAAATTTCTTACTTCCTTGAAGACCATGACGTACTTTAGCACATCCCAAAATGCACTTAATTTTTAGACGCTGTTTGGTGGGCACAATTTTTGAAATTTTAGTATCTTTCTCACAGCAAACTTTTAAAAACACATTAAAAGTCTTTTTCAAGCAACTATAGACTATAGGCCTGAAAGTGGTACTTCAATTCTATTATCAACCTCGCTTGATTAGGTTTTTTAATCCTTTAATTTTCCGTTCAAATTGCCCATTGCGTCGTTTCAAAAATGTTTACCTTTTAAAAATTATATTATTATAGGAGACTGTTTTTAGGTGAACACGAGCTTTATATTCTGCGTAGACCTGCTAGTTATAGGAAAGTTACATCCTCAATAGCTTAGATGGTATAGCCACAGTAAATTTGTTACCAAGAGACAACACAGGGAACCACATTGTAACAAGCTCAACACGATTATAAGATTTCAAATGTAAGAGTAGGTCGACTCCTTATTAGAATGGTAATGTTTGCTTTTTATAAGATATATCGGATATTCGGGATTGAAAAATAAGACAAGAAACCAAAGGAAGAAGACCTAGAAGGAGATATATCGGATGTTCGGGATTGAAGAATAAGACAAGAAACCAAAGGAAGAAGACCTAGAAGGAGATATATCGGATGTTCGGGATTGAAGAATAAGACAAGAAACCAAAGGAAGAAGACCTAGAAGGAGATATATCGGATGTTCGGGATTGAAGAATAAGACAAGAAACCAAAGGAAGAAGACCTAGAAGGAGATATATCGGATGTTCGGGATTGAAGAATAAGACAAGAAACCAAAGGAAGAAGACCTAGAAGGAGATATATCGGATGTTCGGGATTGAAGAATAAGACAAGAAACCAAAGGAAGAAGACCTAGAAGGAGATATATCGGATGTTCGGGATTGAAGAATAAGACAAGAAACCAAAGGAAGAAGACCTAGAAGGAGATATATCGGATGTTCGGGATTGAAGAATAAGACAAGAAACCAAAGGAAGAAGACCTAGAAGGAGATATATCGGATGTTCGGGATTGAAGAATAAGACAAGAAACCAAAGGAAGAAGACCTAGAAGGAGATATATCGGATGTTCGGGATTGAAGAATAAGACAAGAAACCAAAGGAAGAAGACCTAGAAGGAGATATATCGGATGTTCGGGATTGAAGAATAAGACAAGAAACCAAAGGAAGAAGACCTAGAAGGAGATATATCGGATGTTCGGGATTGAAGAATAAGACAAGAAACCAAAGGAAGAAGACCTAGAAGGAGATATATCGGATGTTCGGGATTGAAGAATAAGACAAGAAACCAAAGGAAGAAGACCTAGAAGGAGATATATCGGATGTTCGGGATTGAAGAATAAGACAAGAAACCAAAGGAAGAAGACCTAGAAGGAGATATATCGGATGTTCGGGATTGAAGAATAAGACAAGAAACCAAAGGAAGAAGACCTAGAAGGAGATATATCGGATGTTCGGGATTGAAGAATAAGACAAGAAACCAAAGGAAGAAGACCTAGAAGGAGATATATCGGATGTTCGGGATTGAAGAATAAGACAAGAAACCAAAGGAAGAAGACCTAGAAGGAGATATATCGGATGTTCGGGATTGAAGAATAAGACAAGAAACCAAAGGAAGAAGACCTAGAAGGAGATATATCGGATGTTCGGGATTGAAGAATAAGACAAGAAACCAAAGGAAGAAGACCTAGAAGGAGATATATCGGATGTTCGGGATTGAAGAATAAGACAAGAAACCAAAGGAAGAAGACCTAGAAGGAGATATATCGGATGTTCGGGATTGAAGAATAAGACAAGAAACCAAAGGAAGAAGACCTAGAAGGAGATATATCGGATGTTCGGGATTGAAGAATAAGACAAGAAACCAAAGGAAGAAGACCTAGAAGGAGATATATCGGATGTTCGGGATTGAAGAATAAGACAAGAAACCAAAGGAAGAAGACCTAGAAGGAGATATATCGGATGTTCGGGATTGAAGAATAAGACAAGAAACCAAAGGAAGAAGACCTAGAAGGAGATATATCGGATGTTCGGGATTGAAGAATAAGACAAGAAACCAAAGGAAGAAGACCTAGAAGGAGATATATCGGATGTTCGGGATTGAAGAATAAGACAAGAAACCAAAGGAAGAAGACCTAGAAGGAGATATATCGGATGTTCGGGATTGAAGAATAAGACAAGAAACCAAAGGAAGAAGACCTAGAAGGAGATATATCGGATGTTCGGGATTGAAGAATAAGACAAGAAACCAAAGGAAGAAGACCTAGAAGGAGATATATCGGATGTTCGGGATTGAAGAATAAGACAAGAAACCAAAGGAAGAAGACCTAGAAGGAGATATATCGGATGTTCGGGATTGAAGAATAAGACAAGAAACCAAAGGAAGAAGACCTAGAAGGAGATATATCGGATGTTCGGGATTGAAGAATAAGACAAGAAACCAAAGGAAGAAGACCTAGAAGGAGATATATCGGATGTTCGGGATTGAAGAATAAGACAAGAAACCAAAGGAAGAAGACCTAGAAGGAGATATATCGGATGTTCGGGATTGAAGAATAAGACAAGAAACCAAAGGAAGAAGACCTAGAAGGAGATATATCGGATGTTCGGGATTGAAGAATAAGACAAGAAACCAAAGGAAGAAGACCTAGAAGGAGATATATCGGATGTTCGGGATTGAAGAATAAGACAAGAAACCAAAGGAAGAAGACCTAGAAGGAGATATATCGGATGTTCGGGATTGAAGAATAAGACAAGAAACCAAAGGAAGAAGACCTAGAAGGAGATATATCGGATGTTCGGGATTGAAGAATAAGACAAGAAACCAAAGGAAGAAGACCTAGAAGGAGATATATCGGATGTTCGGGATTGAAGAATAAGACAAGAAACCAAAGGAAGAAGACCTAGAAGGAGATATATCGGATGTTCGGGATTGAAGAATAAGACAAGAAACCAAAGGAAGAAGACCTAGAAGGAGATATATCGGATGTTCGGGATTGAAGAATAAGACAAGAAACCAAAGGAAGAAGACCTAGAAGGAGATATATCGGATGTTCGGGATTGAA
>CM022878.1:20047079-20089382 GCA_012654025.1 Pachypsylla venusta | reverse complement strand
TTTTTTTTTTAATTTGGCTTAACGTCTCTTTAACATCTATTGGTCATTCAAAACGGGGATTTCACCCTCCATTCGCTGGAAACTTGCAAACCAGCTACCCACATTGACCTCACCCAGCCGGTTGGGCCGGAAAAATAGCCAGCATCACGACGGCGCGAACCCACGTGGACACCCACATGGTACAACCTCGCTGGACGTTGCTTAACTTCAGTGATCTAAAGGGAACTGGGGTATTCAACGTGCCATAGACGCTGGCTCCAGTACCACTTTTAATACAGAAAAGAAATTTTGGTAATTAAAAATCTCTGCTACTCTCTGTATGGAAGCTATTTATCACATGACCATAAGTTTTATATTGTCCCTACAATTACAACGTCATGCCAGGCTGGTTCGAATATAATACAAGCTTTCCAAAAAATAAATTAGGTATCGGTCAAACATTGTGGAAGGACGTGCGGATGGACGGAGATGTTTTACAATGCTATTTGAAACTCAACAAAACTTTAGATATTAAAACTTTCCAGATGCGGCGGACGTTGTGATGNGGGGGGGGGGGGGTGCAAATTGCAATACAGAAGGTTACAGAATATCTAACATGACTTTTTTTCCCAGGAAATTACATTATCAGCTTTTTACAAATTTGAAACTTTTGCCCCAGACTAACTGTCGGACGATACTCGTATACATACGTATCAGAGGGAAAATGCAAGAAGAAAGGAGCATGAAAAATATACGTCATAAAATTTGAAATGCTGAAACGTAGCCAGATTTGGTAAGGAGAAATCAAGCAAACAAATGGGAAATACATATATATGAAACGGTTACCGGCGGGCAAAGGACATTCTAATAATGACCCTGTATAAACCCATCGACACTACTTAATATTATTTATTACATGAGGGGGGATAGAAAGAATATGCTGATCCGAAAATATTGCCAAAAATATTTTTTTTTATCGTTTGCTTCTTTTTCCGACCCTTTCCATATGAAAGTTTTGCATCTGTGAACAATATTTGCATATCATATGAAAAATATTTCGTGTAATATGCGAGCATTTTCAAAAGACAAAAAGAACTTAACCCTTTATTGGTCTAACAATATTTGCATATCGTATGGAAAATATTTCCTGTAATATGCGAACATTTTCAAAAGACAAAAAGAACTTAACCCTTTATTGGTCTAACAATATTTGCATATCATATGGAAAATATTTTCTGTAATATGCGAGCATTTTCAAAAGACAAAAAGAACTTAACCCTTTATTGGTCTAACAATATTTGCAAATCATATGGAAAATATTTCGTGTAATATGCGAGCATTTTCAAAAGACAAAAAGAACTTAACCCTTTATTGGTCTAACAATATTAGCATATCATTTGGAAAATATTTTCTGTAATATGCGAGCATTTTCAAAAGACAAAAAGAACATAACCCTTTATTGGTCTAACAATACTTGCACATCATATGAAAAATATTTCATGTAATATGCGAGCATTTTCAAAAGACAAAAAGAACATAACCCTTTATTGGTCTAACAATATTTGCAAATCATATGGTCTAAGGAGTAAGCTAAGTTTTTCGAAACCAAATTGATCCCGAGCAGTGTTTATTGTAACTAATGTATGCCGTAGGTTTGTCCGCGGTTAATTTAAAATTCGGGAATCCTTTAGTTTGAGAAGCATTGTCGCACCACTGATCGGCTTATGCACTTATATGACATATTTTCACAATTAAAATAAAATAAAAAAATATTTGTGAATGTATATTTACTTCCTGCGTATTATTTCATGTCTTTGTTCAAAAGTAATATACTATTCGTGAATATATTTTCAATATTTTTATTGACAATTTTGAATTTCGACTACGAGAGTAGTACTGCCTGCAGTCCATATTTTCGAAGCCTATATTGTCATAATTATCTGCAAAGGTGTATTCCCACTACAGATTAAGGAATTTTTCGCTCTATAAGTAAGCCCATATCCGGATATGATTTCCCTGCAAGGAGCCGTCAATATCGGGTCAATATATCGATTTTGTTTAGCCAAAAATCCAAAAATTGTCATTTAATTTGTTAAATCCCAATGTATCAAGTTCAATCTAAAAATTTGGACCAATTGATTGGCGATTGATTCGAGTACTAAACGTGGTGGTAACTTTCACCAAGTTTGAACCTAGGACAACAATTTAATATTAGGGTTAGATTCGATGGTGGACGTTGTCAAATCAACTCAAGAGATGAGAAAGTAATTAGGGATGTTACTACTTAAATATAATTTTCTGAAAAATGATAACCCGAAAGAAGACAACGAATTTACAAATAATAAATGGCATGGGCACACTAATGAAAATGGAAAGCCTTTTTAATAAACGCATTTATCAAAATAAGCGAATGAGTTAATTATTACAACAACAAAAAAAGTTTGAAAAATTATGTTAAATCTTGAAAACTAAAGTTCTTGCGGAAAAAAAAACAAGGACTTGAAAATTATCTGAGTAATGTCATAAAGCACAGAAAAGAATGGACTTTTCTTAGTTGAAAATTGATTATTAGATATAATCATTGTGTTCTGAGAGCACATGCCAATGATTAGCCTTCAAGATTAGATGTATAATGACATCAATTGAAAGCTTTCTTTACTAAGAGACAAAAACTTTTTTGGAGTTGCTGCGTAGTCATCCGGTTACCATCCAAGTAAAGTTTATTTTTCACTCAACTTTTGATTATCTGATGTTTGTCTTTTTGTACCGTTAACGATAACTCCCGAACGCTTGGACCTTATTGGACCTCCCGGTACCTCCTGGTGGCCAACAGCTCACACAACTACTCATATACTTCATAATATCAAATAACCGTCGTCTGTCCGGAAAGTTTATAAAATGATGTTGCAAAATGTGGGGAAATATCTACGAGTGCAATAGTGCATAGCTATTATAACTTTTAAAAGTATTGATACATTACAGATATGCTCTTGACATTGTTTCTACTCAACTTTTAACTTTACATCTTCTCTCTCTCTCTCGCTCAACACCTGAAAGTTTTCGACTCATCCTTCAACTAAAAGTTAAATGTTCTTCAGATATAGAAGAACAAGTTGAAAGTGTGGTGCGGTTTCCTTCGACTAAACGTTGTAATTACAACGTTAATTTTTACCTTGGTTTAAATCTTGGCAATGTTAATAGTTATCACAACTTAGCGCAGAATTTCTTTATATCAAATTTACCCCCCAAAAAAACACTTCGTGGTAAAAAGTTTCCGCCAAGTCATTAGTCACAAAAAGCACTGAAATCAAAACAGTACCAGCCTCAATTATTGCATATTTTTAAACCTTTATATTTTACATTAATAGTGAAACTTTTAAAAATCTCATAAATCTCACAAACCTCTCCTTTACGCTTTTAATTCGCAACTTTTCACACTTTGGAAACTAACTTTCATAGCTTTGGCGGTGTGCATATTTAATGAATTATTGTTGTTAAGAAGGCACACCGCTTAAGTTGTGAAAGTGAGTTTCCCAAGTGCAAAAAGTTGCGAATAAAAAGCGTAAAGGACGCGAGATTTGTGAGATTTTTAAAAGTAGTGAAATTAATGTAAAAAATAAAGGTTTAAAAAGATATGCAATTGAGGCGGGCACTGTTTTGATTTCATTGCTTTTTGTGACTAATGACTTGGCGGGAACTTTTTACCGCGAAGTCGTTTTTTGGGGGGATTTCAATTCTTTTAGAAAGGGTCAAATTATGTGTTCGTCATAACTTTAATCCACTTGTGATGAAATTAAGGTTTGTTTGATATAGGTAATTAGATGTATACGTGGTTCTCTACGGCTGCGAAATACATCACTTTCAATATTAAAACATCTCCATTTTGGATATCTGGCAGTATTTACTACTAGTGTGAATATCGGGTCTTTTAGTAATTAGATTCATTAGCGTTCTGATGTCTGATTCTGATGAGGCCTTTAGGAAATCTGCATTTTAATAGTTTTTTTTTTTTCATTTTGATGTATTTTAATAGAAATTTTTCAAAATCAAAATTTTTCCTCTTTCATGATGCTTTGTATTTTGGATTTTGAAAAACTTCCATTAAAATACATCAAAATAAAAAATAATAATCGAGAAGCAGATTTCCTGAATGCCTCATCAGAATCAGACATCATGAATCTAACTACTACAAGACCCGATATTCCGATATCAAAATTTGGCCAAGCCTAACTTTATCATCATTAAATTCTCTCAAATGAAAAAGTCGTACGACGAAAATTAAAAAATATCTCCTTAAACAAAGAAAATTTAGTCTTCAAAGACATTTACATATATTAAACATATTACTAACTACTTCGAACACAGAAACTTGGGTACCACTCTACACAAATTCCAGAAACTCTGTGATATATCTAACATCCAAGTACTACTGCGTGCTATAAAAATTCCCCGCCAACTCATCACCCAAAAGAGATATGAAATCCACTCTTCCTTACTTCAAAATACCTAATGAGATTAAATTCCGACCCCACCCCAAACGATTTCAGAATTAATCTGATTTCATCACTCTCTTCACCAACACATAGTCTTGGTGAAGTTCAGTTCGTTATAAATTCACCACTAGGAGATAGGAACCATTCTGTTCTACTTTAGCGGTTCATAAAATTTGTTACGTTTAATAATGATCAGAAGTACCCCACCAAGACTGATGGAGTACAGTTCGTTATAAATTCACCACTGGGAGATAGGAACCATTCTGTTCTACTTTAGCGGTTCATAAAATTTGTTACGTTTAATAATGATCAGAAGTTCCCCACCAAGACTGGTGGAGTTCAGTTCGTTATAAATTCATCACTAGGAGATAGGGACCATTCTGTTCTACTTTAGCGCTTCATAAAATTTGTTGCGTTTAATAATGATCAGAAGTACCCCACCAAGACTGTGTGTTGGTGAAGAGAGTGAGGAAATCAGACTAAAATTCTGGAATTCTTTGGGGTGGGTCGGAATTTAATCTCATTATTAGGTATTTCGGGAGGAAGTCAGTAAAAACGGTAACAGTGATGCACACTAAACATTGTGAAGATATTACACGCTTGTGAAGAAATTACTCGACGTTTTGAACTTAACGGTCTGACGGTCTCTATATGTCTGTATCCTTAGTAAAGGGTGTCTGTTTTTCATCAATATCCATGGCTTCCGATGTAATAGTAACTTCATGTTTACCGATATCTTCACTACAGGTTCCGATGAAATCGGGCCGACTTGTGAGTTCATTCCCAAAGTATCTGGTCCAACATTCTGGTTTTTTAAATCCTTCGGTCTTCGATTTCTTAATTTCTGTTTGATTTTTACTATATAAATTCACAGCGTCTCCTCTGTCCAAACATATGTTTCTGGGTTCTGCGATATCAACCTTTTGATTTAACGAAAAATAATGTTTCCTTTGAGACGATGCAAATTTGTCAACCTTGATTTTTAATTTTTTCAACATTTTGAATTTCATTTTTAGAACAAATTCTTCAGAAGTCAGTTTTGGTGGAACACTCATTGAACCGAAAATAGAAAGAATTAAAAATGTTTAAAAAATAACCAAAAAATGAAATATAAGTAGCAAAATAATAGTAATCAACTATTTCATTGAAAAACATGAAACAATTCGTTGGCTAATTAAATTTCAACAAATAGATAGTTTGTCTATGGCACGTTGAACTCTACTCAGTGAGTGATCACGTAGTTTCGCTCAATCCTGATGCTGTCTATTCCCGGCACAAACAAGGCTGTGAGGTCATCAATGTGGGTACCTGGTTTGTAAATGTCCAGCTAATAGATTGCAAAACGTCCGTTTCGAATGATATCAAGAAGGGGGGAGAAGATATGGTAAATGCCAATGCTGACGTTATGTGTGCCGCGTTTTTTTACCTTCAAGAATTCCGTTTATGACTCCTCTGGACACTATCATAATTATGTTTGTGTTATGTGCCGCTCAATTCTAATTCCTTGCTCCTAAATGAGTATACATCGTGATACGAAGACGAGATAATTAATATGACATTACCCCCACCAAAATATGTATATATTTCTGCCAATGACGTCATCGCGTGTTCCTAAGTATGATTTATTATTTATTTACTTTAAAGTTTTTATTAAGTAAACATAATTAAGTAACAATACAAAATGAGGTACTCATGTCTTCAGCATGCATGTATGACAAACCTGAGTAACAATACAAAATGAGGTACTCATGACTTTAACATGTATGACAAACCTGAGTAATGGCGAGAAGAATCCTTGCTGTTCAAGCTTCTAAATGAACTAAATGGACAAAAAATGTTTTTTTATGATACCTATACATAGTTTTAGGAAAAACATTATTGTGACAGTTTTAAATGATAAAAAATGTCGAGGATACAATAATTGACTCTGTAATAAAATTAAAAACTAACTTATTATATTAATACTATTTTCTCATTAAAATGATTTAATTAACACACTATAATATTCAATGTGTTCACATTAAAAGAAATAGAATTTTATTTCATCCCTCCAGAATATCGTTCGACATATAAACACAATTTTAAGAGCAGAAGAAAAAAACAATTCGGTTCCACAATAAACTTTTCAATATTATGTGGTAACAGCTTTCGCGACATTCCAAACATGGGAAAATTGAAAAATAAAATAAACACACAAACTAGGGGATGGCGGTCTGGTCTGGTATATGACTTCGGGTGTTGACTAAACTGAAAATTTGTCTGTAGCCTTAGTTAATTATAATTTTTATTGGATGTTTATAGCTTTATTAATTAGTTTACATAATGGCTGTAACATGATCATTTGAATATACAGGGTGTGTTGTGTGTATATATAATCACATTGCGCTCGGACGTATCCTGAAAACGATAAATATTCAACTGCTAATCGAAATGATACTATTACCTGATCTCTTTGATGCTCTTTCAATTATGTATCTATTTTAAACTTCAGGATTTTTTTAAAACTTACTATGCGCGGAATTAAGCGAGTAAACCAAGTGCGAGAATAGAAGTATCCCCCCCACCCCCCCNATCCACCCCCCCCCACACACACACACACAAATAGATAAATAAACCTTTATTTGGAATAGAAACATAGTACTAACACTAAATTAGATTACAAAAAATCAAAAATTAAATTATTTTAAAAAATTTAACAAGAAGCATTTTACCCCAATGCAGCAATTACGCTCAGGGTTGTACCACAATTAAGATAACTAATTTGAAATTGAACACGAAAAAAAAAATATATTTTTTATTCCATTACCAAAGGATTTTTTGCTACGAAGCAACAGGTATTAAGGATATTTAACGATTTTTTTCAGTTACTAATACTCGCTTCACTTTCAATGTAAAACACAAAAACTATTTGCAATTGGTCCGTTAATTTTTTCAAAAATCCAGGTAGGTGTACACAATTGAATCAATGTTTACGATTCCGGGTATAGGACAGGCAGAGTCCTTGTGGTGGCATCTCCAATAAATAGGTGATAGTGGAATGTTAAATGTCAATAACACATCTGACATTCAATTGACATAACTATAACATAATTAGTGATTTCCTCTTCACAAGTAACGCAACAGAGACTTAGTCAGTTAGTAACTCCTAAATGTAAACGTACAAATTAGGATTTATTGGGAAAGGCTGGAATTTAGAATGTGCATGGTCCCCCGAATGTGGTCAAATTAGTTCTTACACACAGCTACATATTCACGTGAGACACAATCAAATTTTGAAACTAGAATTTTGTACTTAATATGTACGTTCTTTTTCCAAGCAGCTCTACAATTTTTCAATTCCAACCATTTTCATTTGTTCTAGTTTCAAACAATCTGTGACGTTACACTTAGATCTCATGTTACAGAGTAGTATTTACAATAAATTATGATTTCCCCTAGAAAATAAATCATATTTGGAACGATTTCTACGGCGTCTCTAGAAAAGGAGGGAAAATTCCTTTATTTATTAAAAATAAAATAAATCAAACAAAAGTAGAAAAACAAAAGAAAAAAACTTTGAGGGGCGCTCGGCAGGGGAGAGAAGAGGGTTCCGCCAACGCATTCGTAACGCTCGTAAAAAGGAAATTCTTGACTTTTGCACGCAAAAGTTTTATTTGTTCTCCACCTAGTTTCTATTAATTGTCTTTTCATTTAGGTTACAAATTCTAAATGCAAATTTTAGACGGCAGACAGACACTGGGGATTAGGCGGCAAGAAGATAAAATAACTCGGATTTTATCAGGAACATGTCTACTTGTCTACTGGTAGTAAATAATAGCTTCCCTATAGCCGAACCCGGAAATGTAGTGAACTACCCTGTATACGGATAAATAATATGAGCTTCACTACTGATGCACCTATACCCGAACCCCCGCACGTCAAACATCAGGTGCACAAGGCATATTTCTAATAAAACATAAAAATATTGGCGACAAGTATTTTTCAAACCACACTTTCAAGTGTTTTTTATATCTACCGTACTATTTCTTCTTTTCAACAAAATGAGCTTTCAAATGAAAATCTTTTGTGTATCTACTAGTCGAATGTGCAAATATACAGTATGTTAACTTTCTAGTTGTACCAAAATAATTAACATTGGATTTTCTTTTTATGGCCTATAAATTTTCCCTGTAGATCCTGAAATTTGAACGACAAATGCTTTTCATGTATTTTTTTAAGGAAAACAGACCAACGGTTAGGATTTTAGAACCCGTTTTGGGGCCATGAGATTAAAACAGTGAACATGTTATTTCCTACATTTTTTTAAGCTTTTGATTGAGAAGATTTATATCAAGTAATTGAAACGAAATTTTGATTTTTTATTTCATCAATGAAATGAAAAATGAGGAAATAAATCAGCTTTGGCATGTAAATTAACCATTGATGAAATAAAAAATCAAAATATTTGTTTTAATTAGTTAAAAAAATAATTTAATGGCACTCACAAGAATTATTTTAAACAGTGATGAATGAAACAGAATTATTGACCTCTCCATCTCCAATCCCACTTACGTATGTTTTACTAGCAGACTCGCCCGCTTTGGTGGGTGCGTTAGACGCATAGCGGTCCCTGTGCTGCTGTAATGCACACAATCGTTCTAAATTATTTGGGACCGAAAGTAGGATAAGATAGAGAGATTCTTATCCTGCTCGCGTTCCCAAACTATTTTAAATGATTCTGGGCATGACAGCAGCACAGGCACCGCTATAACTCTCTAACGCACCAACCGAAGAGGGCGGAGCATGTTAGTAAAGTATAAGTATGCCTGCTATGTCTGGTAGAGTATAAAATTATAATTCACTATTTACTAATCGACATAAAACTTAAGTCTTTTTCCGTTATGACCTCAATCATTTTAAAAAGGCTTGGTTCCTATTGATGAAGTAGTTTTTCCCGTTAGCATGAACAAGTAAAAAACGCTCTATCGTTATATCATATAATAGTAAGATTTATAGCTTTGTCCGATGCTAAAGTTATTTTACTTAGACTAATAATTGACATTATTCTACAAAACCCTGCTGCCAATCAAATGACAAAGGCAGCAACACAAGAAAGTACGTTGCAAAATGTAATTTTGTCAATTATTATTTACTAGCTACTAGCAGCTGTGACCCGATCTTTGCCCCGGTTAAAATTTCTAGAATTTGACTGAAAAATTTAGCTTAAATAATTTATCTGAGGTCCAGAATCCTGCGCCTATTTCGCTTAGCGCCTTAAAATCATGGCCCTTCCCGTGCCAATATTATTCCATACAAAGATCAAATCGGTCGTAAACGCCCGCGTAATTTTTTAATTCTGTCAATATTTCTGGGGTCTGATTCCATTATTTTTTTTTTTGGGGGGGGGNTTTTTTTTGGGGGGGGGGGGCCTATTCCCATCAATGCCTGATATCACTCCCGTTTTGGATAAACAATTAGTAATACCCATACAAAAATCGGAAAATTGATCAGCCGTAGCTCGAGAACGATTGGACAGTTTTGAATCCTGATTATTTTTTCTGGGGTCTCAGTCTATGTTTTATTTAGGGGGGGAATTAATTTTTCGATATCTCTTACCGTTTTAGCTAGACAGTTAATACTTTTTAAATTCCATACAAAAATCTCAAATCGGCCGTAAACGGCTTGACATTTTTTGATTCTGATAATATTTCTGGGGATTCAGTCTTAGTTTTTTTAAAGGAGGGGTGTATGCCATTTATTTTTCGATGTCGCTTATGTCCACTCCTACCAAAAGCCGAGTTTTGAAACACTCGGGTTTGGGTATTGTATTAACACAGGTTGACACAGTGTTAGATAAAACTCCCTGAACACACGTCGTGGTAGGATCGGGCCTTACTGTGTTTGGCTAAACAGTTAATGATACCCATACAAAAATCGGAAAACCGGCCGTAACTCGAAAACGGTTGGACAATTTTGAATTTTAATAATATTTCTGGTGTCTCAGCCTACAGTTGTAGAGAGTTCTATTCCCATGTATTTTTTATGTCCCTTACCGTTTTGGCTAGAGAATTTAGTAATCCTCATACGAAAATTGAAAATAGGCCGTATTAACTCGAAAACGGTTGTTGGACGGATTTGAATTAATTTGTATGTCATAGTTACATGGATTGCAAGATCATAGGCGGTTCTAGACTAAAATTCTGGGGGGCTTGATTACTTTCTGTGCCTGTATAACCAGAATATGTAACCCATATTTTTTTTCCATTTTATATAGTGTAACACCCAAAAAATTCTGGTAGGCTTAAGCTTCCAAAGACCCCCCCCCCCNCCCCCCATTGGTTCGTTAGTGTTGTAAAATACTGTGGTTGAATATAAATATATATCAAATTTCGAGAAGGGTATTTTTTCGTGTCGGTTTCAGAGTTTCATTATTGAAATAAAACCAAAATAAGTTCTTTGAGGGAGTGAAAAGGTAAACATAAACAAAAGCAAAAGTTAGCATGGTATTAGTATATAAACATGGGTACTCGGTTTTCCTTAGTTTCAATTTGAAATATTCAACAATTTGTAGATACCTGTCTATTAATGTAATCAAGTATCATTAATCAATTTCTTTCTTAAAAAGGGTTGATTCGGCTCTCCAACGAGTTTTTGGTCTCCCGCTCGCAACAATCCCTTAAACAGAAATACAATGAGGTAATAGTTCTATTAGCATGATGAACATGTTTTACCCCTGCATTCCGGCAAGAAAAAGAGTTAAATGAGGTATTTTAATAGTAAATTTTAGAAAGAACTTAATTATATCAGAATAATAACTTAATATTTACCTTTATAATGCAGAAGAAATAGGATTAGCACTATCCATGTATGTACAAACAAACACATCATTGCGTCTTGATGAAGAACTGGGCAATTATAAAACACACTTTTTTGAGAAAAAAAATGTGAAAAACACTTTAATAATAATTATTTAATTAATCTAATAAAAACACTTTGAAAATGCATTAAATTTGTATGGGAAATTTGAATAACTATCATAAAACATTAGAATTTTAAAATAACGTACAAACTTTCAAAATCCTACTTTTTCTCAAATCTAATTTTATGTCTGTAGAACGAATTTGATTAATTGAAGAAAATATTCTAATTTATTAAGGATAGGAGGATATCTAGGTACGATTTTTTTTTAATTTTAATTTTCATGAACCAGGTAGGAAATACATTAGGTACTATTTAAAATTAAAGAGTTGTTGAAAATTTAATCAGTTTACTATATAAAAAAAATCATTATTATTTTTTTTAAAAAAAAATACAAATATTACAAGGTATATTTATTATTAAAATTAAATTAAATTAATGAATATGTCGAAACGTTTATTTATTTTCTAAAAAAAAAAAAAATACGTCACTCTTTAGAGACAAAGCATGAACATACGAACAAAAGCGCGATTAAAAGCGAACTAAACTGAAATGTGTAACCTTTTTGAATTGAAGGAAACAGACATAATTTTTCAGCGAAGTGACTGATAAAACATTTTGGAAAATAGAAATGAGAGAGTTTAAAGGATGTTTATCTCTCGACACGCGGTCTACTTTTAGTAAAATGCGCAGTAAGTTTTTGCGCACCAGCTTTTTTTCTAAATTAATAAATTTTATGCACTTTTTCAAAGAAGATTAAGTTCTTATAAAAAGGTCTATGATTACTTTTTAATATCTCTCTTCAAGTTTTATTTCATTAAATATTATTTTAATAACTATTATTATTACCTATTACCTTCTCTCTGTTAATGATAACTATTCTTTTAAAAAGTTCTCAGCCTAAAAACTGTTTTTATTGTAGACTGGAAAATAAAGATAATGACTGTGACACCTTAACGAAATGGAATGAAAAGATAACAGTCAGCCAATCACTGAAAGTTGAGCAACGTTGTCAGGGACGTAACTAGTGGGGCAAACGGGGCGGCTGCCCCCGGCGCGAGGTTTTGGGCGCCAAAACGGGCATAGTAGGTTTTGGGAGGAGGCGCCAAAATATTTAGTTGCCCAGGTTGCTGACTAGCCTAGTTACGTCCCCGAACGCTGTAAGTACTCGGATGAGAGCTCAGCAGCCTGTCCCGTGACACTAACGTTTCGTTGTCTTTCTTGGAGTGCAAACAGCCCGTGTAAGTACATTATATCTGGGCTTCTAAACAGTCAAATATTATTCGGGCTCGAACAAGTATAGGTATTCGTTTTGATTAAGGGTAATTTTTATATTACGTTAAATTTTGTTCTAGGTCTATAATGCAGGTATTAATTTAGGCCGCGCATGATTTAATTTTATTTTTTCCGTTTTGGATCTTTTGGTCCAGTCCACGAATGGTTTGCAGAGTGCGTTGGTTGGAAAGGCAGGAATGACTTTAGAAATTTGTTTGGAATAATTAGGAGATGAACATATTAAATTCCCCAAACCTGAGGCGTGAGCGAAGTGTGTGGGTGCGTGGAGAAGGTCACTGTTTTCAAAGTGTTTGTTCTAGAGAATGTAGAATATTGATCGATATCCATTTTTAGCAAAGATTAGGAACTGAGATACAAGACCAAGAACTCCTTCTAGTAATCAATCATAGCATCAACAAAAAAGTTTATCATCATACCGTAATAATTCTCACCCAGGTTTTATCTTTTGTCATTAAAGGAGGGAAAGTCCTCTGTTCCCAGAGAATTTGATAAACGCCATCAACACATCAAGTGTAATGTTAATATTAATGACTCTCGGGTGTGGGCCAATGTTGTGTTAGGACTAGACATGGTATGAAACAATAACCTGTGTGGACATCCGGTGCCGAGATAATCAAGTCGGAACTAATATTCAGTTGTTACTTCCGCCCTGATATGGGGTGTTCAGTTGAGCATGTTAGAGAGGTTGTGTACATTACTGAACTTTGTTTTGCATCATCATTCCTGCACAGATAACCTAACCCATATCCATATTGAACAAGGTGTTAATGCTTTATATTTATGTAATACTTATTGATGGCCTCCTTAACATTGATCTCAAACCAGGGCAAAAAAATTGCATCATCGTTGTATGGAGAGACCTCTCGTATCTACAAAACTCTTCAGAATAAAATTTATCGTTGAGAGATTAGATGTAACTTTTCTTAGTTTTCGATGTCGAGTTTTCAATGTCAAAACAGATTTTAAATTTCCCAGAGACCACATTTCGAGTGTTTCTGTCTGTTCGTCTGTCTGAGAACAAGATATTTCACGAACGGTAAGAGCCAGTGACTTGAAATTTTATACATATTACAATATTACATATGTCAATTCAATTTTTTAAGTTTCAAGTCTAATCTACCGTTGGCTGTTTTTAACGATATTGTGTCGATTTTAGGTAGTTTTCAGAAAATGCCTGTTAAAAAGAAAACGGTAAGAGCTAGTCTCTTTTAATAGTATCGGTAATTGTATGTATTGGACGCATCTCTAAATATAAATAATTTGAATTAAAATAAAATTACCGCTAGCGGTTTTGCCGCCTTTTGGCGGATTTTATGCCTGGAAAGAAAACGACAGGTGCCAGATAAATGAAATTTGGAATGTATATCTATACAGTAGGTCCCAGAAGTACTAGCGGAAGCCCTGTAACTTTGAATGGCTAAGAATTTTTAATACTAATTGATTCTAGTCCTAGGAATAAAAAAGGGACCATGGCCATTCGATTGGTGATAGTTAAATTCAGGTTCGATCCCCGGAAATAGCATTTTTTAAACAAAAGTTTGGTTTCTTATGTATTTCAATTGGAATGGTGGCAATTTTTTTAAATTGGCTCCATTATACATTTTAGCAAATACTGTAAATTTAGAATACGAGTTATTTACTATATAATTGTATTGAAATCTTGTCATTCCTCTGGCCCTAATGTGACAGAAATGAGAAGGTTAATTTGTTTTTTGCTAAAAGGTTTCCATAGATACTTTCTACTGTTTGTAATACATCATAAACTTACTTCAAACTTTTTTCGCTAAAGCGCACTTTTTCTGTACGCCCTGAATTTAGCCCCTTGACGAAAAATTAGATTTTAATTTGCCAGTTTACGACACTATTAAAAATGTGTACTTTCGATGATTTCAGTAGATGAGTAACCTTTTTTGGAACACAATAATTGAACTTTTACATCTAATCTCGACACTGGGGCCGCTATACAGAGTGTAACAAAATATATCTTCAGACCCCTCTGTCTCCACCCCTGATTTTTTTTTTTTTTTAAAAAAAAATCGGTCAATTTCTACAAATTATAAGCGCGGGGCACAGCTGTTAGTTAGGCATATATGTACAGAGAGCACGACAAATCATGGGACATATTTTTCACACTCAGATATGTGGACCAAAGGTTAAAACTCGAGATTTGGTTCTGGGGACCTCAAAACTTGTTATGAAAACTCGACATCAAAAAAATCAGCACATAACAATACTTTCTTCATTTTTATAGATAAGGAAAGTCGTGTGATGTTCACACCAAATTGTTTTAAGTGGGTAAGAATAGTACTTGCCAGCTTTTGATTCAAAAGTTGCTTTAGGGACAAATGTAACACTGGAAATGTGCATGAAAACTTTCTTTTTTTTAATTACAGATCTACGTTAGTGTTAATTGTGCAGTATGATATATCGCTTTCCATATTTTTGTTGAATTTGAAAGATATAATTTCCAAATCAACAATTTTATTATTGTATCTCATAATCGCAAATTACGGAATTAAGAGTTTTTCTTTTAGTAACATTGGTTATTATCGTCAGTTTGGCCCTCTCCGTAGAATCGATTTCCCAGTGCGATTTACTTTCCTTAATGATTCTCTAGTAAATTTTGAGTAGCGGCAATTTTCGCTGATTCATTAGACTTTGGTTGTGGCTGGTTGACGAGTTTGACAAGGAGTGGAATGTTGATGTAATTTAGATTTGAGTCCCAATGGAGTTAATATTAAAGTAGGCGGAATAATATTTTAATTCTGAATTGTTTTTGTTTGTTTATTTTTACAAAACGTTTCCCCATTTTGTGGATTTGTATTGTTAGCTGAAATGTTTACATTCTCTGGTTATTTTAGCAATTTATTACGCCATTCAAAATTTTGTTGATCGTAATAATTTGCAATATATTTTAAAAATACAAAGGGGACGAACAAGCCTCTCCAGGGACATTTAACAAATTAAAATAACCTTCAATATTCCCCCTATTTTATACATTTTTTAATCAAATGAGCCCCAAGCATTTTTTTTTATTTGTTGTGACTACCCCCCTCCGCCTAGAAATATTAAGTAAAGGCTTCAAGGGGTGATATATGTCAATTATCAGAGAAATGTCATTGTACTATTATTTCATTACAGATAACTACTGAATCTTATTTATTATTTTACTGATTATATCTGCATTTCTTTTATTAGACCTTTGAGAAAACTGTTATCGTAATTTTTATTTGTAGATAAATTGGAATCATAATTTATCATTTCACATTTTTTAATAAATATTCGTGAAACTTGAAGAAAAAAGGATTTTTCAAATTAAATAACATCAACTTCTTATTGAAAAACGAAAACCGCCAAGTCAAATAAAATGGGTGTTAGCTAAATTCGAGTTTACTTGGAGAGTTCAATTAAAATCTTCACCAACCAATATTGATTTAGGTCTTTACTTATCTCCTATATGTAGGTTTTTGTACAAATAGTACTTCCTTTTCTAACTATAGACGTAATTTCGGGTAAAAATGAAGGGTCTCGTTCATCCGGGAATTTGGAGTCATCATTTATTAAGCAAAACGCTATTTGTTTTAAAACGCCAAAGAAAAATTCTTCTCATATTGTAACTTGCCAAAATTTTCCAGTCAAAGTTTGTAAATAATCTTTTGAAAACATCTTTGATGTCACTCATTTTGGTTCAATTATAGAGAACTAGCAGGATACGCTCGCTTCGCTTGGCGCCTTATAGGCATGGCCGTTTATAGTTTCAAACCCTTTTTTCGCGATAAAAATACATACAGACAGAGTTACTTTCGCATTTATATATTAGTATGGATTGATTTGATAAAGTTTGAAGAAACACACAGTAAATGTATCAACAAACTGAGAGCGGTGTTCCCCCCAAGTTGACGAAATGAAAATTATATTTCATGATGACTCCGAACATTCTTGCTGTCACCGGAAAATAACTTTTCACAGAGTCATATCGCGTCCACATTCTGTTTTTCAAAATGCCCATAAATCTACTTACCACGAGTTGAGAATTCCCAACAAAATGTAACAATGTAGTAGTTATTCAAATATGATTGGGGGCCATGCATGTCATTACAGTAAATTCTAATTCCGGTATCGTTCGCATTGTGAAACCTAAAACTTCTCTCCCTCTCCACATCTTGAAACTTTTAATTTATCTGAAACCCTTTTCATTATAGCTTTAGCCTTTTCATTAGAAATAAATAAATAGGTGACACGCAAATACATCGGAACGCTTGGAGGGGGGGTCATCTCTCATTGTTGCGTTTAAGCTACTTTGCACGCTAGAGAAAAATGGAATTCAAATACGAGAAAATAAATTTTACATACAAGCTAGGTTAGCTTAGAAACATAGTATTAATGATTTTCTATCAATTAGAATGTTGAAAATTACCCCTTGGCTTATACTTTGATAGAAGACGTAGGTTATCTTCCTTTATTTTAGCTTCCTTCGAAGATCAGCAGCTTTATTATGCAATCCAAATATCAGAGGGATAGAACTTTGGAACTCAGTAGGGGTATATGTTTCATCAATTTTCCAACTAAAAAAGAACAACCTCGTGTTTTCGGTTACTTACACCCCCGACGGGTAAATATTTGAAATTTTCCCGGTCATTGTAACCAGATGTCTCATGACACTGTCGCGCCAGTTCTAAGTACCAGGACGACCAGGAACGCAAACCATCATAGTTTCTGCAAGGGCGATGGCTCTTGCAGAAACTCTAAAGCCCCATGCCAAAAACTTAAATATCAATCTAGAAAATGGGGTGAGAGGTTGATTTCGAGAGAAACATATCCACAACAACAAGAATATGGTGTAATGGTGTTATACACAGAATTGATGCTATGAATGTGGACTCTCTCTAACACAGTAGCACTTTTTAATTAGTCCCAATAGAGCTAAAAGTCCACCTTAGAAGTCTTTAAAGTGGCAAAATGTGTAGTCAGGGGGGGGGGGCATTTCAAGATTAATCTTGTTTAATTTTGAGATGGAAAAACAGGTTTTCACTGTGTTTTGTAGTGTACATCCGAGTATGAAAGTTTTATTATTTTGATGTAGCTTACTGATTACAATGTCCTTGATTTGGTTTCAATTTCTTTCATTTCATAAATCTATCTATCTATATATACGAGTAAAGTGAATGTCTGTTTATTTGTTTGTTTGTTTGCTTATAACTTACGAACTACAGCTCGGAATTGCACGAAATTTTGCACACTTATTTGTTTTTACCCGGGGAAGATTATAGGCACTGTCCGGCCATTTTAGTTACGGCCGATTTTCCAATTTCTTGCTCAAAATTTTCCGAATTTTGGCCAATATCTTAAGATTTGTCGCGACAACATATCAACTCAAAGCGAGAAAGTTTTAGGTAACATCTTTATCCTTCATTTAGGACATATTTTGCAAAATTGTGACTAGCCATTCGAGGGTTACAAGTTCGAATCCGGGATCGGGCACAATAAAATTTTGACAATACTCATTGTTTAGCCAAAACGGTAAGAGATATAGAAAAATTGATGGGAATGAACCCCCCCAAAACCATAGCCTGAGACCCCAGAAAAATGATCACAGTTCAAAAATATGCAACCGTTTTCGAGTTACGGCCGATTTTCCGATTTTTGTATGGGAAATCATAGAATACTATAAGAAACGGTAATAGATATAGAACATTTGATAGGAATGGCCCCCCCCCCAAAAAAAAACAAAGACTGGGAGCCCAGAAAAAATATCAGAGTTGAAAGCCCTCCAACCGTTTTCGAGTTACGGCCGATTTTCCAATTTTTGTATGGAAATTAAAATTTTTGTTTGATTTAAATAAAATTATGTACAAAAGCGGTTAGTGCAATGCCGATATAATTTAATAGAATTGAACACCAAGTTTGTTGGGTAGAACGTGTTGGGAGTAGTATTGGGTTAGGTTCCAAAAAAAATAAAATGCGTGTTGAAGTCTGCTGAGTTTAGGCTGGGTCTGCGACCCAGCCTAACCTTGCGCAGACTTCAACACGCATTTTATTTTTTTTGGAACCTAACCCAATACTACTCCCAACACGTTCTACACAGCTTAACAACACGTTACTACTCCCCATGTTCTACATATTTCCCCATGTTCTAAATAGAATTGAACACCAAGTTTGTTGCGTAGAACGTGTTTGGGGTAGTATTGTGTTAGGTTCCAAGAAAAATAAAATGCGTGTTGAAGTCTGCGCAAGGTTAGGCTGAGGTCTATCAACCGGTTACTACTCCCCATGTTCTTCTAGTTCTAACAAACGTGTAGCTAATATGTAATCAATGTGTATGCTCTGATCGCGTTTAAACAGTTGTACCTCGGTGATATGATTATTAATGTGGGAGTCAGATTTATTATCATATTTCTTTCATCTTCTCGAAACGAAGTTCGGGTACTCAGCTAGTATTACATATAATTATGTTTGCTTGATTTTTCTATGGTACCTACTTTTACATCTGCGATACTTATCTAGACTGTTGTGTGAAATGAGTTTATTTGAGTTGATAGGTCGTCGTGACAATATTCATATGCGACTTTTTATGTGTAATTTCAGGGTTTTAGGGCAAATATAGGTATTGCTATTTCGTTTCCATGAAATTCAATTTGTGATTATGTTGCATGTCACATTTGATGTAAGCTATTTTCTGTGGTGTCATATCGTTCAGTATAATTCGCTTCATCATTTTTATTATTATGTCAACATGCATGTCGCTACTCGCTATACTGACGTATGATATTCTGTGTGACATGCAACAAAATCGTGTTTGTGTTTCTTATTACTTTGGTTCGATTACAATGAATAAACGTTGCTTAATCAACTTTTAATCCTACAATTGTCAGTTACTGGAAGTAAAATATCTTAGCATGATTATCAAACGAAATCTCTTACCATTTCAAGTCGAATGGTAATAATGCAACAAAATATTTTCTTCAAAGCCTAAGTATAAATTCTGTGACACTACTCATATTTGAATTACGTTTTTTTTACCAATAAAAATTAATGTTGGTTTCCCAACTTGTTTGGTCCTTAAAGTTGTTTTAATAGTCCATGTGCAGAGTCGGGGAACTATGTATGATCATAGATTATCACATGATCTGATATTCGATATTTTTACATGTATTTCTCATTGCTACCATTCAATTCAGAATGACAATACCTTTCGTGTGATACGCCACACATGTATCTTTGGAGAGGAACATTTCCCGACACTGTGTAAAAAATTATATATCAAAAAATTTCTTTTGATATCGTGATCGTGACTTTTTGGTCAAAATAGATTTTTGCCCAACAGTTTACTGAAAATTAGACTCCGTAAATTAGAATACTCTTGAACACCCCGTATGATGTATAAGAAGTATACCTTTGGTTGTTGACAGTTGCTACCTTGTTATTTGAGGAAAGATAAATTTGATTTTCCTTTACAATGTGTTGTGATATGTGATGACCATTATTGTTATTTTTAGGTACATAAATCTGCAAGGAAAAGAATTTATTTTCTTTGCAAAAGAGCATCCGGATTTTGCAAAATGCTATCCGCTTTATGTATTTACATAGAAAGCTTAAAGAAACAACATTACGTGCTAAAAATGAATTTAGTATTTACATTTTGTCTTCCCCGTCTCTACTGGTAACTTTTCAGACACTTTTCAAAAAATGGCATAGTAAGACACCATTGCCTTTATGGCCCCGCCCCTTTTATTCTATAAATTTACAGTAAAAGGGGTAAATAAAACTTAATTAGAGTTTAATCTTGTTTGCACTTTCGCACCTCTCTCCCCTTCTATTCAACTGTCACATTACCCTCAAGCGACGGACTGATGGAAAACATAGAAGTTTTATTTACCATCTTGACACCTTAGATAGAAAAAAAAACACTTTTCCCAGTTTTAGGTTTCAGTGCTTTTTTCATTATTTCTGTTTGTCCAACATCACGCTAGCTTCAAATTCCCCCCCTAAAAAAGTGTTAAAAGAATTATAAGATTATAGCTATGGTTTCAAGTCCTCACGAATCATATTCTGGTGGAATCAGTTTCCTATATTTATATGCAGTAGTGAAATAGATGAAGGACGCATGGGGGAGACTTTCAGAATTAACTCAAATGAAATAAATTTACATATAATTATAAATGGGAAATATCTTGTATGTGTGTGTGTGTGTATGTATGTCTGTTTGTCCGGAATTGTTTGTATGGAAATTCAAATTTTCGCACAATTTTGTCCGCTTTAAATAAAATTTGTTCAAAAGCGGTTAGTGCCGATATAATTTATTAGAACTGAATAACAAGTTGTTGGGTAGGACATATTGGGAGTAGTATTTGGTTAGGTTTCAAAAAAAAAAAATGCGTGTTGAAGGTCGCGCAAGGTTAGGCTGGGTGCAACCTAGTCTAAAAACAGCCTACTCCAAATGTTCTGCGCAGCTTAACAACCCGTTACTACTCCCCATGTTCTACATAGGATAACAAACGTTTAATTAGTATGTAATCTATGTGCGGTATGCTCCGATCGCGTTTAAAAGGTTGTATTATTATTTTTTCTCTCATCTTCTCGAAATGAAGTTCAAGTACTCAGCTAGAATCTATAATTTTGATACTCATACTGGATAGCCAGGGGGGAAAAATTGAAAACACCATTTAGCAGGTACCGAAGCCAACTTGTTGCTGGGATATCTTTATTTTTAAACTATCAACAAATCAACATCCATCAGGTGTCTTAGACACATGTCCTTCCTGGTCAGCTGATATTTTCAATCTCATTTTCCGCTCTGTCAGGCAG
The DNA here is from genome assembly GCA_012654025.1 of Pachypsylla venusta. Classification (NCBI taxonomy): domain Eukaryota; kingdom Metazoa; phylum Arthropoda; class Insecta; order Hemiptera; family Aphalaridae; genus Pachypsylla; species Pachypsylla venusta. Next base: position 20,067,912 of record CM022878.1, on the reverse strand, counting down.
AAGCAGAGGGGGTAAATTATGAAAAGAGGGACATTTATGAACCATGCAAACCATGGGCATAGGAAGGGGGGCAGGTGGGGGTAGCTGCCCCCCCCACTTAAATTTACAGTAGATAAAATGATTTTTGGAAGCAAAAAAGAGATCATGTACCGAAATACGATAAATGCCACATTTTGTCACTAATCCAACAGCCCCACTGTGAACAATCAAATGTAATGTCGTATCGTTGAATCGCATTTGGTAAATTTGGTGGGAAAATTCAAAAAAATTAACAAACGTTAAAAACGTATAGATTCCATCTGTTTTTTTTTCGGCTTTCCGTATATTTTTCCATTGTAAAACTCCTCCTGCTAGTTGAATTTCGCCGGTTTGGCACTTTCCTTTATCGATATTTATCACAGGCCCTGGGGTCGCCCCTCCCCAATAACTGAATCATCAGTTACCCCTGGGGGTTTATTATTAAATAAGTACCGATTTACTTTATCGACCCCCCTCCCGACATGAAAATCTCAGCTGCCCCCCCCCCTAGGCCAGATGCTGGCTACGCCCTTGATGCAAACTATATTTTCAAGAGAAATACGCAATTGGTAACATATTGCTTATTGGACCGCTTATAAGAGCAAAGGAATGAATAACGAAATTCCTCAGCAATTTTAGAAAATAATTAAATCTCCCCAAAATAATGGAAAATAAGATAATTGCAGATGTCATCAGCAGATCTCATAAAATTATGCAACATGACCTCTACAGACCTTTAAAAATGTACCTTTATATGCGGCGGGCGCGGCGGCAAATATTTACAATCTCTCTCATAAATAATTGTTTCCAATCTTATCTTTAGTGTAAAATGTTCGTCAGTTGGAACGAATACCATTTTCTTAAATTATATTTCGTCGGGGCTTGTTCCGCTGTGTCAGGCAGAAGCAGAGGAGGTAAATAAGGAAAAGAGGGACATTTATGAACCATGCAAATTATATTTTCAAGAGAAATACGCAATTGGTAACATATTGGTTATTGGACCGTTTATAAGAGCAAGGGGATAAATAACGAAATTCCTCAGCAATTTTAGAAAAGAATTAAATCTCCTCAACATATTGGAAAAGGAGATAATTACAGCTGTCATCAGCGGATCTCATAAAATTATGCAACATCACCTCTACAGATATTTAAAAATGTACCTTTATATGCGGCGGGCGCGGCGGTAAATATTTACAATCTCTCTCATAAATAATTGTTTCCAATCTTATCTTTAATGTAAAATGTTCGTCAGTTGGAACGAATACCATTTTCTTAAATTATGTTTCGTCGGGGCCTGCCACTAGGGCTCGAATGCACAATACAAGTACATTCGAACAACCACGAATAGGGTTATTCGATTAGATATAGGGTTTCATCGGATGAGGTAGGGGTGAAAGTTGTGTTATGATTTATTTTCTATAATAGTTGCACAAAAGTAGTTTTTATTGTTATTTAGTGCCGTTCTATTTACAAGTATTTATATCTTATCAGTCCCAACAAATCACACTCATGACAGAAAACATAGCGTGCAAGAATGATTCTGGGTTGCAAGAGTGCACTGAATATTTGTTATTGCATACATCATTGAAAGAAAACTAGACCTGACGACATTAGATATAGAGTAAGAATGTGTCTTGGAATATGAACTAGGTTGTCACCTGATAGTCTCTTTGAAAAGATATATGAGTAGGTGTTATAATATGAACAGGAAGCGACTCCGGAAATTTCGTTATTTAGAGCAGAAGCAAAAACGGAATTGTTATTGCAAGACATGCCCGTAAAACGTCTCCTAATAGCCTCTTTATTTGTAGGGAAAATAAGGGGTTGGATTACGTTTTCACAGTCGAGACTCGCCATTTTTACTTTCTCTTCCTATAGAAGATAATGTATCCAGACAATTAATTTCTGGAGCCAGCTTATCTTTTCCAGCTTTTAGTCAGAGTGTCCCCACCCCACAGAGTACCAGGACCAAGAACGTCTCATTTGAGCCAAATCTAAATCACATAAACACTACTCTATTTTTAAAAAATGGGCCCATGGGAGTGTACCTCTGTCCGGGGGCCCGCTAGGGTCTCCAACAAGCTCCTTGAAATGGGAATCCTTTTAAAAGAAAATGAAAATATGAAAGTCGTCTCATTTTGATAAAATTTGTTATAATGAGTCACCCGAGACTTATATTACATAATTTTTGGTATTTTGTAAACAATTTGCGCGTTTTTACAACGTCAGCCTAAAGACCAAACTTTAGAATAAAGAAGAGAAAGTCTAATACGGTTTTCCGTACCATATATTTTAATAGAAATTTAGTATCCTGAGGCTGTGTTCAGATGAACGCGCGGTACGACGAGCCGCGCGGCGTAAGATCTATCTAAACAGTGCATATTGTCTACATGACCGAACGGTACTATTAGTTCTACAATCTTGTATCGATTTGTTCATTTGATCCCGTGCGGTTACCGCGTGGTACCGCGTTGCCTTACAATATGTGTTCGAGATTCTCTCTGCATCACTTGTTTTTGGTTCTCCTACGGGTCTGGAACCGGGGAGGAGTGTCTGGCAACAAAAACTTGTGTTTTCCATTTTTCCTTATTGGCCGTCATAGGTGTCCATGTTGGAGGTTGTACATACGCAATAGAGACATGACCGTATAAACGTTTCCTAACCTCTCGAATTGGTTTAAAATTGATTAAAAATTCAAAGGGTTGCCAGACACTACTCCCCGGTTTCCGGTTCTAGAACCGTTCTCATACTTATCATCGCTATTGCTTCGAGGACAATGTGTTCTTAAAATTAATGTAATCTAGCAAGTTTCTGTATACACCAGATGAATCTGCTTTCTACCTAATAATACACTTTGTCACCGCTTTACACTTTTTAACGTAAATATACATCCAGCGTTACTATATTAAGTTTTCTTTTATATGGTGATGTGCATGTCTTACGAGTTACACGCAATGACTTCATATTTTTTTCCTTTCCTTATTTGAGATAGTTAACTCGGTGTAAAAATAAAAACGGAACAATCATATTTATTGCGATAACAAAATACAGATGCAAAATTTAGTTGTAATAAAGCAACACCATACAAGTAATAAAATATTACCAGAACAGGGAGAAATGGATTGCATTGAAAAAGAATTTGAAAGAATTCATGTTAGTTGGATCAAATTGTGTAATAGTTTTCATATTGCATGTTGCTGTGCTATGCATGTCAACCAAGGAGCCTCCAAATATGAATGGCAATTTTTACATCCTCACATAATTTATTACACAAAATATTACTCAATTGTGGGTACCCCAAAAGTAATTCTTCAATAATAAGTTCTACAAAATTAAAATACTTATTTCATGACATCATCACTTCATTGCTTCATTCAATCAATATCCTTCAGAACGAACCTTGTTTTTGGTTTCAAACTATCGAAGCCAAGGCCGCTCAGAAGGGGGTACAAAGGGCACAAAATGTGCCGAGCCCGGGCTCCTGAAGGGACCCTGGCCCAACCGATTTTTTTTTATTGATAATAAAAAAATAAATTAAAACAATATGCCAAATACAACTTCACTACGTGCAACAAAAAAAAAAATACCACAAAAATGACAAATACTGTCAATTAATGTGCCTAATAGAGATCCTAAATCTATGTCCAAAAAGGTATAAAAATGTGTACCATGTAGATTATCTACTCGTGTAGAACACCCTCACCGCAGCTTGATCATCCCCAATTATGTTTTCTGAATCATTAGTAATGTGTGGCGTGTGGATTTATCTAAAATCATATCGAATTTGATTTATAGTGTCTGTGTAATGTGTAATCGTGTAGATTTATACTTAATCTAAGTGTTCTACTTTTATTTTTTAATAATAATTACTTATTGGAAACCATTGGAGTTAAGTTTTGAATCTACGTTAACTAATAGTTTAAATAATTAAATAGATTAACAATTTCTTGGGAAAGTCACTAGTCAGCTTTTTATAAAACAGCACATTGAGAATTGAGACCTGCTTTTTTCCTAGCTTAAAAAATATTCAAAGACTTTTGCACGTGATGATAACCGGTTCAATTCTCGTGCGTGGTTTTTCAGTAGTGCTAGGAAAAATTTGCGGGCTCCCATTAAAGTTTTTTTGGTTCCCCTACAAAAAGTGTGAAAATATAATGTATCGAAGTTAGAGGATAGCCTTCAAAAGGGTTCCGTGGGGATCGTGGGGGGGGGGTCTTTACGACAGTCTTAGGTATTTTTTTATATTCTTTTACCATTCGTTACATTCTGCAATATTTTCTACACATAAAATAATACTTTTTATGTCCAAGTAGGTATAATTTTGACCAAAATCTGGACCATGTTTATTTATTTGTTTTAGGAGGTTTCCGCCTCTCTTGAAACGTTCTCCCCTAATCAACTTCGGTGTTTTCTTGACTGTAGCATGTAGTTGGAAAGGTTGACTAGGTATTAATAATTTCTAAATAAATCTTTAATTTTTATTGACTAATATTATGATTGATAAATAATTAGTTTGAAGCAATTTTAAAATAATCAACAACAAAATAGGTTTGACTTCTATAAACATTGGTAACTGTGATACCGTAGAAAAGTGTATTTAATTTTTTTTAAAAAAGGAAAGTTTTTAAACAGTGAGGTTAATTTAGTCTTAACGACAAGCCCTTTAAAAAACGCAGTTTTTTACTTTCACTTCCTATAGAAGTTAAAGTATTGTAATCGTGCAAAAAATTTGTTATTTATTGTGTTGATCTCATATTATTTTTTTTGACGTAAATAGTTTTAATTAATAATTGATTGATTCTAGTATCAAATATTAACTTTTTTCACTTATTGATGATCTAATTATTTTAATATTCGAGTATATCTATACTTATAAAACGCAAAGCCCAGTTGGTATACTGACTGACTGAAAATCAACGTAGCTCCACGATCGCTAAGCCTAGACTTGAAACTTGGCACACAGATCCCTTTTAGTATGAAGGTGCGTAATAAGAAAGGGAAAAAAGCGAAAGTTCAAGTGGGAGCAAGTTACCACCAAAAATTACGCTTTTTAGCGGGTCTTTTTGCAATTACTTTCTGGGCAAACGAAAGGAGATAACGAAAAACTACCGAGAATAGACCCCACCAAAATAGTATACATAGGGACCCCATAAAAAATTTGAAATTTCCCGGTTTCTCCGCGATATGGACGGTTTTCACCAGCAAAAAATCGGGATTGAGAAGTACCACTTCGGGATGAGCGAGAAAGCTGAAATTCGATACAAAGTCCGCAGTACAAAAAGTCATATCCTTGAATAAAGTATTGAATTTTTGAACTAGGAGCGGAAGCACGGGAAAAAAGCTAGTAACACTATACAAATGAGTTCTAAATCGTTGAAATCGAGGGCCCAGAAGAGAAAAGATAAAGAAGAACGAGGGACAACTTTCTCTTGATTTTTTTTAAGACCTCCTCCCAGCAATCCCAGCACTTCACGATATGCTGCCGAACAGGTGGAAGGTGGACAATCGCAATTGGAATTTGGAACTTCAATAAGAGCAGATCTCCAGGAGGAAACTATTGCGACTCATCTTCCTGCAAACATTAAAACTGCGTTGGACGCTCCACAAAGAAAATTGTGTCGGACGCTCCAAAAGAAGAGTTCTTTGATGTTGGGGACGAGAATCTAGACATTAATAAATTATGGAAAAAAAATCTGGTGTGAACATCACGCGACTTTCCTTATCTATAAAAAGCGGCTATCAACCGCTAATTAGCGGCCAACAATATATTGCACTTTAACCTAAGTTGTATTCTTCAATTTCTTGTATGAAATTGATATGAATAGGCACCAAATTTCAACTTCTAGCTATTACCGTCCTCATATTGGGCAGGATATCCGAAAACGGCTAAAAAGCGGCATAAAACCGCCAACGGTATATTTAATTTCTACCTTGCCGTTCTTGAGATATCTTGTTCACAGACAGACACACACACGGACCAATGGCTGAAACTCGAGATTTGGGCTCTGGGGGACCCCAAAACGTGTTTTGGCATTGAAAACTCAACATCGAAAATTTCAGCCCATTACAATACTTTCCTTTTTATAAAAAGTAATAAACAACATATCGATAGTACCTACATTATTACACTAATAATAACATGTAGGTATTAGGTGTAAAATACGTGTGTGCAAAGAAAAAATAATGGGGCGCCCGGAACAAGACTTTGTGCCCGGGCCCGGGAAAGTTCTGAACGGCCCTGATCGAAGCTTGTAAAATTGATAAAATGTTGTTTAGTTCAAAATTTAACAAAAATATATAAGTTCTTTTTAACATCGAGAACTCATGATATGTGGAATAAGGGACTACCAGGATGTCAACAGACAAAAATTCATTGAACACCTTAACTCGATTATTTGGATACAAACAGGGCGGATTTAAGGGAAATTTCGGGGATTTCAGCACCCCATTCAGAGTTTTCCGTGTCTTACATACTATGGCTATACAGGTATGATGATCAGGCTCAGAAAAACAATCAATCTCCCTCCCCACNCCCCCCCCCCCCCCCTCACCGAGAATTTTAGGCTAGAACTGCTACCTATGGAAACAAATTATTAGAAAATTAATCTGTTCTCGAAGGAGAACCTTAGCCCTCTCAAGAAATAATAATAAAGAGTAAAAATATTACTCGCATTGAAGAGTAAAAAGATTACTCGCATTAAAGAGTAAAAATATTACTCGCATTGAAGAGTAAAAATATTACTCGCATTAAAGAGTAAAAATATTACTCGCAATAAAATACCTACTTTCGGCTGCAAATCAAAATCGTATGAGTGCTCTCCAAATTGAGACTAAGACTGCTTTTGCAAACAAATTTTCTTTGAACTGTACACAAAACAAAAGGTCAGTATAAAAACAATGCTTAAAGGAACAATTCCTGTTGGGAGATTGGGGACACTCTTAATATCTTTGCGAATAATTTGCAACTAAAAATGTAGCACTTTGTCGTGTTCAACAGTATCTTTGCACAACTCTTGCATTTTTACCTCTAACTTGTATGGGACACGAAAGAAAACTGTGGCACTTGGAATTAATAAGATTTATATCAGGTAAATGTAAACCTTAAACATAATGCAACTACGTTAAATTGTGATGCCGATAAACTTAAAGGGATTGTGCTTTATAATTAAGCAATAAGCTTAACAAGACTTTTTATTCTTTGACCTGTAGCAGAATTAGACATTTTTTTAATATTGTAAAGAAATGGTGCTTTTGCTTTTCCGTATCTTCGTGTTAAAGGATTAGGCTCAGCATGAATATGCTAAAACAGTCAGCAACTTTTTTTCTTCCTAAAATTTAATGATAGCCAAAAAGTTTTCATTGTTTGATTTGTACAGGGTGTTTCATTAAGAACGCCGGATTTAATCTTGTTATAACTTTATTAAAAAAAAAACTTCACCAATGACACGACGAATTTCTTCTTTCAGTTCTTCAATTGTTCGTGGCTTGTTTTCGTAGACATGAGTTTTGGCGTAACCCCAGAGGAGAATGTCAAATGCAAAAATCAATTGGAGTTAGATCACACTACCCGGGAGGCCAAATCACCAAAACTGTTGACTCATTAGGAGCCTCATTTCAACTAAGATGCCAAAATGTTTCGGCATGACTTTCACTATAGCAATAAAAAGTCTTAACAACCAAAACGCGTTCTTCTAAACTCAGTCGCACCATGGTCACAAACAGAACTTTAGAAACAATCAAAATAAATGAATAAAACCAAATGATATCGCTAAGAGCGTTAGAGCGTTTTATTGCGGAGAGTTTATAGATAACAATGATAAAAGAAACAGGTCAGCCAACACACACCGGGCAAATTAAGTTCTTAATGAAACACCCTATATATCTCATTTAGGTATTTGAGAACAATCATTTCTGATTTTTGACATTTTTATATTTTTCAACCATTTATAGAATTCCTTTTTTTGACATACCAAAGAAATTGAGATAGAAATAATTGAATACCTAAATTTAGTTATGGTCATTCCTAAAAAACTTAGCTATAAATATGGCGATACCAAGCTAAGCAACATCAACGCCGAAACAGGGTTCTTTACACCAAAAGAATGGATATACGAGTACAAACAACTAAAGAAATACCTATAGTGAAATGTTCTCGTAGGCACAAAGTGGTACAGTGTGGATTGTATATTGGGGTCCTTTAGACCTGTCTGCCGAGCTTGACAGTAGTCAGTCTACATTCGTCAATTCATGTATAATATTCCGTTGTTCTATTAATTGAATGAACTAAGTGAGATCTAACTTTAACACCAGCATTTTTTGCCTTTTTTCCACAATAACTTGTCCGTTTTTGATGAAACTTGGTATGGACATTCATTACGGCCATCCGCTGATTAGTGATCCATTTGGGGCCTCATGGTGGCAATTATAATTGAGTGGGGTATAAGTTAACACAACTAGATCACTCTTTCATCACTTATATGAGGTTTCCATGAAGCTTATTGTTGATTCTTCTAATGAGTGCTGAAGGATGTCGAGATCTTAATTAACGATTTTAATTGAGTGAGGTATAAGTTACCACAACTAGATCACTCTTTCATCACTCATATGAGGTTTCCATGAAGCTTATTGTTGATTCTTCTAATGAGTGCTGAAGGATGTCTAGATCTTATTTAACGATTTTAATTGAGTGAGGTATAAGTTACCACAACTAGATCACTCATTCATCACTCATATGAGGTTTCCATGAAGCTTATTGTTGATTTTTCTAATGAATGATGAAAGATGTCGAGATCTTAATTAACGATTTTAATTGAGTGAGGTATAAGTTAACACAACTAGATCACTCTTCCATCACTCATATGAGGTTTCCATGAAGCTTATTGTTGATTTTTCTAATGAATGATGAAAGATGTCGAGATCTTAATTAACGATTTTAATTGAGTGAGGTATAAGTTAACACAACTAGATCACTCTTTAATCACTCATATGAGGTTTCCATGAAGCTTATTGTTGATTTTTCTAATGAATGATGAAAGATGTCGAAATCTTAATTAACGATTTTGCCGAAAGTGCACGCCTGTTAAGTACTCGTAGGCACTCTCATTTTTTTCAAAAAATTGTTGGGTAAGACAAACACCTTCAAATTTCTAACACCATATTACTAATGTAAGGACACATTTGTTTTAATATTCACGTCACGACTGCCTTTGTTTGTCGCACTGAAGATATTTCTCTCCACACTTTCATTTGGGAACATTGAACAACAAGAATACAAGAAAAGAAAATGCAAAATCCAATTTGAAATTTCTTTGAAGATTTTTTTTTTCTTTTAATTTTATAATGATATTATATTCAAATTTCTTTTTAATAAGTGGCTTGTCAGGCGTGACTCTAAAGAGAAAATTCAGCCTCTACATCTCTACAAGATACTCGACAATTACTCTCGATGATCGATAATCTAACTTCAATAATCGAATATCCTACATGGGATATTTTAATGAAACTTTATTTACAAGTAAAGTACCCAAACCAAAGCATGGGAAGAAGGGTGAGTTGCCATCACACTCGCACTATTTCCTTGTTGAACGGAAAGAGAAATAGGTTCAACGAGAAAAGAGTACAAGCGGGGCTCACCCAATGACCTGTGCAATAGAAGTGTCCCCAAGGCATTTGAGATTGGTCATGCGTTTGTAGTTGACAGTTTTTTATAACTAACAGGCGGCTTCACCTATCATAGCAGGCGACTTTCTAAATGTTATACGGCGATGAGAACCGTAGGGTATCAAAGTTTTTTTTGGGTTCTAATATAAGTTATATAAGAGCTCTAATTGTTTTTCTTATATCATCGACCATTATAGGTATATCCCCCGTTAAATTTGAAAAAATATATGATTTCTTGTTTGACGGTTAATTGAATCCTTTACATTTTTTAATTAAAGTTTTCAGTCGCTATAATTTCGGTGTAAATTGAGTTTTTCGATTACTGATGATCACAAGACTCAGATATGGAATTTCAAAAACTATGTTCTCATTGCAATTTCACATAAGAGATGTTAAGAGACTACCCGTTATTTTCTTGGAAGTAGTTTTAATTGTATATATTTATTGCGAATAACCCTATCTGTTTCGACTGGTTTATTTGTGCTAGTACAATTTAAATCACGCGTTTTCAAACACCTTTATTTTCCCTAAATTCGATCCTGTTTTAATCTGTATACATAGCATGTTGCTCAGAATACAAAAATCTACTTGATTTTTTTTTTTTTTTTTTTTTTTTTTTTTTTTTTTTTTTTTTTTTAATTAAGATTCAACCATCTTTAGATCTTAAAAAAAGTTCCTTGGAAAAGATATTTTGTTTTAAAGTCAGAAGTAGCTACTTTGGGGCAGGAATAGAAATAACTAAAACGTTCAATATTAATTTAGTATATTTAGTAACAACCTCAGTATAGTCTGTTGTGAGAAGGCGTTTTAAGGTGTGTTTTGCTTGGGATGACTGTGTCCAAGAAACGACTATAACAATCGCATTGTATTGAGACCGTAATGCTCCGAAGCTCCGAACGAATATCAAGTTAATCGTATAGCTTTCGTAAAAAAGACGAAAATATTCGGAGAACTTCCGATTGTCATGGCGCAGATGTTCTTTATTATTCATTTTTGATATACTGAAGAGAAACATAGGGCGTAATGTGGCCCTATTAAAACCATACACTCGAGTATTTTTCTTTTTCATTCATATAAATCGAAAAACAATACACACTAATATGCATCTAGAATTGATGCATATTAGTGTATGCATCTGATGAAAATGAAAGTAAAAATAGAGTAAATGCTGTTCGAACCTCTGTCAAAAATGTTCCGACCAAAATAAAAACCATTATTAAAAATCTATTGGAACGTGCAAACAGCAAACAGTAGAACCATCTCAAATAAATTGCAACTTTCTTCCTTTTTTTTGAAATAACATCTATTAATCATTCGAGACGGGAAAGTGTAAAGTCCACACTTAGACTATTTATAGATAAGTTCCGAAAGCGTAGTCTTCAGAAAATTATTTGAAATAGGAGCCTGAATATTCCTAGCCTCAGACTGTTCTACCTCCCACCAAGTACTCTTATCTAATAATGCACTTTATTCCTGAACAAAATGCATCAAATTTTATGTCTCAACCTACAACTTCCTAAGCTCATATTGTTGTTTGTATGTAGTTATAATGTTGATATTATTTTTACTTTTTCTGCAAAAAGCTTTACATTTTGAGATAAGAGAAATCCTTAATAAATCATGATAAAAATTTCCCCTCTCAATCTCTCTCTCTCTCTCAGCTACAATATTGTTTCTTTTAATAAAAAATATACATCAGGTCATTCCATCTCCCTAACTTTTACAATAATAACTTCACTGTTCCTTATTTTCCCCTAACATTATATTTTCCAACAAAGATTTTACCTCTCGTTTCTTATAAAAAATTTAAAGTTAACTTTCAACTTATTTTGAAAATACATACGTAAATGATAAATAAAAAAATCTTATACGAAATGTATCTAATCGGAAAACCTGGAACATCCTTGTAGCGGGGAGGTCGGATTCATGGGAATTATTTTACAATATGGAGGAGCCGTCAACATTTTTACATAAATCTTCCTCGGGATGGCCTGTTTTACGACCTAGATCGCAAAACAGTTCTAGCCAAGGGCCACTTTTTCTCCATTGTCTACTATTCCTATGTCTACCTTTATTCTAAAACTGGATGTGAATTTGGGGAAAATAGAAAAGAGAAATACCAATACAACAACAAAAAATAAAAATGAAAATTAATTCTGCGTATCTTTTACAACAACAACATAAAATAAAAATGAAAATTAATTTTGCGTATCTTTTCACTGCAATCTTGCAGTGAGGCTGATCCCATCTAAAGGTTTCGATAAGTGTTTTATTTTATAATTATTTATTTCGTATGATTTTCAAGTGAGAAATATACATAAAAATAGAACTTTAAATTTTTCATACAAATGTGACGAAAACATATTCTAGTTAAGTTACTGCTTGCATCTTCAACAAGTTAAACATATTGAGAGCCCGCATGGATTTAATATGGACAAAGATGGACGTATATTTATGTAACGAATTACGAGTAAATATTGAAAGGAATCGTGTGAGAACCCATGGGGATAATCGGATAATGCATACTGTATTTATCTGTAGCCCTTATTTAAATAGTGTTTTTCCGAGTTTGAACAAGAGACTACAAAAACACTTGGAGGGGGAAGGGGGACAAAGAAAATTATTATGTGATGGAAAGCTAAGGATGCAGTTCTCTTTCATTATTTCTTTTGGTTTTGAAAAATATCGCACATGTGAGAACAAGACAATCCATCCCATTTCTGAACAACATTTACAAAATTGATCCCTGTACGGTAGAATTAAAGAAAATTGAGTTGTACCAGGGCAATCGTTATATTGGGAACAGAACAAGGATTAATTATTGGAAAACTTTTAAATTGCTTATGATGATTTTGCAATCGAAATATATTTTTAGTGCACTTACTCGCAAACAAGCATTTTAAATTGAGTGACAAGTAATTTAAAAGTAAAAAAAATAAACACCAATTGTTATTCACGGCCGTTTTAATATGAAATATCAAACATCCAATTTTACATTTAAAAAAAAAAAAATACGCTGAAAATTTTTCACATGGCAGACCATCGACACCTGGTTCAAGATAACCCCGAGAGATAGATCGGAGTCCGCTCACTTCCGCTCGCCAAGATGTCCGCCGAGATCGAGTGAGGTCATCCGCCTGCGAAGCCTGAGGCCCCTTCCCATCGAAACCGAGGACCCAGGTAGAGACAATATCATTCTTTCACAATTCATCGGTTTTAATTCGGAAAAATGTTTTCTCATTTTTTTTCCAAAAGAAATTGTGTCCCCCCTTTATCATGAAGTTCTCATAGTAATGGGAAGTATATCAAAAACATTACAGACTTATTGAAAGGGTGAAACCCCCAAGAGAGACATTTCTTCGTAACCATATCCCTCAATTTTAAAATAAAATGGGGATAGTTTCAGAATTTGGGAAATGATTCAACTGAACTGTAAATACCCAAGTGTCTTAAATAAAAGATAAACTAATGCGAAAGGTATATGTAAAAATTGGAAATTCTTGAGAAAAACATCAAAATGAAAACTCATAAGCGATAGGAACCTCTAAAACGGTTTGTTTAGCAACTAAACAGCTGCTACAAGAGAATCCGACGAAACTTAAAATCTGTGAGAATGAATGAAAGACAGCTAACGTTTCCTTTTGTTTTATTTCTACCAATGTCCATCATATCACATGGTGATACTCATTTCCAAAGTCGTTCCTAATATCACAGGAAACCAGTTCCCTTGAAAATGTTTCAAATTTTCTTTTTAGTTTCCTTTTGTTTTACCTCCACCATATCACATGGTGATACTCATTTCCAAAGTCGTTCCTAATATCACAGGAAACCAGTTTCCTTGAAAATGTTTCAATTTTTCTTTTTAGTTTCCTTTTGTTTTACCTCCACCATATCACATGGTGATACTCATTTCCAAAGTCGTTCCTAATATCACAGGAAACCAGTTCCCTTGAAAATGTTTCAATTTTTCTTTTCAGTTTCCTTTTGTTTTACCTCCATCAAATAACATGGTGATATTCATTTCCAAAGTCGTTCCTAATATCACAGGAAACCAGTTCCCTTGAAAATGTTTCAATTTTTCTTTTTAGTTTCCTTTTGTTTTACCTCCACCATATCACATGGTGATACTCATTTCCAAAGTCGTTCCTAATATCACAGGAAACCAGTTCCCTTGAAAATGTTTCAATTTTTCTTTTTAGTTTCGTTGACAAAGTTAGAGTAATAATAATTGATCAAATATTTGACAAGCAGTTGAATGATCCAGATCACCAAAAGGAATACAAGACTTGCAAATACCATCACATCCAAAAGAAGATACTGCCACCAGTAAAGATTTAGACTTGCTGGCTTTAAATGAGCACCTCCACCATGACGGATGACGTGTTCTATCCAATAAATTGTGGTATCAAGTGGAGGTATAGGACGATCTTGAAATAGTCTTGAAATTTTTTCTGCCCGTTTTTTATAGCTGAAAATGAAAAACACGTTTCTTTAAATGAAAATGAATTGACCAAAAATTGAACTTTCCGTTTTAAGAAGAAGACGGAATATACTTTGTTGAAAGTTTTCTAAATTTTATATACGAGCTTTATTCACAATTTGTTCCCCTCTACATCTGTTAAAAAACAATTTGAGAATTACACTATAGGACGCGAGGTAAATACCTTGGGTTGTTTAAAACTGTTTTCAGAGCTTTCAAAATATTTTCTTCTGTAATTTCATCGTAAGGGAGAGTTACTCCAAATCCTCCTTTTTCTACTAATTTAATATTGATTTTTTGATCACCAAACATAGGTATTCCAATGATAGGAACACCAGAGTACAGTGCTTCTGTCGTGCCGAGGAATCCTCCATGTGAAATAAATACTTTGACATTGGGGTGATCTGTAAACAAAGTATATCTAATTATTGGTTAATGATCTTCCAGCTCAGGAATGTTTTGGTTCATTTCCAGTAATTATTGATTAGGCACTTTTGGTACAAAATAAAGGGGACATATTTGAACCCGAAGAAGAAAAAATCGGATTAGTGGTAGTTTTTTCTCTCTCAGAAATCAGCACATTACCTAGAATATCCCTTTGGGGTGTCCATGATTTCAAAAGAATTTTATCAATTTTTCCAGACATATTTTCTCCTTCCCATTTCCAAATCACATTTTGAGGAACTTGTTCAAAAGCTTTTAAAAACGCTTTTCTTTTTTCAGCAGGTAAGGATTTGCCTTGAATAATGGAACCCATTGAAAAATAAATGACACCATCTTCGGAATTGTCCAGAAATTTTTTTATGTCCTGAAAACATAGCAACAAACATTTTGTAGCGAGGACAGTAGGGAAGAGTTCATGTCGGACATCTAGAAACTTTATATTAGCAAACAAACAAAGATGAAGTCGTGTTTACATTGATGAAGTACCTTTTTCCTACTTTATTGTCAACATAAATTACATCTTGAAAAGGCAGAGTGACCAAGAGCAAGACAAGATTTATGACTTTCGATACAACTAACGTATGCAATGATTCATGGGGAAACATCTTTCCATATATAGATATGCCATCTAATTGAGAAAAAAAGGTCGAGATAAAAAGGTCTAATTGAGAAAAAAAAAGAAAAAAAAAATGTTTTAAGTTGCATTTTCCTAGAAACATATATCTTTAATCTAATGGTCAGCGTCAGTGACAGACACTCCGCGGTTTCATGTTTTGCGTCTTGTGTAGTTATGCATGGGGTACCATGCATAACTACACAAGCCGCTCGTAACAATATTCGCAAGTAACGAATTAGGTGCCAAAATTTGTTTTCAGAGATTTTAGATTGAGATGGATCCTTGATTACGTAAAGGCAAAATACACTACTTATACGAGTAGGTATGTGTATCCAGATTCATTTGAGTTACCATAGAAGAGTTCATATAGGTACATAAACCTTCGGTGAGCGTTTATACTTTCCCCTCTATTATAGAGCATAAAATATGGTAATAGTTATTAGATTCACTATGGAAGGGTAGTGTAGAATTCAAACCTAGCCAGCCCATAGAATTTCATTCTCTTGAATTTGAGATAGTTACCACTTTTGGAGAACATGGAAGAGGCCGGGATTATCAACATCTTGTCCGGTGCGGCGTCCTCATGGTAGCATAATATGCTATACAACCCTTCTACCACCATCACGATGGTCACGGAAAGTAAGTCAATAAGTATTTGTTTCACTGCGTGCATCTAAGTAAGTCAATAAGTATTTGTTTCACTGCGTGCATCTAAGTAAGACAATAAGTATTTGTTTCACTGCATACATCTGGACGAACACAGATTTCTTTGCAATTTTAAGAAACTCTATACAAAGGCTACTTCATAATAGTACATTTAATAAAGATAGTGAAATAATTGAGTTATCTTTCAAAAGCGTTCAACAATGTTATCAGTCCATAATTTGGTATTTCCTAATTTTTGAAATTTTGACGAGTTATTAAAGTTGATCACCAGAATATCTTTCAAAATGTACCCACTATATATAAACATCTCCATTCCAGATCAGTAAACTACCAACTGGACTATGAAAATGTTTTTCAAAAGTTTAGTGTCTCCAGCAATCTCCACTGCTTGCACAAAAACTAAAGCAAAATAATCTTTAACTATTACAAATTTATATTACCCCACTGAATGGAACGACTAAAAACAATGGACTATTTCAGGTTTTCAGATTTGATATTAGGTAAATAGATTGGGTTGAAGTTTTAATTTATTTTTTCGCATTGAATTCAATAAAACATTATCTACATAATTATATGTAAAAAAGAAAAAATGAAACTCAAAATTTATCATGTTACTCAAAATATCTAAGTAGAATTGGGCTGATTGGGAACATAAAATCATATCAATGTGAGGGAATATCTAATCAGAATTTAGAACAGAACATCTACGGGAACTTATTTACCAGGATTTTTTGTTTTTGAACAGGAAATTTACATAAAATTCTAATCTTGGTAAAAATTTAGAAAATTGTCATTATAGCTTTTGTGTAATTTATAAATCTCCATAACACACAACGATTCAAAGGTGTTCTCATCGAATCTTTATTTTTGAAGCTAGAAACCTAGGTTTTGTTTTATAATGTTCCCTGAATCATTTAAAATCGATTTAATAAAGAAATAATGTGATTTTCCTTTACTGACAAGAACACTGAGGTTAGATTACTTTCATACGGCCATGCTTCACTATACATGGATCAGGAAAATACTGATCCATGTATAGTGTAAATACTGTACAGTACATGGATCAGTATTCTTGTGTGCGAGGAGTTGCCTTATGTACATTAAGCGAACCACATCACACAAGGATCAGTGATCGTGTCAATTAGTTTTGACATTGATAATATTAATTAATGGAAAATATACATGGATCAGTATTCCTGTGAGCTAGGCATGGCCAAAAATTCGTGTCTAAATCGATCCATAGAACATTTTAAAAAACAACCCAGGTTTCCAGCTTCAAAAATAATTATTCGATTAAAACACCTTCTAACCGCACACTCCACTACCCGTAATTAAAAAATGAAACCTTTTCTCGGAAAAATATTACCTATTTTATTTAGAACAGTTTTAAATTTCCGAAAAGACTAAAAACACGTGTTATTTTAATTTGAGCTCTTTCTTTCAAACTTTTAGCAAAGCTAAAGAGCTACGGCAAAACCCAGGTTAGGTTCAACTTCGATCTAAGATAACTCCTTCCCTATTTTGCATTTAGATCTCAAATTAATCGGAAAGAAATTCTATTTTTGTACTTTTCAAATAGGGGTAGTTCTATACACGGTATGTAACTTTGGGTGGCCAAACAGCGTCATAAGATTGTTTATGTCATCAGAGGCGGATCCAGGGTAAAATTCTAGGGGGCACTAAGGAAGTAAAATACATTTATTTGTCATAATGTGTCACACAATAAAATCGAAGCGATATCTGCTCATTTTAGAAAATCTTCCCATCACTTCTATAACTCAATTCATAATTGATATTGAGGTATCTTTCAACAATTTTTTTCACCTATTGCAAGAACTTTTGGAGGGAATTTTTTTCTTTGTTTTTATCCATTCTATAACAACTATTCCGATCATAACAGCAACTTGTTACACCCTGTATAAGATTTCACCTCTTTTAGACACCCTGTATCCTGTATATGTATGGATTGAAAGTTTTCCAACGATTGTCAAGCTGGAGGAATTGAAATTCCGAAATTTATAATGATTTCTATTTTGATGTTTGTTGATATAATTACTTTTAAAAGCAAACATGGCATTATGAAACTTTCAACTGATGAAACTTAGATTTGTTTGTTCTATGAATATTTTGTTCATTTATAAGCTCTGCATTGAGCTCAGACAAATCGATGCCTCTTAATATTAACTTAAAATGAAAAGAAATGCCATAAAATTAAGGAATGCTATAATGTATACTCACATTTGGAAGTGGTTGTGCTGGTTTGACATGAAGTCCTGCAACTTCAATAACATTATTGGGAAAAGGTCTAGATCCGGTAAAGCTAAAATGACTATTCACCAAAACTAAGCTCGTGTTTCTTGCAAGTTCATCAAATGGTGGTAAATCATCTCCGAAATATTTAGCAGCAATTTTATGATGTATTGGATCGTAGTAATACTTTCGAATCCAGTTCAAACTCAAAGTAGTTATTGTGTTCAAAAACCGTTCAACAAAGTTCATGTCTGCGTCAAAGGATAAAAACGTATTTGGTATATAACTTGGATTATCAGGAATTCCAAATCTTTCAGCTGCAGTTGGTATGATATATGCTGCACTAACTGCAATGAATGGAACTTTGAACTTATGTACAAAACCAAGGAAGCAATCTGTATTAAACACTTCGGTTACAATAAGATCATATTTTTTATTTGATTGCAACAAATCTTGTGCAACTTTGGTTGACATTACTCCCTCACAGGTGTCCCCACCTGAAACAATAACACTTTCATTTACAAATTTTTTGGTTACACATCTTAAAATATAAATAATTTAAATATTTAGACAATATCGATTCGGAATAAATTTAAAGGTGGCAAGCTTTCAATAGTACTCAGACTATCATCGTCAGGCCGATGTTGACTCTACGATGTCCAGAGTAGAAGTTTTTTTTTAAATATTTATCCCAAAATATGTTGATTTTGTTTTATTTTTAAAAAATAATAATTAAAGCTTTTAATATAATTTGTGAATAGTTCAGATGGAAAAAGAAAGAATGGACGGAAATGAACAGCTGGTTAATAATAACCCTTTCCAGTTCATCAATTTACACTCGCAAAGATCACTGGGGGGGGGGGGGGGGGGGCCCAGCCACAAAGTGACGTTAAAATTTTATGGATTACATTTGAATATTACCTATGACTTAGGTTCTAGGTAATACCTAGAAATAATAATAATTACTCCAATAATCTATAACTGCAAGTAAATATAAAATATCATTTATTTTTAATACTTTTCATTATTATAACATCTTCATAACCGTTATGTCCCAATACATAATAATATTATGTATACAGGATTTGCACTTTCTAGTTGTCCAATAGGAATTTACATAGAAATTTCGACTTCTGGCCCAGTATGTCACAAAATAGAAGGCATAGTGACATTTGATGTAATTTTTAACGAGGATTCCAATGAAACCATTATCACGAAAATCGGACCTACAGTTCTGGACCTAGAACCAATATAAGGACTAAGTTTTCTTCATAGGATAATGGTTAATACTTTTGATAATTTGCGGAAAAATGTGTGTATAAACCGATTTTTTTGAAACTGTAATTTCCTCAATTATCAGAAATTGCCTAAAATAAAAGTGACGTAGGTACATATACCTAGTAATACAAAAGGCGCGGGTTCAAGTCATCTAAATGCCTGGATTTTTTAGTGGATATTACTCGTATATATCTCCTGCTTTTTGTTTGATGAAATCTTGTTTAATTAAAGTAAATCGAAACAGTCTCGCTTGCTAGTCAAGTAAGAATACTTGTGTCTTGAAGTCGAGATCGGTTCCCGCCCGATAGAGGGATCTAAAATATTGTAAATATTGGCGTCCAGAAACAAAGAGAGAAGAAGATATAGGATGAAAAATCTGGTGTGAACATCACACGACTTTCCTTTCCTATAATAAAAAATCGAGACGTGTACAATACATAAAATTGACATAATAAAAAAAATCAAGTCTAGCTATTTCCGTTTTCTTTTTATGCCAGACTCGTTAAAACCGCTAGAAAGCGGTAAAAAACTATCAAGAGTGAATTCGATTTCAACCATAAGTGTCATTTTTCATTCCATGCTTTACTAATATAACTAGGTACCAAATTTTAAGCTCTAGAACTTGCCATTTTAGGAAGGAACCGCCAAAAACCGCTAAAAACGCCAGAAGTTTATTCAATTTAAAGCAAACGTGTCATTTTGCATTCCATGCATTGATATTTTAGCTGTAGCACTTAACGTTCTCTTTTTAGGCAGGAACAGCCAATAAGCAGCTGAAAACCGCTAAAACCCCTAACGGTAAATCACGCTGCAGCCAAATGTATCCACGCTCAATCAATACATAAAGTTAATATGAATAGGCACCAAACCCCAAATTTGACATACCTACCATACGAGTATTTCAAGTCTCTGACCCCTACCATTTTCTTTTTAGACAGGATTAATGAAAACCGTTTATAAGCGGTAAAACCGCCAACAGTAAATTCGATTCCAACCAAACTTTGACGTTCGTTCCGAGCATAAACTTGACGTACATATAAAATGTCAAGTCTCTAGCAATTACCGTTCTTGAGATATCTATCTTTTTGAAACTCGAGATTTGGGCTCTGGGGACCCCAAAACGTGTTTTGGCATTGAAAACTCGACATCGAAAATTTCAGTTTCAATACTTTCCTTTTATAGGATACGGAAAGTAAAAAAACACTCGATCTGAAAATGAATTCCACCCTTTGAGGAAAATCCACCTCCGGCCCCAATCGAAATTCCGAGCTCGACCTCAAGAGACAAACTGTATTACTTGACAAGCAAGTAAGACTATTTCGATTCACTTTGATTTTTAAACAAGATTTCATCAAACGAAAAGTAGGAGATATATGAGTAATATCCACTAAAGAAATCCATGCATTTAGATGACTCGAACC
>CM022878.1:20025759-20044198 GCA_012654025.1 Pachypsylla venusta | reverse complement strand
AAAAAAGTTACATAAAAATCACTATCATTCCTATTTTGTGACATACTGGGAGGATATGAAAGCCATACGTCGAAATTTCCATGTAAAATCCTATGGAACAACTAGAAAGTGCAAACCCTGTATAGGTATACATAACAGAGTACATATAGAGAACAAAAAAAATCAGCCCCCCCCAAATATTTTTCTAGATCCGCCAGTGGCGAAGATTAATTTTATTTGAGAAATTGAATTGTGGAATTAAAGAAACGTGAATTTGTAATAACATTGCTGAACTGATTATTCACTCGATGAATCCTTTGCTTGTTCAGATCAACAAACGATATTTGGATGTCTTATTGTTCCGCACACCACTTTCTCACTCAAACTTAGAAGAAAAAGAAGAAGAAAAGACTTACCACTTTGTAATGTAACGATAATGCCATTTCGGATTTGTTTGAAGAGTTAATATAAACACATACCCAATTGGTGTATAAAGAAATAATCTGACACAGGATTATGAAAACTGATGTCACTCATGTGAAGCTCATTGGTTTGTAGCTTCATACTTCCCGCCACACTGATATCATGATAGTTGAAAAGTTTGGTCTTTTGGGGAAAATGACTCAGAATGTCTACAACGTGACCATGCTGAACAAGACCTGAAAGAATTAAGAAAACCAATGTTAGAATGTCGCTGTGTGGGATAATCTAAAGCAGTTTCAGTTGCACCTGGTGTTGATAGGGACTTCTTAATAGGGATCAATTAACTATTAATTGCTCGGAAAGGTTTGGTACTTTATAGAGTTGAGGAAATAGCAAAGCAGAATACATTAAACTAAAAAAATCACCAACAAATACCATCATTCTGATGCCTTAATGTATAGCTAGTCTGCTTGTTTCAACTCTATAGCCATTTATTGAACCGTACATCTCGAGTATTTGACTGAAAAAGTTCAGCACACATTATCCCGTTTAAATAATAATAACAAACCAATATGTGGATTTCTTCATGACAGCACAAACAAAGGGTTGATTTACAGCATACAATTTTAAGCACGACTCTGGGGAGAGTTTCAGTGTTGGATATTTCATTAAGGGAAATTGATTTTCTCGCGAGACTTGATCGTAAAAAAGTTTTTTAACCTTACTGGTTGAGTAAAAAATACCAAAGGTATTGTTACATTACATTTTACGAGAAAGCCAACCCTTACTAGTTTACGAGAGGCAAACCCTTAAAATGTATTGTTTCACCATCACGCACATTATTGTTCTTTATTACTATACCTATTTCTACACTTAGAATAATGAAAGATAAAGTAAAAATTACTGCTGATAAATTCTATAAATAAAAAGCCTCTTAAACCATCATAACTTGTTGAACATTAAATATAACCAGATATCAAACTTTTATCTGAGCAGCAGCGTAAAACATAAAAATTTAATGATCTGTTAAACTGTAAAATACTGCCGTTAAAATGAGCACCGTCAAGAATGTGGTTGTCGTGGATTTAAGGGGACATCAGATTTACAGAGCGGATGGGGCGGGGGTAATGATCCACAGTAAATTAATGTAGCGGAACATTAGGTAAAAGTGTGTGAGGTAAGATGTAAGCCCACAACGGTGAGTGGCGCGATACTAAGAAGTCAAAGTAAGTGATAAGTTATTGCGCTTGAAATACTGGTTCTGTTGATAGAGGTACGTATTTAAATAGATGAACCTATTTCTTTAAAAGTCATGCGCAAAAGCTTTGGGATTCAAATGCAGATGTGAAATTGAATTGACTTCACCAAAGTTTTCTTACGTTTTTTTGATTAGCAAATTTTGACCTTTTTTAAATAGATCACGTCAATACATGATCTATTCGTTATCTGAGGAGCAACACAAGACTACAACGATCCAACCGTGAGACCCGACGCTTATTTAAAAAGGTCAGTTCTCCGGGCTAGATCATTATAGTGATTTATGGTTTTAATCAGAGACAATTTATAGCAAAATCGCTTTACTAACTTTACTTGGATGAGGTAAAGATTAGATCTGTTCTATCTGTCTACACTTGGCATTAAGAACATAATTGTATATTTTCAGCATGTAGTTGTATGGACTACTGATTTTGTAGGAAATTATATTTTCAGGTAGTTTTATTTGTGAGTTGTTTTTCTATTCGGAAAATAACACTCGTTAAACATCTCAAAATATTGTAAATTCAAAACAATATAAACTGTTATATTTTCACTGATAGTGTAGATTGTAGATGTTGTCTTAATGTTCGGAAATAATAAAAACATGAAAAATCATAGTCATCAAAATCCTAGTCAGCATTACAAGATAAGATAAACAGCACAGAATTATTTAGATGCCAGTGCAACTTGCATTTTACACATTTATTATTCCCTTTTCGAAAAGAAGTTCCGTTAAATAACTTGTGGGGAATAAAAGATCCCGTTCAGTGTAGGTATATTTTTAACATTAAAAAAAACCGTGTAACGGTTATTTATTTTATACTTATTTAATCCTCGGGCGAATTAGAAAAGAAGCCAAATTGACTTACCTTTTGCTATTGCTTCAAAAATTGTAAAGTGACTTCTACTTATATGGGGACAAAGAACCAATATTCGGAATCCGGTCACGGGTCCAAACTGATAGTAAATTAAAGATACTATGAAGATAATGCTTTTTAATAAAATCATAGTTTTTTATTGTTAGGAAGCATTACACAAGCCGCACTCACTGGAGAAAAGATTATTAATTTTTAATTTAAAACTTAAAAATGAAAGTTGTGTTCAAGAAGTGAAATTGTTGATTACATAAATATATAAACTAAAACATTCGATGATATTGGTCAAATTAAAAATGTTCCACCAAATGTATTGCTCTGATACTAACTATACTGCTATTAGAACTGTAACGCCTACTAAATGCGAGAATATAGTAACACTTTTTCAACAAACTTATTGCGTAACCTCTGCATGTACTCCAGAGTCAGATCAACTATAGGATGTGGGGAGATATAGGGAATTTATATTTTTCCTCACATTCTTGGATATAGTTTTGGGAAGGCCCAAATATATATCCAACAATTGTAATTTTTTAAACCACCTGGTAATTTTTTGCCTTTCGCCTATGTGGTTCCACCGTTAAAAAATCTTTTGATTTTCCTTCTTGACTTTTCAAATGTCCTAAATTTTAAGTTTCTACCATTAGTCATTGAGGACCTGTGAGTCGGTGAGGAAATCAATCGGTCAAGTCAGTATATAAACAAGTGGACTCGGAGGGACTTATCCTCCATTTGCTGGAAACTTACAAACAAACTACCAACATTCCTTTATCCTGTAGAGATTGGACTAGGAATAACCAAAATGACTAGAATTAAGTTGCCACCCACCAAGAAAAACCTTTATAAACGTTGCTTAACTTCAGTGATCTTACGAGAACCCTTGAGTATGTCTTTTATTATTAAAAAATCAGTTAACTTATAAGAAGTCCATTTGAAGTTTTCAAGATGCAAAGGAGTCGTCATCTCCATTCTGACTATGAAAAGTTGTTTAAAAAAAATATTATTTCAAATAATCACATTTATTTCATTCAATCAATTCTGTATTTGAAATATTTATACATTTAGGTATATTAAAAAGAAAATAAATAAGCCTGCGTTAGACGTTGACTTAAGCGAGAAACAAACAAACTAAGTAACGATCACACACAATGCTCTGATAACTGAGTGCCCAGTGCCAGGTGAAAATGATAAGATGAGAGACGGGATCCTCCCATCTCCAATGATCAGAATTCTAAGAGAAGGGACAAAAAATAATCTCTGAAGATTGCATCTGATCAATGTTAGATTCATTCGCTCAACAATCCTGAGCTCTATATGCTCAGAATAAGAGTCCGTACGTATGTAAGTCATTCTTTTATTTTCTTGGACACTGTAATAAATTCATGTCCATTGTGCGTCCAAGTTAGAAATTAATTTTCGCCGGTCTCACTCTTAAAAGTCGATAACATTTCTTTTCGTTTTTTAATTTGGCTTAACGTCCCTTTAACATTTATTGGTCATTCAAGACCGGGGGTTTCACCCTTCATTTGCTGGAAACTTGCAAACCAGCTACCCACATTGACCTCACCCAGCCTGGGTGGGGCCGGAAAAATAGCCAGCATCACGAGGACGCGAACCCACGTGGACACCCACATGGCACAACCTCGCTGGACTTTGTTTAACTTCAGTGATCTATTAGGAACTGGTGTATTCAACGTGCCATAGAAGATGGCTCGATATCATTTCTTCTAATCATATAAGCTGTGGATTATACTTAATTTCAAAAAAGTTATGCTCCCGGACCGATTTCACAATACTAATCTCCGCACCGAGAGTCAATGGTCTTAACAACACGGTCACGGAGATCGATACATTTGGACTTATCTACCACATACAAATTGAAGGTAAAAATGGGTATGGGAATAAAAAATATTCAAACAGCTGCTTCAGGTGGCCTCAATTTTTTAACAGTTGATTCGGCTTCAAGATCGTTTTGAATACTATCGAATCGTCAAGCCGCTGTAGATATAGTGTTGGGTGGAATATTTTATAATAAAAGACATAGCCTGACTAAAGAGTGCTGTTTATAGAAAACACGCCCATATAATTTATTTACAATCACGTTGTTTGAGCAGACTTAAAAGTTTCTCTTTTATATTTTACCTAAATGTGCATGCACCTAACTTGTATCTGGATCTTCTTCGGGTGGGCTCAATTTTTTGACAGCTGATTCGGTTTCACCATCTTTTTTACCGAAGAGTTTAATCACTAATACGGAGAAGGTATTGATTGAGAATTGAGAATTTTGACAATTGTTGGCGGAGTTAAAGAACATGGAAGGACTCGGAAGGACATGGAAGGTTGAAAAATACATGTGTAAAAATGTGAATAGCCAATGTTTTTATTCTCAACACAGGTAGAAGCTTACTATAATTGATCTACCCTCGTATGACAAACAATAGAAATGTGTCGTGGAAAAGTTTTTTTTGCGAGTTAAAAAAATAAATTAAATCTAATGACTGGAAGCATAAAGTTTGTAATGTAAATAATACTTTACAAGCACAAATAGTAACTGAAACTACTCATCGAATTAAAGTTAAAAGTTTTATACTTTTTAATGACGAGACAAAGTATGTTAAAATGACAAGAACGATAGCGGTATTAGGTGCATGCACAGTTAGGTAAAATTTAACAGAAAAACTTTTAAGTCTGCTCAAACAACTTATATATGTATATAAATTATAATTGACATGTTTTCTATAAACAGCACTCAGGACTCAGGCTATCACCTCTATTATAGTTTACTCAACCCAACACATTTGTCAACACCGGCTTGACGTATGATAGTATGCATTTTACTTGCATACTATTGAAAGCTTAATGTTAATAATTCCTTCTGAATCTTTTTATTATTAAATATTTTAGTTTTATAAAAAAAAAATATTTTTTTGTTGAATTGGGATACTATGTCAAGTAAATCCATAATGAGGTAAAGAAAATACTATATCTTCACTTGAGTATAAACAAGTGAAGATATAGTATTTTCTTTACTTCATTATTAAAAAAAATATTGAAGGTTAAAAGTACTATATCTTCACTTGACTAAAAAATTTTATTCAAGTGAAGATATAGTACTTTTAACCTTCAATATGGTTTTACTTGACATAGTATCCCAATATAACGAATTTAAAAAAAATATTGTTAACATAAATAAAATTGACATAAATAAAATTGACCCAATAATTATAGGGTAGTAGTCACCACCAAGCATGAAATAAATGGAAACGCATTTTTAAAGAAAGTGGAACTCATGAATATATAGACGAACTAATCAAAAAATGAATTCCAAGCAATTCTACCTACTTCTTCTTTTTTACTTGATGTTTCTTTAACATCTACTACTCACTGGAGATGGAAGCTTCAATTCTACCTACTTCTTCTTTTTTACTTGAAGTTTCTTTAACATCTAATAGTCACTCGTGACGGAAGCTTCAATTCTACCTACTTCTTCTTTTTTACTTGAAGTTTCTTTAACATCTAATAGTCACTCGAGACGGAAGCTTCAATTCTACTTACTTCTTCATTTTTACTTGAAGTTTCTTTAACATCTACTACTCACTCGAGACGGAGCTTCAATTCCACCTACTTCTTTTTTTTACTTGAAGTTTCTTTAACATCTACTAGTCACTCGAGGCGGAAGCTTTACTCTCTACTTTACTTCTTATTTCTACTTCATCTGCTGTTTGTCACCATGGACCAACCCTGTAATGCTCTCATTTAGAGTTCACCTGAGTAGGTTCTAGAAGTGTTAGATAACTAGCCAACATAATACCCGCCACACAAGTCCTCGTGCAGACTGGTTTACAATTTGAAAGATGTAACTTAAATTTCATTGAACTGGAGACTCGTTTTGGGATCTTCGTTATTCTCTATCAAATGTATAGTGCTAACCATTTTAAATTCGTAGGAGTCAAGTGTCCCTGTCATATACAGGTAAACTTGACTCCTAAAATCTTAAAAAGATATATTTTTGGCTATTCATCGAAGGAGTCAAGTATCCTCCCTCATGTTCCGTAGCAACTATTTTTCAATACACCCGCGTTTATTTTGCTCCGTCCAAATGAATTTTTTCGATCGGTTTTTACTGATCAGAATGATCTAATTTTTTGCATACAGTGATTAAAAGTTGTTTTTTGTCGTTCTGTGTATATATTTTTTCCTGAAACTTTGAATTAATTGTGTTATTCGAACTTTTCCGATATATATTTCCATTGAAGTTTTTCTTCCTTAGCAACCAAAGTCACGCATATTTNATAAAAAAAAAAAAAAAAAGTATCCTCCCTGTCATATAAAGGCAAACTTGACGGTAACATTAAGTTGGCCGGCCACAAAAAAATTTTTGAATTTTGAATCACGAAATGAAATGAACTCGATTACTTTACTCCTAAAATCTTAAAAATATATATTTTTGCCTATTCATCGCAGGAGTCAAGTATCCCTGTCTTATAAAGGTAAACTTGTCTCCTAAAACCTTAAAAAGATATATTTTTGGCTATCCATCGTTGGAGTCAAGCATCCCTGTCATATACAGGTAAACTTGACTCCTAAAATCTTAAAAAGATGTATTTTTGGCTATTCATCGAAGGAGTCAAGTATCCCTGTCATATTCAGGTAAACTTGATTCCTAAAATCTTAAAAAGATATATTTCTGGCTATTCATGTGTGCTGTGCCGTTTTCGTATTTCGTGAGTCCAAACATAACAATAATTGTTACATAGATATAAACAAACAATCAAATCATTCGATGATATTGGCCCCATTAAAAATTAAATTTTTGTGTCGGAGTATTTATTTTAATCTGACTCACACTGACCTGTCAGACGAGAGAATGTTACACCGAAGTGTAGAGTAATGACAAGAGTAGTGACATGGCAATGTGACAAACATTTCACTATTGATGTGAGTGCCGTATTGTAACTAATTACTTGCTGATACACTCTCCTGGCAAGAGTAGTGACATGGCAGTTTGACAAACATTTCACTATCGATGCGAGTGACGTCTGACGTATTGTAACTAATTCCTTGCTGATACACTCTCTTGATTAGGGGCTAATACAGTGTTTGGCAAGGTTCTGGGAATCAATGTTAATCATTAGCCTGCAAAATTAGATGTACAATGAGAATTAAAATCTTTGGCACGAAACAAATTATTTAGGGCTGCATTCTCATACTGAGCTGCAGTCATCATCGACCACGATACGAAGCGTGTCATTTGCTTCAGTTTGAAACATGTAAAATATCTCAAAGGCCATGTAGAATATTAATCCAGGGATAGGAACGAACAATGGTTCTGTATTTTGTCTAGGTTTGGGACCAGATAGAAAACTAAGGTCCATATTCTAAAACTCCACTTGAGTGCGAGTTGGAGTGGTCACTACCACTCGAGTGTCTGATTTATATTTTAAAAAATGTTCTGACTTGTTTAAAATTACATGTAATTTTATTCTAATACATATATTTTTTTTTAATTTGGCTTAACGTCTCTTTAACATCTATTGGTCATTTCACCCTCCATTCGCTGGAAACTGGCAAACCAGCTATCCACATTAACCTCACCCAGACTAGGTTGGGACAGAAAAATAACCAGCACCACGAGGGTGCGGACCCACGTGGACACCCACATGATACAACCTCGCTGGTCGTTGCTTAACTTGAGTGATCTATTTTTTTTATATTATTATTATAAAATAAAAACAGAAATTTTACAAGTGCGAGTACCCACTTCGCTAATTTGTAGTCGGAGTGACAACTCACACTTGAGTGGAGTTTTAGAATATGGCCCTAAGAAAATCCGGGTTGATCTCATACCATAGCAACTGACTATCAACTTGTCTCCTCAAAATGTTTTTCATTGTTTTCTTTTATCTTTTTGCTGCCCGATGCCCAGTGTCTGTCCTACATTTCCCAGTCCTCGTTATGTGCTCCTTATCTTTGTAAGGATTCTTCCCTGTAAAAATATATATTTCAGGGATGAGGAGATGCATTCAATTTAAATAAAACTCAGTTTACATTTATCATTACTTCCATTTCTTATCTTACAACTTGTATCTCGATCCCATTCTATTCTAAACAGAATTTGTACAACATTTGTGTGTTTGAAAGATTAGTTAAGAGACAAAAGCGCCACATACGGCACGGCGTGGCGGTCAAATAGATTTTTTCGCTTTTTGGATATTTAGTACCTTGAGTCGAAAAATATCAAATTTCAAGGATGGGGAGGGATATTTTTTTCGAATCTATACCATAGGTTTAATATTGAGAGTCCAATAATGCTTATGAAAAAGAAAGAGCCAATGTCTATGTTGGGACTGATAGGCTTTGTCCGCCTTGAACCTATAAAAAACAACTTAAAAGGTGATAGATAGCAAGAATAAAATGGGGGCCAATACTCAGATATATTCGTGAATACATGTATTGCTATAAAAGAAAAATTAACAAGTGTTGTGTTGGTAGATATTTTTTTAAAAAACACAGTTTTTAAGAAAAAAAAATCATAAAAATTAATAGGACATGGATAATACGCAACGTGATTTTATTAGTAACATCTTTGAAGGAAAAGTAGAAGGCAAGAAACCGAAAGAAAGACCTAACATGCGTCCAAGACATCCAGGAAGTCATGCGATGTCCATCCTTCTCTCCTTCAACGACAAGACTTTGATCTTGATAGTGGTATCCAAAAGAAATTAAAACTTCTTTGTTTCTCTATAGTCACACTTTGTGGGTGTGAAACAGAGACCGGTTAACAAATAGAAATAATAACTGACCGTTCTTCTATAGGAAAGTTTATACTGACATGTTTTATAACTCGGGTGAAATATTACTTTTATCCGATAATGCGGCAGCACTTTCCAAGTAAAAAATAAAAACTGAAGGCAAAGTTTTCCTTTCATTTTCATAACATTTTACTATAGTTGAACAAAATTCCGCTTAGCTAGCAGCAGGAGTCGGTAAAAGTAGTTTATTATGTAAGAGATTTTTAAATTACTAGAGAGGCATGCCCGTAATAATAAATAACACATAACCACATTGAACACTATGAGATACTGAGATTTGGGGACTCTCGCTCTTGGTCATCCTCACAAGGCCACTACTGAAGTTTCTAGTAAAATGAAACCTTATGAATTATTCGATTTCGTCTGAGCGTTTATCCTGTGGACTTTATTGAACAATGGAAGAAACAAAGGAACTGAGCTATATTAAGAGTACCGCACGAGGAATCAATTGCCGAATCATCGTGGTCGATGGTTGGATTAATGGCCACATGTATAATATGAGCCTAGGAACCTATACATAAGTTTCTATCTCTTGCTAAAGACTTTAATTGTCATCACAACCGTCTATTTTCAGGAGCTACTAATATTAACTGGACCACCAGAACCTTGTGAATCACCAAAAGAACATAAGTTTTGTATCATACTCAGCAGAATGACATTCTGCGTTATTTTACATTTACATCCTCTGTTCAGGAGGACTCATGGGGATGTCCAACAATCTCAAGTTGATGAGTTATTCTTATAAAATAAGTTAGAGTAAAAACTCAATTTTAAAGAAATACATTTTTTTTATTTATGTAAGTATTAAATAAATACAATAATAATTATAAATAATGGAAAGATATTGTTTAATACAACTTTTAAAGTTATTTTAATGAAAAATAAAGTGTACGGAAAACCGTACTGATCTTTATCTTATCTAGACCTGCAACAGACGAAGGCTAGATTTGGCAGCCTTCGACTGTTGTCGCAGCTCTCTACTGAAAATATTGTTCTAAATAGATTAGAGGCAGCCTTCGTCTGTTGTTGCAGCTCTCTAGTGAAGATATATATGAATTAGATTAGACAGCCTTCGTCTGTTGTCACAGGTATAGTGAAAATATTGTTGAAAATATATTTTTCAGGCTTCAGCTGTTGTTTAATTTATTTCAATAAATTAGATTTGGCAGACTTCGCCTGTTGTTGCAACACTCTGGCCAAAATCTAATTACTCACCAGAGAACTGCGACAACGGCTGAAGGCTGCTAATAGTTGCAGATCTTCAGTGAAAAGATTATACTAATTCAGCCTTCGGTTGTTATCTCAGTTCTCTAGTACATATATTATTTCAATTAGATTTGGCAGCCTTCAGCTTTTGTCACAACTCTATACTAAAAATATTATCGGAGATATTGAACATCGAGTTTTCCTTTAAAATTCATCAAATTTGGAGTAATATTGCCTCTTTCAGAGAAGTGGCCCAAATTCGAGGTTTGGTGCCCTAGAGGGTCCCCAAATGAAGATAACCCCATGAGATCCAAAATTTGTCGGTAATATGTTACCAAGAGTGACTCTTTTAAATTTTATCAAAATTGGAGTGTATTGCCACTTTAGAGAAGTGACCCGAATTTGAGGTTCGGTGGCTTAAAAGCCCCCCCGATGAGGGTACCCCAATGATACCCAAAATTTGTCAATGATATGTTACAAAGAGTGTCTTTTTCAAAATTCATCAAAATCGGGCTTTCCATTTGGGTTCTAGGCCGTCACCCCAAAATGAGACCTTTTGACCCATAAATTGACCCCAGAGGGTGCTATCTCCAAGGTTAATGGTTTAGCTCGAATTATTGCCCCAAGGAATATTTTTAACAAATTACATCAAAATCGGACAAAAAAAAGGGCTGCACCTTATCCGATACTGATGAAACTTGATATACCTAGACATTTATTATGTTCACAAAAGTTTCTGGGGACTATAAACTTGTGGCAGCCATTTTAACTGAATGAAGGCTACATCACAAATAATGCTAAAATTCAATGGCAATATACCTAACAAAGAATATAATCGGGGAAAGAGTTCAAGGTCATTGTAGTCTAAAAAGTTATAAGGTCGTAGATACGTGGGCAAACCAAAAATCTAAAAACAGTTGTAATAAATATCATGAAAAAGATCAACTTTGTTTGTTTGTGAACTTTGTATATTTCCGTACGTATAGACTTGGGCCGTCCGTATCCGTGAGGAACTCTAAGCCCCTAGTACATCCAAGGAAATGACTTACCTTGCGGTGATTGGGAGATTAGGATTTGAATAAATTACTACTATAAACCTATTTTTGAAGGAAAGGGATATATTTTGATTTCGCATATTAGGTAAAATTTAGGCACCAGTAAAATAAAAATTACCAATAATAAATTATAAAAAAAATCTATCGAACTAATATAGTTAATATCACAAATAGAGAAAGAAAATGCCTATTACCTACAATACTTAATATATTAAGAAATAAATAAAACACTGAGGAACAACCATGAGAAGGCCAATGTCTGTTGTAATTAAGTGCCCGATTGTTAGGAGATATAAATTTGTAATGAAAAGGACGTTTTTTTGTTTGTTTTTTTTCAGAGGAATCTCCCAATAATGTTACCAGATTTACAGATTAATTGGAATAGTTAGGTCATCAAAGATATAAATTACAAATATATGGTGTACGTACATTTGTACATACTTCAGTTCGCCATTTTAAATCATACAATATGCCGAGTTTGTTACTTGAAAAATCAGCAGACTTTGCTCAAATGTCAGTGAAAAATGACAGTCATGTTAAAAATAGCTTTTAGGTTAAGTTAGATTGGGATAGATGTCAAGTAAAACCATAAAAAGGTATGTAGATAAAATGCTATATCTTGATAGATAAGTGAATATATCTTTATAGATTGGTATAGATGTCAAGTAAAATCATAATAAGGTATGTAGATAAAATGCTATATCTTGATAGACAAGTGAATATATCTTTATAGATTGGGATAGATGTCAAGTAAAATCATAATAAGTTATGTAGATAAAATGCTATATCTTGATAGACAAGTGAATATATCTTTATAGATTGGGATAGATGTCAAGTAAAATCATAATAAGGTATGTAGATAAAATGCTATATCTTGATAGACAAGTGAATATATCTTTATAGATTGGGAAAGATGTCAAGTAAAAGCATAATAAGGTATGTAGATAAAATGCTATATCTTTATAGACAAGTGAAGATCTGCCTTATTTAGCTTTTAGGTTGTTATATAAAGCCTCTAGAAAATGGAGGGCATAGGTAAATAAGGAGCTCTGAGGAAGAACTAGTGATGGACGCGAGACGAGAAATTTCTCGTCTCGTCTTGAAACTTACGAGACGAGACAGAGGTCTTGTCTCATCTCGCGTAAAAAATACGAGAAATTTCTCGTCTCGTAAAAAAATAAGACTTTTCGGATGCTCTTTTCCCCTCATTATCATAATACCATAAGTATCTACGTGTTACATTTTCTCATCATAAAATACGTGCAAACTGACCCAACGGACATGAACGGTAAAATCAGCTTTTGGTGGAAATCGATTATACCGTTGGCGGTTTTATGCCGCTTTTTAGCGGTTTTCGCATATCCTGCTTAAAATGAGAAGGGTAATAGCTAGAACTTTAAACTTGGTGCCTATTCATATCAATTTAATACAAGTAATTGAAAAATACAACTTAGATTGAAGTGTAAAATATTGTTGGCCGCTAATTAGCGGTTAAAGACTGCTTTTTGGCGGTTCTGCCTAAAACCAGAATGGAAAGAGCTAGAACTTGAAATTTGGTGCCTGTTTATATCAATTTCATACAAGAAATTGAAAAATACAACTTAGGTTGAAGTGTAATTTGGCCGCTAATTAGCGGTTAAAGACCGCTTTTTGGTGGTTCCACCTAAAACCAGAATGGAAAAAGCTATAGAACTTGAAATTGGATGCCTATTCATATCAATTTCATACTAGAAATTGAAGAAGATAACTTGGGTTGAAGTGTACAATATTTTTGGCCATTAATTAGCGGTTGAAGTTCCGCCTAGAACCAGAATGGAAAGAGCTAGAACTTGAAATTTGGTACCAATCCATATCAATTTCATATATAAGAAATTGAAAAATACAACTTAGTTAGAAGTGTATTATATTGTTTGCCGCTAATTAGCGGTTGAAGGTTAATTAGCGGTCATGTCCGTAGGATTAGCGGTTGAACGCTATTTAGCGGCCGGATTAATGATATTTTAAATTCACGGTGGTGAAAGGATTGGTAGGGTTGCAAGTTGCTAGTCCCTGGGTGCCCAGAAATGGCCTTCCTTCGCGTTGGAACTTGTCGCCTAATTTTTTAGTGAGATAGTGATAGTGAGAGTTTTAGTAAATTTTTTAGTGGCGAAAACCAATGTTTCCGCCATGAGAAGTCTATTTCCAATTGTTACGACTTATGGTTGGTTCTAGAGGCACAACCCTTTAACACAGACAGTCTGAATTAAGATACATATACAGGGTGGACCATTTTAACCTTTAATGGAGAAGGCAAAATAATAGAAAAAGTTTTAAACGAAAGTTGTTGTATAAGTGGGGGTACACATGACCATGACCTTCAATGTGACCTTCACAATGACCTTGGTGGTTATTCAGAGGTCAAATATGAATTTTTAAATAGAAACACCCATTTTTAACCCCCGTGATTAGCAAGAAAATTTACATATGAGCATGACCTACAATGTGTCCTTAACATTGACCTTGGAGGTCATTTAGAGGTCAAATATGAATTTTTAAATAGAAACACCCATTTTTGACACCGATTCGTGATTAGCAAAATATTCTGCACAGGACTATGACCTTCAGTGTGACCTTCACATTGACTTTGGAGGTTTGGAGGTTATTCAGAGGTCAAATAAGAATTTTTAAATGGAACCACCCATTTTCAACCTCCGATTCGTGATTAGCAAGAGATTTTACATATGACCATGACCTTCAATGTGTCCTTCACATTGAACTTGGAGGTCATTTAGAGGTCAAATATGAATTTTTAAATAGAAACACCCATTTTTGACCCCGATTCGTGATTTGCAAAAAATTTTACACATGAGTATGACCTTCACATTGACCTTAGAGGTCAAATATGAATTTTTAAGTAGAAACACCCATTCTTGACCCTGGATTCGTGATTAGCAAAAAATTTTACACATGACTATGACCTTTAGTGTGACCTTTACATTAACCTTGGAGGTGATTTAGAGGTCAAATATGAATTTTTAAGTAGAAACACCAATTTTTGACCTTGGATTCGTGATAAGCTCCAAAAAATTTGGAGCTTTATTGCTACATTTAGAGGGTTGACCCGAATTTGAAGATAGACCCATGGGACCCAAAATTTGTCTAAATATGTTACAAAGAGTGCCTGCATTAAATTCAAAAAAATTGGAGTGATATTTCCAGTTTTAAAGATGTGACCCGAATTTCAAATATGGTGTCAAAAATGGGTGTTTCTATTTAAAAATTCATATTTGAATTTGACCTCTAAATGACCTCCAAGGTCAATGTGAAGGTCACATTGAAGGTCATGGTTATGTGTCCCCCGATTTAACAACAACTTTTATTTAAAACTTTTTCTATTATTTTGCCTTCCAGTCGAATTATTCCCCATTAAAGTTTAAAATGGTCCACCCTGTATACAGGGCGTCCAAAAAGTCTCATCCCACCCCCGTATATCGAGAATGGCTAAAAATATAAGAAAACGCAAAAGCGCGTATCCCTTAGATTTAAGCGGGATTAGTTTTAGACTAAACAAATTTGGCCTCGTCCATCCGCTTAGGCTGGCACCGGCTGGATTCAAAATCTTAAATGAAGAAGTGACACCTTGTTTTAAAGGTCTTGTTAATACGAGTTCATTACATTTTAGCCAAAAAAAAAAATAATTACTAACCCTCACACTCATTCACAACAGGGCCGCATTAATGAGAAAATTTACATAGAAAAACTTTTATTTTTCAAAAAAATATTTGTATCATTCCATTTAAATTTCCCGAGAAATCTATTCTTTGTGTCAAAAAAACCACTTCCGGGATTCGAACCTGGATACTGATATTACCATTCGAATGGCCATGGACCCTTTTCTATCCCTAGAAACAAACAGAATTCCAAAGTTCCAAGCGGTTCAAAAGTTATGGGCACCGGGCAGGACTTCTGGGACATACTGTATACATAACTATCATGTATCTACACTAATACATATATTGTTAATATAATATATGCTATAATATACAAATAATATATTGTTAGAATCTCCAGGAAAAGGGCTATCCAGGTAAAGGTCTAGTATAGGTAACTATTTTTCACGAGACGAGAAATTTCTCGTGTTTTTACGAGACGAGACTTTTTGGTTTCGAGACGAGACAAGGATTTTGTCTCATCTCGTGCAAAAAACACGAGACGAGACAGGGCCTGTCTCGTCTCGTCTCGCGTCCATCACTAGGAAGAACAAGCAAATTGTAAAAATATGTTTTAAGGCAATTAGGTTTATTATTGAAAATAATAAACCATATATATATACTTTTAAATCTATAAAACCCCAGTTAGCTGGATACAGGTACCGACTGGGAGCTGGACGATGACCAAACCTAGCATTATAATATTCCTTATTTCCTATTATAATGTACATTAGGAAAAATAATTAATTCCTGCTTATGAAATCTAAATTTAATAGACAATGGAAAAAAATATCACACATAGCACATAGGTAATGAGTCTAGAGCGCCTGGAAAATCAAGCCCACTAGTACTCTGATAAAATTATTACGATTAGCGATATGAATAGAAGATGTTTAATTGGATACCTGTTAAACATCTAGGTAAATAACATACTACACTTTCTGTACGTTGGGAGGAAATGGAGAAAACTGGAACATGTAATTTTGGAGTTTCTTTCAAAGGTCTTAGAATAGATCTGCGCTTAAAATAATTAAAATATAAAATGGAGAAATATGAATTGTTCACACAGCGCTCTCCGGCAAATGGAAAGATACTCTATTTATGACGTCAGTATAAGATGGCGGATCCAATACTGTATTCAAAGGTTCTCCAAATATGGACTCGTAAGAAGGGGGAGGTAGATAGTCTTGAATAGGTGATTGCAGATTTTCTTTGCTGCCTTGACTAGCAAAAGATCTTGTGTCTTCTCCAGGTGGAATGGATAATCTTCCTGCTTCTAACTCGTGAATGTCCACAGAAGAAAAATCACTCGGATTTGGAACAGGCCTTCTTGGTCTGTCAAGCATCTGCAAAATAATATAAATATACTGACCAACAAATTAATATCGACGAACTTATTTCATTTGTCCGAAATGGTTTGGCCTAGAAAACTTGTTTGACCTGCAAACAGTGGGAACGGTATCTATGGTAAAACGTAAAATGAATCATTATGAAGCCAGCGTGTATGGCACGTTGCACGTTAAGCAACGTCCAGCGAGGTTGTTCTATGTGGGTGTCCACGTGGGTTCGCGACTTCGTGATGATGGCTATTTTTCCCGTCCAACTCAGGATGGGTGAGGTTAATGTGGGTAGCTGGTTTGCAAGTTTCCAGCGAATGGAGGGTAAAAGCCCATCTTGAATGACCGATAGATGTTAAAGACATTAGAGATGTTAAGCCAAATTAAAAAAAAAAAATTGTGAAGTTCTAGATTAGAATTGCTTGGTCTAGTTTTGGTTATTTTGTCTGCCGTTTTTATTTTGGAACAATATAGTAAAAAAGTGAATAAAGCCAACGAACGATACGTGGTGTTCCCAAGCGGTCACCCATCCAAATACTGACCACGCCCGAAGTTGCTTAACTTCTGTGATTGGACGAGAACTGGGGTATTCAACGTGGTATGACTGTTGGCGAAGAAGTACACTGATAAACTCAGATTTCGTTCTGTACCTAGTAGGTACAGAATCTATCTAATAATGAAACAAATGCATGCTAGGCACCTACTAATGCACGAGTAGCTAATTTGTGCAATATGGGAATCTGCGCTTTCGCTGAGCGCGACTGATTTCTTGTTCACATCGGAGACATTTAACTACTTATTAGATTTACAACCTCATTTAGAAAGATCTAGAATATTTGTAGGTACTCGGAAGTATTTATTTCTCGATATATTGCT
The DNA here is from genome assembly GCA_012654025.1 of Pachypsylla venusta. Taxonomy (NCBI): domain Eukaryota; kingdom Metazoa; phylum Arthropoda; class Insecta; order Hemiptera; family Aphalaridae; genus Pachypsylla; species Pachypsylla venusta. Next base: position 20,026,689 of record CM022878.1, on the reverse strand, counting down.
GAAGAAACTCAGATTACAAGTCCTTCCACAGCCAGGCTATTTCAACAACTTACCACAACTGTGCCACTCGACAGTAAAACTAATGATGGGTCTCCATCCAAAACGTTTATATCGGGACAACTTCCAGTTTCAGATGCCCTGTTTCGGTGAGCAGTGCACACTTTTCTCCAGAACGGGTGACAACAAAAAGCCATTAGAAGAAAAATCAATGGGATACCAATTATAAGAGATGGGCAGCTGTCTGCAAGGAGACGATTCTCGGTAGTATTATGGTTGCCCATAACTGAAAAGAAAATTCAAAAGGTGTTTACTAATTGGTACTTGTGTATTGTTTAACTATAATCAAGAAAGACAGAGAAGCGGATACACGGGGTGGATCAGAATGAAGTACGATATTTTAAAGTTCGTAAACAACATCATTGCTTAAGTCAGGGGTTCCCAAACTGAGGGGGCGTGAACGCAAGCCAAGGGGGACCCGAGACCAGTTGAATAATTATCATTTAGTTGAAATTTATGTACACAATATTTTTACAAAGGTAATTTTATTGAACATGATGTTTAGAAAATTTGAATGAGATAGCATTCAGCAACACATTAGAATTTTGAATGAGATAGCATTCAGCAACACATTAAGAGTTTTGAATGAGACAGCATTCAGCAACACATTAGTATTTTGAATGAGATAGCATTCGGAAACACCCATAGCCATTCATATTTTATAATGTAAAGGGAAGGGGGGGCCTGTTTCACTTCAAGAAAAGGGGGCGCGGTTCCAAAAAGTTTGGGAACTCCTGGCTTAAGTAGAGTTGTTATTCGAAAATACTAACAAATATGCCAAATTACTACCAAAGAGGATCGACTCGACTTTAATTTGACTCACTCCGATGGTGATATTTGGAGTTTTAATCTTCATTCCTCCCCCCCCCCCCC
>CM022878.1:19942466-20017278 GCA_012654025.1 Pachypsylla venusta | reverse complement strand
GTTTCATATGCTACTCAGTTAGACAATGATATTGGTTAACCGAGTTTCATATGCTACTCAGTTAGACAATGATATTGGTTAACCGAGTTTCATATGCTACTCAGTTAGATAATGATATTGGTTAACCGAGTTTCATATGCTACTCAGTTAGACAAGGATATTGGTTAACCGAGTTTCATATGCTACTCAGTTAGACAATGATATTGGTTAACCGAGTTTCATATACTACTCAGTTAGACAATGATATTGGTTAACCGAGTTTCATATGCTACTCAGTTAGACAATGATATTGGTTAACCGAGATTCATATGCTACTCAGTTAGACAAGGATATTGGTTAACCGAGTTTCATATGCTACTCAGTTAGACAATGATATTGGTTAACCGAGTTTCATATGCTACTCAGTTAGACAAGGATATTGGTTAACCGAGATTCTTTTTTCGAACAAGAATTCTTTCCAACCAAACTTTCTACTTGTACCAAACTTTCTAACTGTATACATATATATGAACTCCCACAGGTGAGTATTGACATTTGATACACTAACAATAGTTATAATATTGATTAGACATTTTTTACTAAATAAAGTATTCAGAAGAATAAATTCACCAAATTTCATCAGAATCACAAATTATTCAACGTGAGTGTGTCCATAATGTTGAAATAGATTTAAATATTTTTAAATGAGCTGCCTAAATGTTTTGTTATTTTTATAAAATTAGTTATTTCAATGAAGTAATTAGATGCATCACAACAGTGGTTAGAAATAAGTACAAAAACAAATTTTAAAAAAATAATAAAAATAATTGAGATCAGGCATTTTAATTTTCCTATCATTATTAAGATATATTTTGAAAGTTATTCAAATGGAATCCTGCACAAATGATGCAGAGATCACTTTGATTGGCTCATGCCGAGGGAAAAGTTTTAAAAAAGTTTTCAAGAAAATGTTTGCAAGGATTGGTAATCGTATTGATGATCCCGAGACGCAGTACAGAAATGAGAAGTTTGAAACATGTGTACTTTTTTGGTCACGCGTCAAACTATTTAGACTTTTAATTGAGCTGAGCTGTTTCTCTAAAAATTATCTTGGTTAAAAATTCAACAACTAATTTTTAGAAGAATAAAAATGTATTTGTTACACAAGCTTGAAAAGTTAATAGAAAGTGTATGAAGCGCGAACGAACTCTCAGTTAAAGCGCTTGAATTAAAAGAATAAATATGTTAACGTGGCTACAAAAGGTCAAGCATAGATGAAAACAAGCCATTGGTCAAGCCTACTAAAGGTTATAGGTAATTCTCAGGACATTTCTGGAATTATTGTTGGTTTTGATTGGATTTTCATATGAATTTGCATGCCTTATGTTGCAAAAATACCTCATTAGTGTAGCTACAAACGGGTCCGTATATTTTATTGCCTTTGAGTTACACATGCAAAATGTTCTTGTGTTTCTTTTACATGCATGAATATACATATCTTCAAATGTAAAAATCACTTGAATTTTGAAGAAGGAAAAAAAAATGGTCAGAAGAAAATACATTTTTATTCTTCAAGGAGAGGGAGGAAAATATTATTTTTAAATGGCACACTTACAACTTTAATTTGTACATTAATTTGCTTAAAAAATAAAATCTACTTAATTGTTTTTTAATAAATAAAAACAAACAAAATAAAATGAAATTGGTGAATGAAGATCATTTCTAAAAAAAAAATTGAGATAACTTGGAAAATCCTCGTTAGCGACGTCTGGTGGTCTGCGAGTACACTGAGCTATGACAAGGTACATACGGGACTTGGATGGTATCATCTGAAGGGAAAATGTAAGTTCAGCAAATCGACAAAATTAGAGTACAAGCAGTGCGAGAACAATAAATTTTAAAGGTACATAAGTTCAGAGGTGAAGAGAAGGATCCTCGTTATCTTAATTTATTTTAATTACTGATTGAATATAATTAAATATCTAATTGAACATCTATATTATCATAAAAATAATAATAAAAAAATTGATGTATAAAAACATCTATCACATTATGCTTTCTTAAAAACTAACATCGATATTTTTAATCAAGAGAAATTTCGAGCTAACTTAGGTGGTTGTTAAGCTGACTGAGTGGTCATCGTCAGGCTACACATGACTCCAACATATCTATCGCAATTATGTATTTAATATTTCACTTTTACTATTTTCAGATAAATTTACTCAGGTTGAATCAAATCCCGCATTGTCAAAGTTGTATCATTTGGTTACTAAACTCAAAGTAAGGTAAGAACGTTTCAGTTACCGAGGTCGTGCATGTAAAATTTTAATCAGCAGACGTGCATGTAAAATTTTAATAATAAACCTGTAATATTTAGAAGGTCCTGAGTTCGATCCCAAACCAATCACAAAAAAATTACATTAAAAACTGATAGCCATTGATTTTATTTGAAAATAGACTCTTGAAAACTCTTGATTTAGAAAATTATTATTAGACATTGCAAAAAATAAATAATTTGTCAACAATTCATTTCAAAAATAATTATAACAAAATTAGAAAGAAATTTAAAATTTACATTCAATTTATTTATATCAATGGAAAGGCTTGCGAGAACGCATTGTGGAGTACTACATTTGTGGAATACCTATTTTTTCACTAGGGGTGTATTCTGCCTCCGTTGGTTTAATTATTGTAAGTAGATTATTTTAAATACACACCTGATGTTCCTAAGTACGACTATTGGTACCTTAAACATTTTCCCACCTACATGATCAGAGTACCTATTGACCATTCTATTTCTATGAAATGTGGATACATAATCATGTATCACTGATAAATAATATTGACAAAAAATATTATTCTACTAATACCTAATTACATGAAAGTTATACTAATGATTTCGTGCACAAGAAGACTGTCCAACACTTTGTTAGTCATTTGAAGTTAAGGTTTCTTTGTTTACATCAGCATTTGTCTGTTCAAGTATGTATTATTGTTGCCTAAAATATCTTCTTGATTTGATATCTTCTTGTGCAGCATAGTTAATTCTAACTTAAATTAAAAAATATTTTGATTTGAAAAATTTAAGATAGTTAGGTAAATTTATCATCATTGCCTTTGTTAAAAACTTAAAATTTAAAGACTAGAATATTGGGGACATTTTTGTGTTTGTTTTATTTAAAATACTGATCATAAGTGTTCTACTTTATAAGCCATTTCGATGGATAAATGCTATGTACCTTCCTAATGTTCCATCGTTAGCATTTAATAGCAATATGAGGTCACAATAAAAATAAAGATGGACGAAATTCATCGCCGACAACATAAGGAAAAGTACGACGACTCAATCGGTATACCTACCTAAGTTGTGAGTCAGTAAACGCAATGTACTGGAAATGTAACTCGGCTCAGAAAATAATTATAATTTTCTGAACTATCAAGGAAAAATGATTGAATCCAAAGAAAAGGGTCTTTGAGGTTTTCAAATTTTTTGAAAGAAAATAAGCTCTATTTGAAAAAGTGTTTTTTTTTGTTGTAATAAACAGTATTTTAAATAAAATCTTAAGTAAATAAAAAATAAATATTTCATATTCATAAAAAATTAAATAATTTGATCAACAAAAACAATAATAATTATTTTAGATTTTTTTTTTTTTTTAAGAAAAAAATATATCAAAAAAATAAAAATTAATATCGGAAAAAGAACGATTGTGACAAATTATTTATNAGGAAAGGACATAGGCTACTTTTGGGGTTGAAACTATAAACGGCCATGCCTCTAAGGCGCCAAGCGAAGCGGGCGTATCCTGCTAGTAATGTATATATCAATTGTAATAAAGCAGAACGTATTTCTAATTTAGTTACAGCTGACGAAGGTAGTGTTATAAATTAGACGTGAGTCTCTGTCGCATTATAATAAAAGAGCATGTGAACACACACTTTTCATTGTTTGTTGACATGAGACAGGCGTTTGTGAGAGTAACAAGTGCGGAAATACATATCAATGAACGAGACACAATTTTACTATAAATATTTTTTAGTAAGAGAGATATGTTGGCCTAGGTTATGACATTCAATACAAATTTGATTTAATAGACAATTCACATGCAAATGAGTTACATTCACGAGTTTTATTTGATAATTACATTGGTTTGGTACTCAAGGTCTAGCAACTTGCTTTTCCTATAGACCGCTTTCCAGCTTTCATTTTAGAATTGATTTACCTAGAGACTGTAACAGCTCGCGTCATTTTACGTCCCCACGAGGACATGCATAATACTATCAAACTCTGCTGGAGGGCCCGTTGTCGTTGTCAACGTTGATGTTGATTCAGTCCTAGAATTTGATACACTTTTCAGAATGTCGTCTACAGATACAGGCGCCAGTTTCCAAGGAACTGACAGGTCTAAATCTAAATCATCTAATGAGTCGTTGTTGTTGAGCGGATCTAGGTCGGAATTGGATGATAAACTGAGTACGGAGCCCCAGTTTATACTTCTTGAGTCATCACCTAAACCTGAGTCGGTCTCAGATTCAGAACTAGAAGGGTAAGGAGTAGGTACACGCGGTGGTTCACAAGGTAATGCTTCACAAGGAGGTTCCGTCATTGGAGGTGGTGCACTAGGTGCTGACAATGGCATGGAGTTGAGAAGGCAACCTTCCTGTTCCATTTCTCGTTCTATCAACCTTAAGGTATTACAAATGAGCACAGAGCGATGCAAACTTGGATCTGAAAATTGTCTATATCTGCCCAACTTACACATGGAAATATTGAGCACAGCTAACCTCCTCTGTCGGTAACATGAAGGGCCTCGCGAGCACCAATTGTTTCTACCTTCACAACATCTATTACTATTGCTATTCCAGCTGCCGAGGTCTAGATATGACTTTCCATTTTCCTCGCACCGGATGGTTTGTTGAGCACCATGATGACTCCTGCTCGGACTATTTCTCCATTGTGAGTTCATACAGTATTCTTGACTTGGAGATAATGGCGTGTAAATGCTTTCCTGAAAACCTTTTCCAGAAGGGAAATATTCTTCTTCGCTGCACCAATCGTCCAGACGACCAACTTTATCTGCTGGTTCTTCCACAAATTCTTCTACCAACTTTCTTTTGCTCCCCATTGGCTGCACCCCCATATTACTTGAAGGATCCTGCAACAACAAATAAAGATCTTTCATTAGACAAGGATAGGATGCACAATTGTGAATACCGTATGAATCAGATGCGGGCCTAGAACATATAGGTTCTTTAGTGGTCACGCTAAAACATGCGTTGTAGTTTTAATAAAATTCAATTTAACATTTTTAAAAAATCGATCAAGTTATAACAATGACAGACCACCACTTTAGCCGCAAAAAAAATTGAAATATCAACCATTTTATTTTCAATTAGCGGTAGTGATAGAAGTGACATTTAAATGTACCAACTGGTTTTCATTCTACTGATATGGATTGAAGAATTTTACTGATTCAGACATATCGCAAAGTGGGACAGTCTGCTGTTGACATTGTTATCACTCGATAGCGGTCAAGACAAGAAGTAACTAACTTTTCACACAGGTATATTTTTAAAATCTAAATTCATCTCTCACTCAAACTGAAATGTGTGTTATATTCCTACACCAGGTTTTGAAAAATAATGTAGTTTCCATATAAGGTTCAAAATTTTCTTCGTTCGCATTTTTAATAATATAAAGGAAAAGGAGAGTAAAGGACAATATTGAACGCAACGATCAACCATATTGAAGAGGTGGTATTGTATTAGAAAGCAGAGACTATGAACACTACTCTTGGTAACTGCTATTGAAGTAGGCCATGCTATACAAGAGAACTTAAACAACAGACGTACCGACACGCCAAGTGAAATCGTAGAGACCAAGTAGATAAGTTGTTGCTTCACTCTCTGTCTTGAAGTAGTCGTTCGTTCTAGTCTCACCTGAGTCCAACATCTAACCTAACTGTGTACAGTATCCGACACTCACATTGTATATAACGATAATGTTTTTAGTTATGGACACCCATACTGAATATTATATAAAATGTGAACATGAGTGTTATCTATATGAAAAAGAAAACCCAAAGATCACTCAATCATTACACAATAAAACTGTTCAACCTAAGAGCTATAATATGGTTAAATTACACTGATGTGCCCTGAAAGTGACTGTGTATTTAGGTACTTAAAAACTGTAAATATCAAATTTGAAGGAGGTTTAAAAGTTGGTTAATTAAAAATAATAAACCAAAACTTGAATCCCATTTGTACCCTGCACGTTTCTTTTACAACAAAGTCTGTTCATATCGGATTAGATGAGAGAGAAAAACATCATACTTTGCCACTTCAAAATAATCATCTGATAAAAACAAGATTTCCCCACCAAAATCAGGAAATATTTCTTTTCAAAAAGAGGCCATTTAGAGTTATCCAAGTGTCAAAAAAGAGTTGGTAATATTACTAAACGTCCCTAATTGCGAAATAAATGGGCCGTATGAAATTAAAATTTTACGAAAATTCTATTTATAGAAAAGCAACAAGTATAACACACGTTACTTTGTTGATAAACAAAATTAGAAAGTAAACAAAAACATCAACAACATGTTGTCCTGAACAGAGAAGAAGCAAACGTCAGAATGAAGAAGAAAAAAAGTTACTTATTATGCAAAACTATACGCCGCGCCGCATGTCCCTAGTCAATTTACATACTCACTGAGAAAACTTTAAGAATATAGAAAAGTATATACATATACATAGATAATAAAAATCATCGTAGCAGACATAGTAAATAACTTTAACGTTATCTGCATAGCCATTCACTCCAAGCACCACATGGAGCAGAGAGAAAAAAAAAAACACATTACAAAAAAATATAAAAAAAGTTGAGCTTTCGGGCTACTTGTTGCAAGTTTGTTTACATTTCCTGTCTCATTCAGCACAGTGTAAATATGTTATTTTAGAAATGAGAGTTACAAGTGGTAGGAGGTGATCAATGAAAATAAATCGATTAGCATTGTCATCGAGTTTAATGGAAAGTCATGTTATCATGAGTGATATGAGGATATCAGTTGTAAATTATTTTCCTCCTAAATATTATAATAAAACAAGAGTTGCCAGCTGATTAAACATAAATAGTAGGTCTAATGGACAGACCAATCATCGCTAACAGTGTCAGATTGACTTATTATCGTCGACAGGTTTTCAAATCACATCAATTCTTATCGGATCGTCGCTAAAAATTCAAGTATTTAAAGTAAATCAACTTAAACCTAAATTGTATTAAGTATTCGCGGCTTTATTAAAAATTCAAGTTATAAACCCACTAACATAACTATTTGTATGTATTTACTAATGCACACTAAGTCGAAATTTTCTGCACGATTAGGTACATTTTTCTCTCAAAAAGAAAGTAATCGAAGCCTTTGCTGTCTCTAGTTTTTCCATTTTATGTAATTTTTTCCCTACGATAGGGTTCGTAATAGATATAGATTTTCATGTATATACCAACCTAAGGAAGTGAACTGGAAAAAGAAAGAAGTATGACTTACACCTACATAATACGATCAGAGATGACTAGTTTGTGGTTTTCTCGACAGACTTTATGTAACAGGTAATATTGTGGCCTAACTTGGAGAACTATATCCAGAGGTGAACTTTACTCATTTTCAAGTTGATTGATTGATTTTTTGTTGCTGTTTGTTTCGGACGGGGTCATTCGAGCGGGGGTTTTATCCTCCATTCGCTGGAAACTTACAACCCACATTGAACTCACCCAGCCTGGGTTGGGGTGGAAAAGTAGGCATCATCACGAGCGTTTAATTGCTAGATTGAAATTTAATTACTTAATTTATTTGTTCAGGTTTATGTTAAAATATAATTTACAATAGTGTTAGCTCTGAGATAGATAGAAAAATACACATCTTAAAGAACAACTAGCAGAAATTTCCTGGATGAAAGCTCTCTTTTGCAAGAATATCTACTCCATCAATTTTACCTTAAATTGTAGTGCCAACAACCGCACTGTTTTTTAGAAGGCGCCCTCTTCTAAAGATGCTATTTCCAACCTTTTGTCGAAGAGGGGGATGTAGTTGGATTCAAACCAACAGTCTCCTGGTTAAAAGTTCACCGCTTTAACCAATTAAGCTACTCAGGGCACTCGTTGCATAACGCTGAATTCAATAACGATAACCTACAGTAATCTGATTTACTACTAAATGTTACCAAAAACAAGTTGAAATACGAAAAGATTTTGTTAAAAATCAAAAATGAGACCTTTGCATTACTGGAAGAATGTAGTTTCCGCAGTGAAGAAGCCACCTATTCAAATGTGCGAAGGACAGGGGATTATAAACACTAATTTTACTGATACAACACGAAATCTTCACTTTTTTAAAAACAAAAATGTGAACAAATATTTAATAGAGAAAAGACTATGATTCGCTTTGAGAGTAAAATGTTTTCACATATTTCATATAAAAAAACTCGCCTAAAATGCGTTTTCCATCAATTATATGCAAAGCTTACCTTTTCAGATTGACAGTACAATATTAATCACACAAGAAACAGATAGCAAAAACAACATTAAGAAATAATTATCACACATATAATTCGACCACAAAAATACGAAAATTGAGAAATATTATTTTTTAAAACACTAAACTTTAATCTGACGTTCTAACCAATACACTGATCTTCCAACAAATGAACAAAAATGCGTCCCTTTTTAAAAATGAACAGTCAGACCCTCACAAAAAAATAAGAACCCATCTATTTCAAAGCAGAACAGGTTTTAGAAACACTAAAAAAGAACAAACCTAAAAATATATTTTTCAAAAGAACTCCACAGCCCTCCGTCTCTATATTTTCTAAAAATATACTGGGTAACCTACAGTGTAATTTAAAATGTACCTACAAATTGTGGGAAACAAATGAAGTAGGCATCAAACAAGTGGCGTTCATATAGTGAACTAAATATATATATATATATTTTAAAAAATATATTGAATTCATTAAATTTTAATAGACAATATAAAAGGTCTATGAGGACGATTCTTTATAGAGTCCTCCCGAGCTAATGGATGGTAAATAACACGAAACTGAGTAATATCATCGAAACATGTCCGCCCTACGGAATTGTATTTAACTCGCTTATTAGTGATCGGAAACAAGATTGAAGATTTCCTTTGTTTGGACACACAAAGGGACTTTTATTTCAAGTTCACCAAATTATTTTAGTAAAAAAAAAAATTAAATTATTATGTTAAAAAAAAATCGCTCGATTAATATCTTGTATGATGTTTTTGAACTTTATTTAGAATGTCGGTACAACCCGTCAACTCGACAGAAGTGACGTGACGTTAACGTTAAATTGTTTATAGTCAACCCTGTATACAAAGCACATTTCTTTTTCAAAAGGGCGAGAGACATTAGTAACAGAAAAAGGGAAGTAGGGTGCCTCTTGCTAAGGGTAAGGGCCTTTTTTGAAACCCCCTTTTTGAAATGCATTTGTCTTTCATACCCCTACATACGTAGATATAAAATATGAAATTTTTCCCTTCCTTTCTAAAAACTTCTCCCTTCGAATTACTTTATCTTCTCTTCGTTTGTACCGTAGTCCGTTTGGTTAGGTTTAGAACAACGTTACAGAACGCATTTTATTTTATTTTTTCAAGGGAGGGAAAATTTACGATGTATGTCAAGATTTTCAATCTATAATAAAATACGATCTAACAAAAGCCGCCGTGTTCTAAGGCTTAAGGCATATTCTTCCCTGCCAGTTTATAAGGTTTTTATTCAGACCGTTTTGCTGATTTCATAGCAGTCCTTCATAATACTCAGTATGTTTTCTGTTGAAAATACCCAGTGCAAAGGATATATACTATGCACTAACCCTTGCCCAGTATCTATATAAATAAAAGCTGGCGAAGCCTACTTAGCCATTTTACGAAAGTGGATATAGAAATGATACTAGTTTATCATAAATATAATATATCCACGTTGACTTTTCCAAAATTGGTTTAAATTTTTCTGAAAAATAAAACTGAAGTCAAAGAGGAAATGTATTTGAGTCTTTTAAATACTACAACATTCCTTCAGGGGTCCATGATAACTTTCCTCCAAGAAAAGCGGCACCACAATGTCGATAATGTAATTCGAAAGTACACTAACTTAAAGGCAAGTTGACAAAGAAAAGAAATATCGTAGAGTTGAAACGATACCTCACTTCGTTCGGTCAACGATTGCGAACGTCGTTCACATTCATCTCGCAGAACCAAAAACATTGAGATCAAGCTAAACGCTAGTTTTGCAACGCCAAGAAAACCAGCGTGCTATAAACAGAACAACAATAATAAACCTTGAGGATTTATTGCAAAAATGAGAAGGCCATTTTGTTTGTGGAAATGAAAAAAAGGTAAATACGAACATAAAATTATTAATACTTGCCGCATATAGGAGGCTAGTAGGTATATATTGGAGGTCATACATTTCATGCAGAAATAAAAAATAAACACATAATGTCAATATCTTCAAAACAATTAGAGTAATCAATACAATCATGGGCAACTAACGGTAGTGGATAAGTATACAAAAAAGATATATGATTTAACCTGGAGCATAAGTAATCAATACAATCATGAGCAATTAACGGGAGTGGATAAGTGTACAAAAAAGATACATGATTTAACCTGGAGCATAAGTAATCAATACAACCATGAGCAATTGACGGGAGTGGATAAGTGTACAAAAAAGATACATGATTTAACCTGGAGCATAAGTAATCAATACAATCGTGAGCAATTAACGGGAGTGGATAAGTGTACAAAAAAGATACATGATTTAACCTGGAGCATAAGTAATCAATACAATCATGAGCAATTCACGGGAGTGGATAAGTGTACAAAAAAGATACATGATTTAACCTGGAGCATAAGTAATCAATACAATCATGAGCAATTAACGGGAGTGGATAAGTGTAATTAACGGGAGTGGATAAGTGTACAAAAAGGATACATGATTTAACCTGGAGCATAAGTAATCAATACAATCATGAGCAACTAACGGGCGTGGATAAGTGTACAAAAAAGATACATGATTTAACCTGGAGCATAAGTAATCAATACAATCATGAGCAATTAACGGGAGTGGATAAGTGTACAAAAAAGATACATGATTTAACCTGGAACATAAGTAATCAATACAATCATGAGCAACTAACGCCAGTGGACAAGTGAGGAAGAACTTCAAGCTCTCACTACTATTAGCTGCTGATCCAAATAAATGTAGGTAAAAATGCTACTTTTATGTGACTCTGTCGCTTAAAGTAGCATGCGTTTGTATTCGCGCGTAATCGCTTTCAAAGGACGGCCGGGGTTATTATAGGAAACTAACATTAAAGGGATAAGTTAACAACGCGGTCCCATCTTTAATCAAGCTATCTTCAACAACCCGGAAGCTATTACTAAAAGAAAAGTAATAGTGTAAACATTTTGAAAATAATAAAATATTGTGTCAATCGTTTCAAATGACCCAAATAAAAAACATGACTTAATCTACAAAACAATGAAAGGTGATTAAAAATAAAGAAAAGAATTATGGAATAGACGGTGATACAATTTTGAACAAAAAAGATAAAGCATATGTAATACGAGTAGACCCAATAAATACCTACAACACAAATAAAATAAACCAATAAATCAAAGCGTAAAGAAGATAGATATATGTATACAGGAATAGGTAATAATGAATGCAATGAGTTCAATGAATGAAATATTTTAAAGATAAATAATACGCCTGCCTATTCACATAATATACACTTGTCTTGTTCATTTTAAATCTCTTTATGATATAATGTGATTTAGATTACTACTGAGTTTTGTTTTTATTTCAACTAATTGCCAACAATGTGCTCATAACCTCAAACTAGAAACGAGCTCGTTTGTATTTTATTCATTGGCAGTTTATGTTTTTCATAGATTTTTTAATCGGTTCATATTAACTGGTTGTCTTCCCTTACTGCTTCTATCTCTTTAACAGTTTCCAAACAAAATAATCTATTTCTACTGTTGTCTTATTCGGAAAAACTGTTTTCGCACATGATGTGCATAAAAAAATTAGACTCTTGAGTGGAAGGTTACCACTAGACTAGGTTAATGCCTGATGCATTTTCTACCACCTAACCCTTAGAGCTCTTATTTATCACATCTGTTAAGCGAAAGTCTTTGGAGACTTGATATTGTTTTCGGGAAAACTTTTTCATAATAATTATTCGTCTGGTAGTAGACATGAGATTGCGAAAATAGAAAATAATATATTTTTACTTTTTGACTTCCCAGCGAAGTATTAAACCCCGTTTAGAGTAAAATTAGACGTTTTGGCTAGGAGAAATTGAGAGCTTTTGAGTCTGATGAATGAAATTCTTGTTGTTTTTTTATGTAGTTGGTTATTACTTCGGAAATGATTCTAATGATAGCGAACGCCAAACTTTTTTCTAAAATGTTGCGTACCAAAATGTATTCCAGGATAACAGTTAGTGCAGATATTAATTTTGTGTAGGTAACTTCTACTTAAATTTTTCTAAAATAAAAGACCAGTTGTCCTCTTTCAGAGTAGCTCTATAAAATATTGTAAAACACGTTTATTCTGCTTTTAGTTTGGATATTTAGCAAGCTGTCTTGATCCAAATTTCAGCAAACAGTCTTATTCCACGTTTCAGCCATCTGTCTTAATCCACGTTTCAGCCAGCTGTCTTAATACACGTTTCAGCAACCTGTCTTAATCCACGTTTCAGCAAGCTGTCTTAATTCACGTTTCAGCAAGCTGTCTTAATTCACGTTTCAGCAAGCTGTTTTAATACACGTTTCAGCAAGCTGTATTAATCCACATTTTAGCAAGCTATCTTAATCCAAATTTCGGCAACCTGTCTTAATACACGTGTCAGTAAGCTGTCTTAATCCACGTTTCAGCAAGCTGTCTTAATTCACGTTTCAGCAAGCTGTCTTAATTCACGTTTCAGCCAGCTGTCTTAGCAAGCTGTATTAATCCACATTTTAGCAAGCTATCTTAATCCAAATTTCAACAAGCTGTCTTAATCCACGTTTCAGCAAGCTGTCTTAATTCACGTTTCAGCCAGCTGTTTTAATACACATTTTACCAAGCTGTATTAATCCACATTTTAGCAAGCTATCTTAATGCAAATTTCAGCAACCTGTCTTAATCCACGTTTCAGCAAGCTGTCTTAATCTACGTTTCAGCAAGCTGTCTAAATTCACGACGTTTGCAGCAAGCTGTCTTAATACACGTTTCAGCAAGCCGTCTTAATTCACATTTCGGAAAGCTAGAGTAATATGTTCCAGGATCAAGGTTTTTGTTTTTTCCCGCCTAAATTTATTATTTGATCACGTATTGGAAAACCGCGAAAGACCTAAATTATAGCAACGATGACGCGCAGTATTGAGGAGATTGTGCTCTTGAAATTTAATATACAGAAAGAAACATCAATATGTGATATATTCACATCTATGTATCGTACTGTCTTACATAATGTTATAATATTCTATCTTTAGAGCCTTTTTCAAATATTGGTTTAAAGATTTTTTTTTTTTTTGTTAATGAAGAGTCATTAACATTTCAAATCTTACAGAACATCCTGTATGTTCCACAATACAATACAGCCATCCAGTATTTATTTTATAAAAAGGAGAGAGCGTTGTATATAATAATGATGGTAGAATAAAAAATACACAAGAATTATATATAAGAGAGAGACAGAGAAAAAGAAGCAACCATGGATGCGTTTGAGAGAGATAGAAAATATTCATCATAAAAAAATATATGTTATAGTCCAAGTTCAGAAAATATTAAGCCCGAAAGTTAACAAACGCAACGGGATGAGGTGGTACAATCAGTAATACTCAGGCCGAGGTTGGGTGAGTTGTAATTAGTAATTCAAAGGGATAAAAAAGTGAACATTTTTTATACAAGGAAAGAGAAGAAATGTAAATATGTACGAGTATGTATACTCGTATGATATAGACCGTAGCCTGTTTTTAGTTTTGAACGAGAGTGAAGATTTCTTATTTTTGAATATAAATAGTATCTATCTTACTTTCATATCATAAGTGGACCAAAGCTCATCCTTAATGAAAATATACTTAAACATCGAAAATAAAATCAAAAAATTTAATCTGTTGGAAATTAAAAACTTTTATTAATAAAATGGAAAAAGATGCTTCAATAAAATGAAACCAAGTTAACGTGATTCGGTTGTTGTACGCAACCTATACACCAGATAGCAGAAGGTAAAAGAATGTGTTGGAGAGAGAATATAACCAGTTTCATATTATATTTGTCGAGGTCATCCAGTACTCCCTCTCCCACCTGGAACCAGACCGCCAACTCAACGTTCAACCTCTGTTGAATTATTCCTCCTATAGCAAACTACAGAGCTATGGTATTGCTAGCTGAACATAGGTATGATATCTATCTACCTGTGATACCTTTTTGTGTTCTGTTCCAAAAAGGTATATTTTGCTTCATGTCCCTTTTCCATTCTTTTCCCCTGAAAGTAGATATTAAAGACAGATTCCTTTGTATTCATATTATTTAATTATTCAAATTATTTTGAATTCAAAATACAGTATTGACCACCAAACACTATTTTTTTATTTGGGATTACCATTTGTTTGTCGATATTTTTAACCCAATTTTCTTTATTACTTAATTTGGTTTAAAATAATCTGAACCAAAGGAAAGTCAGCTTTATCAAAATCGACCAACTTCATGCATAATTGTAATGTTATGTACATCAATTCTTGGGGGCTAATAATTGGCATGGGCCGCTAGAACCAATGTTCTTCATTAGAATATGATTGCGTCAGTATCAAATGGGAAAAAACGTGTGACAGGTTAAAAAAAAAATATACGAACACGGGGCCTCAGAAAATTATTTCATGAAATCTAGGTTTGTGTTGCCTCTGAAATAACAACAGCAAAAAACAATAGTGAAAGAACATCAACGGCGAAACGAAAGCTAGAGGGAGATGTAGAATCACATTTCTCAAAGAGTGAAATGATTGGGAAATTTGCCAACAAAAACTAGCTCGAAATATCTTAAATTCAAGTTCATCACAGCTACGTCATGTTTGTATACAGACAGCGTAGGTCAAATTGGCGGAGAATATTTTGACACGAGAAAACAAATTAAGAGAATGAAGTAATAAAGAGTGTATTATATTCAGGTGGAATGCCCAACAGACTAGTTTGAAATTCAATGCAAATGATAGAAATCATACTTCTCCCAAATGTTCGCGGACAAATAGCAAACATAATCTTTTCAGGGACCTGGTTAAACTTTGAGACCATTTCACACTCCCTAACTACAATTCACTTTCCAACTTCAAAAACACGATCATAATGAAAAAGCAATGTCTCTTGATATCTAATTCTTTCTTATGCAATGTAATGTTTTGAATATATGTCGTTCTTCATTTCTCACAGGCCGCTAATTGGATATGTCTGATGTAGTTTTATTTGAATAAGATTGCTTTTCGTCTATTATGTGGAAACTGTTGAAAGAATGAAAAAATGTTTTGGTAATTCCAATAACAATGTCTTTTACACGCCCATTTGTATTAAGAATAATCTTATAATTGAGGAAATATAACATTGCACTTGTTAACCTGTTAGTACTGTCTTTATCTAAGTGTGCCTCAATTATTTTTAACCCGGGAGTAAACTGACTGCATGTCTGTCAACAGCAGTTGATGTGGTGATAGTTCAATATAGCAATGATAGATATATCAGATTCTTTGCTGACTCAAATTTTAGAAACAATGACAATGAAAATATCCACTCTGCATTAATGATAATTGACAATGGGGGGACAATATGCACGATGTCTGAGCTTCCTAGACTATTTGTCGCCCTGTTAAAAAATGATAAAATTATTCCAATTAGATTCATTACTTCGGGTAACAGACCATTTATTGGCGTGCATGTTAAGAGCAAATCGTACTTCCACATAAAGTGCTCTGTACAGTCGAAATCTCTTTCTCATTATTATGGCCAAAATTGCCACAACAATACTAAATAAGTCAAATTTCATAGGGCTACTACATAATATTACCGTCTTTCAGATAAAACAAATTCATAATTCACATTCAGGTAATAAAGACAATTTGTGCCACTGGCGTATACAAGGGACTCCGGGGGTAAATTTGAGAAAATCCACAATGTTTTGTCTCGTCTCGGAGGATAAGCTAAAGGAAAGCCTCTCACGGGAAACCGAAAGTTCTGGCCACAACCTTGTAGTGTCATTCTTAACACAACAGGATTTTGTGTTAAGGAAATTGTAGGATTCGGTTGACATCCTTAGAACACCGAATCTAACAAAGGATGACAACAAGCGCTTCTTGCCTACCAGCGCTAAGTGGACACCTCCTTGTGTTTCACCGGTCGTCCTATTGTACTAGGTACGACTAAAAGATGAGGCTACTATGAGCGACTTCAAGCGACTATGTTTTAAATCCTCCTGTAGTTGGATTCGTCTCTTATAGACGTTAGACTGCAGTCGTTCGTAGTAGAGCATGATCTTATACTCGCTTCAAAAGGACGACGATAATACAGATTTGAGAATCATGCCCATTCATTACAGGGGATCAATAAAATGAATTATTGACAAATTTCGGATAAATAAATAATGATCGGCCTGAGTTACCGTCAAGAGATGATTCATTAACAGGTAGGAGGTGTGTTATAAGCACAAGTGAGTCAATGATCTGTTAAACTAATAATTATACAAATTCATTCTCGTCTGAGAGAATTAATAAGTAACAGACTATTAAACATTCATAAAGAAAGAAATAACCGTAAATATAGGAAAAAACTTCATCACCTTGAATTATGTGTAGACATTATGATTAGGTCAGGTGTAATAAATAATAACCATCCCATCCACATGGAGTACACGTTCACAAAGAACATATTTGGAAATACAAGAACCGCAACAACAATAGTAAACAATAATATATTTTATCTCAATGCATGAAGTAAATGTAAAGATCATTCATTTGTTTATATACTTTGTTATATACTTATTTCTATATACTATCCTAATCTTATTGAACTAGACATTATGTAGACACTCCGCCGCATTTATTATTTTTATTGACATTTTTATGTCTGTTGCTTTGTAGGAATAACATTAATTATTTATTCCACGTGCTTCCTATTGAGAAGGTTTATCTGTGTTGTTTGTTTGTGACTTTTGCTAAATAATAGACTTTCAATAGTGGACTGAACCAAGTAAGATTCTGTAATATCTAGGAGTTTTAACAGTTATGTCGCTGAAGGATGAAAACAGAACCCTATTAATGAGCTTATGATGTCCGTTGGGCACGGGGACAGAGACTCTCCGGCTCAGCTTTATTAGGTACAACAACGAAAGAGATTTCAGCAAGATTGTATTTTAAAAAAAAATGTTTTGTTTTTATATCATCCCGATGAATCGAAGAGGGGTGAAGAGATAGGAAACGAGAAAGCTAAGACTATCCGAGAAGGATTTTTTTCCAAAAAATCAGTCTCCGAACTAAAACCAAATATTCTTTACTAATGGTCTTGCACTTTGAACTTCACAGGATTACTTAACAGAGATATATATTTAGACCTGAGGTTGCAAAGTTCCGTATTCTAACTTAGTGCACGCATCGTGCATTAAACATAGCATCACGCATTATGTTGACGATACATATTTGATGAACGATTCGTGCAATATATTTTTAGAGTTAGCCAAGAAAACTCTGCTTCGCGGCTCAGTCTAACGACATAACCACGCTGACACGCCGGTTCCCATGAGATGATTCACATTAAAGCAACGTCGGCCGCGTTAAGTTTTCGGATGTCCGCTCAGGTGCACTACGTAATGTTGGCTTTTCGAGATGCACTGAACCTTGTGAGGGGATCTGATTAGCTGTTGTTGGTTGTTGTTTACAACGAAACGGTTAGGGAGGCTATATGTATATTATCCTAGTTATAAAAATAGGAGTCTCTTTCGTTGTATCTCGGCAATGTAAAATACAAGTAGGTACTTACACATGTGTAAATAAAGAATAACTAATGAATAAGAACAACAAATTAATAGGATGGAAGACTCAAAGACACATATTGAGATTATCATTTTCATTGTTTACAGCTATAAATCATAACACATGTCAATGAGAATTAGTTGGGTAATCAACCAACAGAAGCTAAACTGATATTACCTATGTAACATTCCAACCACAATATACAATAAGTCTATTATAATGTCAAAACTGTGTCAAATCATAATGAAAGAACAACAACAACATACCACCCCTCAATAAAAATTGAATAATCTCCGTTTTACAGGAATTGAAAAGTATATAAATTAGATAAAAATAGAATCACCCTTGGGTTAAATGTTATGCCACCTGATTTTTGAAGTGTGGCATACTAGCTTACTACACTTGTTTTCCCATTCTTTGAAATTTATGACATTTTAAATAAATAGAAACCGCACCGCAAATGAAAAACTTTATCTTTTATTTTCAATCTAGGTCACTGCACTTTTTATTGTGAGTGTTATTTTTTTATAATCTTTCTCTTTTTCTTCTTCTTCTCCTCTTTCTCTTGGAATATACAATTTTTGTTAGATGGATAAGTGAAAAAGACAAATCGTCTTCTTTAGTTCTACAACATCAATTGGCTATATCATTGTATAGCTTACCATTTAGTAATTTTAAAAAACGCCCGTTGAGAACCCAAAGGGGCAAAGGTGTTGACTAAATTTTCTACATTTTGGGCGGTTTTTGCTATACTTTCAATTTACTCCGTACTTAACCTTAAGATGGTTTGCTCTACATGAGAAGAAAATTAATTCATTGGTAGTAGTCTAAAGACCATGAAAATCGAAACAACCTTCAGTTTCAAATTCTCTATGAGCATTATCTTTTCACTCATAGGGCGATTCAACCCGCGGAGGGGCTTGTTCTACTGATGGCAGGAATGGCAACCTTTCTGGTCAAAATAATGTGTGGCAATGGTCCGTTTGTCAACAGTATATCTATTAACTTGTCACCTTAAGTAATGCACAAATCTTTAATCAAGCTTGATCGTATGGCATCTGCTACTACAACAACAGCGGGATGAATAAAAAGAAATGTATGACCTGTCCATAACAATGGATTCACTGCAAAATCATTATCAAAAAGAATAGATATTAGTCATACTCCCAAGATTATTAGTGACAGGTTGAAAACAAATCATCTTTCCTTTTATGATATCGCCTCACTGTCTGATCGGAACAGACAGAACAACAAAACATGAAAAAACACGTTTTATTTATGGTAAATTAAAAAGAATTATATAACTAAGAACTGATGACTATATTCTCAATGATGTCTGTCAGAGTGATTCGGCCATAAAAAAAGAGATTTGTTTAATTAATAGTTAAAGCACGTTGTTCATTCATAAATTATAGTCAATAAATAGTTAAATACAGTTGTAAGTAGTAAGAACAACATGATAGTAATCATGAAACACATGTTAGGGATTCTATTAATAATAACCACGTGAGAAATGACCTTATCTAAACCAAACCGCATCGTTATCAAGCCATATTAGGAATCACCAGAAAGATTGATGGACGAGTTCAATTAACTTGAGTGTGTATCTAGATAACACAACGATTAGCAGAATCTATAATTCATTGAGTACAGAGATGAGTCAGGAGAGAATAAGTGGCAGACAAGATGAAGGTGGCGTACCTCCAGGTGAGAGCTATCCAACACACTTGTGAATGTGCAAGTGCACATATTATCGGGACTTTTAATATCGCCTTAGAGACATGGGTTTCCTGTGTGATTAATGTTTTCAATTTCATTGTGTCCCTTTATGTTTCTTCTGAAGATACTAAAAAGGGTCAAAACTTTAGGTACCTTGCAGCAATCAATAAATGTTGACATGTTTATAATCAAATCTGGGACCTTCTACTTCGTAAGCAAACAGTACTCCCTCCATATATGGAACATCTTTGTCGAAAAATGATTTTCCTTCTGGAATTAGAGGCTATCGTTCCTTACAATTCCGATCATTTGATAACAACTAAGTTTACATTGAAATTAATAAACACGACTAACGATAAAGAAGAGCGGAAGAGAGATCATAGTAGAAAATCCTAGCCAAATGTCATGATATACTATATAGCAAAACAATGAAAAGAGAACAAAATCTGATTTGTTCCCATCCCAGAGAATGGTTTGGTTTACAACAGAGCATGGGGAAGTCATTTATAGAAAGGAAATCTGAACGATTGCCGCTGGAAAGTAAAATTAAACAAAATAATTTGGGCAAAATGAAAAATAGAATACGAAATCTACCTAAAACAATGAACCTCTTGGTTCATTTGAGGAAGGAAACAAAAATTGTTGAATTTTGTTTGAAACATTATCAATCATTATGTAGTTATGTTGATATCAGCGTTGTCATGGAAACTCTCACACATGACATTGTGGAATAGAATTTTCCATTTTCTTATTTACTACATTCAGCCAGGCATTTTCATTTTTCTTTCAATACAGACTTTATAAGCTTTTTCCTTTTTCTTACTCTCTCTCTCTAAAAAAACTTTCACAACTTTTTACTATTTTACAAACATTTACATTCTTATCATTGTATGAAACTTTCATTCATTTATTTTCTTTCTTCTTCTTCTTCTTCACAGGAAATATTCTTTCAACCCCTTCTCCCTATTTTCAATTCAAAGACTTTCAAATGACCTTGACCAACTTTTTCATCCATAATTAGTTTTCTCGTTTTATTGCCGGCATTTTTTATATTTGAAAAATATGATTCTACAAAGGCTCGTCGCTATTTACATTAAATCAAATTAAGACGAAAGTTTCCAAATTTTGTGCTTCTACAGGATTTGTCTACGTACAAGAGTGCGTCTAAACTAACCGTTTCAAAAGAGTAAATTACCACGTCCCATCCCGTATATATGAAAAGGAAAA
This sequence comes from Pachypsylla venusta, assembly GCA_012654025.1. Lineage (NCBI taxonomy): Eukaryota > Metazoa > Arthropoda > Insecta > Hemiptera > Aphalaridae > Pachypsylla > Pachypsylla venusta. The sequence goes on along the minus strand of CM022878.1, from coordinate 19,996,273 downwards.
CAATCAAGAAATTAGAATCTCCATTAAAAGTTTAAAGGAATGTCATAATCGGGGTGTCATTTTTCAAGATGTCAATGTATCCTATACATAGAAATGTTGAGAAATGTGAAGGGAGTATACAAAGCCTTTTGGAATGCCAAATACTTAAAACATTCTTAATGGAGCACTCCGAAGAGAGAAAACTTCTGTAATCATCTGGAAGGAAATAGAAAAACTTCTGGGCTATCTGAAACTAGTGTGTGACAGACGACAAGACAATCAAATAAAAATCGAGAGAGAGCTTGAAAAAGACAGAGGAGTTTGTTAGTATGAAGATTGCAAGTACGTAATAAAAAGTGAAAGCTAAACCGACAAGCTAACATCCCAAGTCAGAAGAGATCTCTCAGACCTTGTAGATTCTATCCTCACTCGTCGTATGTTTGTGTGTATGCTTGGAAGCTCTTCATTTCAATGCTGGTTGGCAAATACACTACACCTACCTACAACTATTATGACTTGGTTGGATTGATAATTAGAACATTGGTTAATAAGTGCAATGAACATGTCAGAAAAGATAGTGTTGCAAGGAAAATAAAACAAGAGCTCTGAGCAACCCTCGAATAGATTTAAAATTTGGGAATGTTTCATTAATTCGAAAGTCACATTCGTTCTTCTTCTTTTCTTTTGGGGGGGGGGGGGGGGGNGGGGGGGGGGGAGGGGCATCTGGTGATATCCTTCTTTAAAAGTTCCTTGGGACGAGGAAGAACTTGACGAATTTGGGGTGGTTTCATGTTGGCAAATATCGTTCGCGTCCAAATGACGATCTCATTATCTTTTGTTAATTAATAGAAGATTAAGTTTTGCTGTTGATTCCTCGAAAAATGTTTTCTTTGATAACGCGAAACAGCGTGTGGCATACAATGTTTTCTCACTGCACATAAAAACAATTTTTTCACTGCAATACCATGCTTATTTTACAATTTTACATTTCGCACAATTATGCAAATTGATCCATGTGACATACCAAAATATGTTTTTTCCCTTCGGGTCACATGGTTAGGTCGGATTAATTTGTTTATACGAACTGTAAACAATCAAACGAAGTGCTGGTGTTTTTTCAACATAAACTTTTGTTTACCGCATGAAAAAACTGACCCAAGTGCAAGTGCCAATGCCCAAGAATGATTTGATCAAGAGGATAATCGTCAGGTATGTGCGGACACAATTTGTTCTACATTGATTTATTTTCAAGTTATTTTACATGCCAACATAAACAAAAAAGGTAAATAATAGGTATATGTACATACTTATAATTATCACACAGTCAAAATCAGGTTATTCAAGTTCGTTGAATGATTGAATAATAATTCATCATTTACTACCTTCCCGCTCCGCCGCAATGTGCATAGTATATTGTAAATTCATTATTTTTTCATTCATTGTAGAGTGGGTCCTTTCTACTATCACTATTTCTTTTTGCTTTCTCAAATATTTTTGATCTACAGCTTTTCTATTTGATATTATCATCTAGTTTTAAAAACACAAAGCATTGTTCACGGATATTCTTTAAGACATATTCGTAAATAAGCGTACATTACCAAATTACCAAAGTAATATTTTGCTCTTCGTCTCGCAAAAAATTATGGTAATGGGTACGCCAGAAAAAACTTCGGTTGGGACCCCAGGAAAAATGAAAAATTTTCCGGCTCCTTTCCAAGATCCTAGTATATAATGACGAATTTTTAAATTTTTGTAAGGAATTTTAAAACATTGTGATAATAATGAGAGAGCATTGTGACAATTAACTGCCACACAGTCCACAAAGAAGAGCCATACCTCTAAGGCACCAAGCAAAACATTTAATAATGTAAAAAAAAAATCCTCCAGAGCAGAGATAAACTACTAAAAAACAAAAGATATTGACGAGTGAAATGTGTGATATTTGCATACCTAATTGATTACAATTTTATTTCTATTTCACTCTCACTTGTCACCTTTTTTCATTTGTTTGTTAAGCAGTTAGTGATAATTACATTTTCATTCATTCATAAATACAAAATTAGTTCACTATTCTTCCTAGCCCATGTTTGTAATGTAATGAGACAGTTAAACTATATTTGGGAAGGTCAATGTTACGATTGAATTGTAAAATAGTTTTGATTTCATTTCCATTCATTGTAGTGACAATAAAACCTATTTACTCGTTCTTATATACTTAATGTAAAGAGTATGTAGTTTATATATTTGGCAATGTTTGTTATCAATCTATCATTCATTCATTCACAGATATTAGAACAATGCTATATTCTTAAAGCAATATTAATCTTATCGGTTGAGATTTTAGCGAAGCTGCGTCTTAGCAAATATTTCCAACACTAAACATACAAAAAATGTTTTGTGTTAACTTTCTTTCACGCAGTAACAGACCAACGTGAATCTATCAATTTGACAGATAGTCTGAGCAAAACATTTTATAATACACTGTGACAAAATTAGCGGAACGCTCAATTTTTCTCGATTTTGCAACCGATTTTTATGTTTTTTGACCATTAAACGTAATAATTTTGACGGGATGTATTTATTGATAAGGAAAGGAAAACAATATTTTAGATGTTATTTTTCAAAATGGCGACATTTGTTGGGAAAATCTAAAAAAAAAATGACGAAAATAGGAGCATAGCAAGACTCGGACTTTTGCAATATCTTAAGATTCGCTTCAAATTTAGTAATCTCAATTGCATGAATTGCCAACCTAGGCTCAAATAAGGGCTTCTACTATCCATGGCATGCTCCAGATCAGACCAACTGCGAACTCCATCCCACTCGTCTCTTTTGAGCTCCGTAATTGTCATTGGTCTGAATTCCTTCTACCACAACGCCCTTTTTGGGTGACCCTAAACGTATTCTGGCTAATGTGGGGGATGGCAAAGACCTTCCATACGGGACTCTTCCAGATATGAGCGTACGCGGTTTCCAACGTGTGGAAACACCTTGTCGTGCATTAGCACAAGACCGATTGAAATAACCTGTCGAATGGCACGACAATATCGCCTAAAATATCTGACACTTATCTCTGAAACACCCCGGTCCTGTTAAACACACAGGATCATGCACATCCCCAAAGTTGTGCCCCCCCCCCAACATGATTGAACTGCCACCATATTTCTACTTATCTCTGAAAAGTCTGACACCCCGGTCCTGTTAAACACACAGGACCGTGCACCTCCCCAAAGTTGTGCCCCCCCCCACCCATATGATTGAACTGCCACCATATTTCTACTTATCTCTGAAAAGTCTGACACCCCGGTCCTGTTAAACACACAGGACCATGCACCTCCCCAAAGTTGTGCCCCCCACACACAACATGATTGAACTGCAACCATATTTCTACTTATCTCTGAAAAGTCTGACACCCCGGCCCTGTTAAAAACACACAGGACCGTGCACCTCCCCAAAGTTGTGCCCAAAGATTGAACTGCCACCATATTTCTACTTATCTCTGAAAAGTCTGACACCCCTGTTAAACACACAGGAACTTGCACATCCCCAAAGTTATGCCCCACCCCACAACATGATTGAACTGCCACCATATTTCTAAGTTACGATGATGTTGCACTGCGCGCATCGTTCCTTGTGACGTCTCAGCACTTTAACCCTTCTGTCTTCAGGTCGCAGACAGAATGCACACCCATCGGTGAACATTACTTTACCCCAATCCCCTAGTTTTATGCATATTCGCGCCTCTGCACTTTGTGAGCCCTGACGAGCAGAGGAGCCTACATGGCTCGGTAAGAACCTATTCCACCATCATTGAGTATTTTGCTGACAGTTTTTGAGCTAACATTGACACCTCGAATTTGTTGGACCTCGTTACGCATGGTTTTGCGGGTTAAATTGCGATTATGAACACACAGAAATTTCTCTGTGTTCATAATTTGTTAGAAGAACAGAGAACACATTGGACTCAACTACTGTTAGTGAAAAGTGTTAAAATGCAAGAAAAATAGTAATGTACAGTGTACAGGTGCAATATCCCGTCACAATATGGTAATGGTGTTACTTCATCTAGGTGTAAGTTATCACCCGCGTACATAAAGTTATCATAATTTTATAACCACAAATCTGTTTTATTGCTACAGAAGCAGAATTATACCTACAACCTATGTTATTATAAGCAGACTTAATAGACACAGAGCTTTGAAATGATATTGTTGTTGAGAATTGCAATGTTTAGTTTGTTCAGCAATTTAGGGCTCACTATAAGTTCTTAGTTCGAGAGCTACAGAAAAGAACGTTTTGTTTACAAAAATATAAGCCGAAGTAGGAGCAACGTTGCTACTTATTCTTTTCATTACCTACATGACAGGACCTATTGCTATAATGATCATCTACGAAAGTTTCTTGGCTGTAGTCTAATCTCTCGTAATTGTGCCGAATAGTTTGTGTGATTGTGATTGTGAATTCTCTTTTCTGACAATATGGTCAGTACAATGGAGTATCGAGTCTTAGGTTCCCTGTGGATATTCAGTGATACATATTTTATGTTCTATGTGGTACCTATCTGATGCTTTACAATCGCATTAACCAATTATATGAATTTTTACAGAGTACTTTAACTATAGAAGTATGTAAGAGCTCTGTTGAAATAATTTATTTAGTCAAAATGTGTGTTTATTCTGTGCTAATTTTGATATGTACTATGTGGTGATGCTTGCAATGTTCAACAACAAGAAAACTGTGATTGGTTATTACAAAAATACCTACTTGGTAGAAAAAGTGACAAAAAATGGAAAAAATACAAATACAGCAAGAATGTAGTGGCGGCAGCATACAATGTCTGCTTGTGGATACAGACAGCATGCAGCATGTGACTTGCTTGAGCAATAAAAATAATTATGAATTAGTGTCTCCCTCTTTAGAAAAAGAAATGTGATAATGCACTCACTCGTGCTTCATAAATCTTTTTGAATCCACGTGGTTATAGAGTTTCATGTGATAGCGGGAGGTAAACAATCAAGAAGTATCTTTGATATTGGAACACTTGCTCTGTACTATCTATCATCTTATCATATTGGACGCATTATTTTTAATTATAGACGGTTAATTTTTTAAACAGAATAAATGAACCTATGCGGTATCTTTTTCACTGCGAAAATAGTCTTAAAACAAACTCTACACGTTATGACCGATGCGTCGGTCCATCGTTATTTTAGCATATAAGTTTTTATGGACGGCAAAGTATTTTGAGGCAAATGGTGATAAGTTTCTAAATGATAGAAAAAGAAATAGCAAACATTCCCTTGTTCACACAGTGAGTCTCATATAAATCCATTGTATCTTGTTTAACTGAGTGTTTTTGCTACATACATGCATATTTTATTCCAAATAAACGCATAACGCACTCAGAAATTCGAACTCATTTCTGAGTGAAAAGTGGAATAATATTCTCAAATGAATGGAAATAATCAAACTAAACCGAGTTGAAACCACCTATCATAATCACTGAACATTGATAAGAGAACTGCTGATAGTGGGTCAATAAGGCAGTTGAGGACCACAACACTCAAGGGACAAATGTCATGTAATGGATCAGCGTTGATAAAAAATAAATACCACTTATTTTGTTGGATGATATTGCGACTGCGACTGTGAAAACATTAGTTAACCAGAAGTGGTGTAACAGCCATGACTGAAATGCCCTATGCCCAACTAAAATATCTTGGGATATTGCCAGCATAGAAAGCTGAAATTTTGAAAGATAATAGAACCCATTAAATGATAGGAACTTAACAGATGTGGATATCGTTTAAGGGGTCATATCATCCAATTCTGTTGTTTCTCAACGACTACAATATACTAGTTTGAAGGCATTAAAATCATGGTTAGTCTAATTGCCATCAAAGAAATGTTCGCTCGTCTTGAGCTTTGTCGTTCAATGTTACTTTCTTAGTAACATTGAATATCTCGGAATACGAAACCCCAAACAAATTATATCGAACGTTTTCGCCGTTACAATACTTTATTTTCTTCTACTCCATATGAGTTGATAAAGTAAAAACGTCCAATTTCCAAACAAGATATCGTATTCTGCGTCCAGAAAAATAGGCCGTGTTTTGTTTGTCAATTACGACGTTTAAACTTTCAGTTCGTTCGGGCCAATTTCCAGATTACAAGTAGATTTTAAAATTAGACACGTTTTAGTTAAACTGAAATACGTTCTTTAATCATAAAAGTGGGTTGACATGTGCTCGGCATAATATGTAGACAAATTTTATCGCCGGGAAATTATAGCCTAATTTCGAACATTATCAATTATCCTTATTCAGAAAATCACGTCGATCGATTGCAGCGTGAAAGAGCAAACAAATTTTCGGATTTATACTATCGATATTTACTGATTTAAAAAAAATGTATTGATACAAAATGATGAAGAAAAAAAAATCTGATTGACTTTGTGCTATATGAATGAATTGAACAGTAAATTGTGGAAGATGAAGAATGTGATTTCGTACGAAAGCCCCATACCGAGGGGAAGAACATTAACACTTTTATTAGTAAACACCCAAAAATTATAAAATAACCAGAATCGTTTTCGTTGAATTTTATGCTTTTCGAGATCGTTCAGTTTTCAGTCCTCAAGAGGTATCCATGGAAGATTTGATAACAATTTAAAAAAAAAACTATTCAGCGATAAATTAATTGTAAATAATCAAATAATTTGAATTTGAGATATTAAGTAATTTCATTAACTCTTTCGTTATAGGTATATTAATTGAGACACAGATACCTATACGAACAGAAAGGAATGGATTCGTAAATTGGAGCAATCAATTCGATTTTTATTACTAAATCGAGCTCTTATAATTATTTTTTCGAGCTAAATACCTAATTGGAACTCTAAATGAATTTGGTTGTTCTGTTCCTTTATTGACGTTTGAAAAACATGGATAAAAACGAAGATTTATTTTGATTATTTTAAAATGAATAAAAGCAATAATTACCTGACAATCAGACCACATGTTGATTTACACAACAAAAATTACAATCGATTTCATATTGCCGGGATAACATAATATTAACGAAAAAATAAACACTTTTTTAGAAAAAATAATCAGTAAATTAACATGAATATAACGTTCACACAGAACAACGTACGAAGCGATATTTTCAAATGAGCGTATTTTGAATTCGGAATTCAGAGCCACGTCTTTCCCCTTCAAATATTTTAAAAAATAAAACAGGAAAAAATACAATACTCTATTCTCATTGGTTGCTAAACAGAGTATTATAGTTCGGTTCGACTCGGAATATTTCGTATACACTTCGTTTTTTTTTTATTAGGTTCAATGGAAATATACAGGAGATTGCTTTGCTTGGGTTTTTTAGACAGGAATATTATGTAGAAAGAGTGCACTGTACACGTTTAGAAGATATCTACTTTTTGTTGAATGTCGTTTCTTGTTACCTTCAGTGTTAAAATCCATAATAACCTCAATTTTAGGCATGCTAAAAGGGCGCTTCGTAAGGCGATTTATTGAGCATGTGAGGTGAACAAAAGTTGCTTTTTGGAAGAGCGATACGATCGAATACGATGATCATGAAATTAAGAAATATTTAAATTTTGTGGATGGATTAGCCGCTATCATCCGTCAACTTTCGAAGGGTACAGGATACACCTATTGCGGCATGATTTTTATATGCGAATGCGATGTAAATTTGAAGCTTTTTCGCTATTATAAGTGTTTTTTTAAAAAAATCATTCACAGGCGAGGTTTTACCAACAGTTTTTGTCCAGCACTACTGTTTCTTTAAGCTGTTGAATAAATGGAAACGATCTCGCTTTTAAAGGGCTTCAGTTGACAAAATTAAGGGGATTGTTTATGGAAATCTATGAGTAGAATAGTCACTGTCAAACAGTTATTAATTGATGGTTCAAATTGTTGAATAGACGATTTAACCCGTAATTTGTTTGTAAAAAGGAAAAACAAGAGTTTCTAAAAAAAGGTAGTCCGTGCGTATTAAGTTGCCGAGCAAACCCAAATTTGTTTCCCTAATTCCTATTCAGGCACTTATAGATGGACTAGGGTAGATTGTAGGGAACAATGGACAGATGGACCTATATGTTTAGTGATAAAAATAGATGTTGATGGTAACAATTTTGAATTGTTTATGGTGCTCCTATCATAACCTACAGAATAAATATATAGAGATAGTGCTCATAGTCAGCCAGCTAGCGTTTTGTCAGTTTTGTGTTTACTGCGCTGTTTTCTGTTTCGTTCTCCGTTGTATAATTTACAGAGTTATGAAAAGAACACTTTTTGTAAAAATAGCATGCCAAAAAAAAGAAGAAAAGAATGCTGAAATAAATAATTTCAAAACAACCTTATTGGTCGTATATTAAATGCATAAACAGATTATTATTACAGCTTCCTTTGGCTCAAATATGTGGTATAAACGACTTGCCAACAGAGTTAGTTAGTGGTTTCGTAATTTGGACGAAAGAACTTTTATAAAAGCTGTCCAATCTTTATAGCTTTACAAAATACAGGATAGTATAACTTCTTTGGTGACAGTTTGTTCCTATGGAACTTTTCAGGGCCCTGTTATGAAAAAGTCAGTTCTTTGAAAACGGCTAAAAAATTTCTGTAATTAATACTATGTTAAGAATCAGAATTTCTTACTGATAAGAAATTGAATTTCATACAAACATTATCAGAACTATCAGCCTTGCTGAAGCAAGCTCATCGAGATCATTATTCGGCCATTTTGCGAAATAATTTTTGTACTTTGGGACTATCTCTTGTTGTTACCAATTCCAAATGCTTCTGGTTTTCTGTATAAAGCATGAAGCATTTGGCGACTTAGCGACATTGCCCTGGGGATTTCTTTATCCCAAAACATTCTCCGTCACCTAAACTATACCTATACAAAAAATATTGATAAAAGAAGAACCAATCCACTTTATCAATTTATCAGAACTTGTATGTAGGAATAAAATGAGTTGGAATTATCGATTGATAATATTCCCAGGTCAGTCTTTGGATGAGATAAAAGGCATTGAATTTATAATGATGGGGTAAAACCAGGTATTCAAAAGTTGCTTCGAAGGCACTGGACCAACTTTTATTATTTCTTATTAGAACAACAGAAAACGGAACTCGTTAAACTAACCTGCCGCAAATCATTAATGATTTATCTACATAGTTTTGCAATATTGAACTTTGTACCCATGTTCCTAAGTTTCAGCAAGCCTGATGCTAACTTTAACTCAATTATTTTTGTCGCTTCTCACTCCGACTACTCAATACTTCCTCATACAATATTCATTTATTCGCCCGGAGTCCCCTTATTCACTGAATGACCCGCAATATATAAAATATATATTTCTTTTTTTTAGCAATGGAAGATGCATTAAATCAAATGCATCACTGTTGAAATTGTTTACACTTCTCACAAGATATCACCACTATCAACCACGTGGTATGATTGATAATAGTGATAACACAATGTCACATCACATAAATAATATCAGCCAGCACAATTGAGACGTTATTATTTTAGAAACACATAAGTAACAACCTGTGTTCCATTCATTGCTAAATTGACATCTTAAATCTTTATTTGAAAAAAAGTTGGTTATTTATTTTGCATCCAAATTTGTCAACAAAAACAATTTGAGTTTGAAATGATGGTTTACACCAGATGTACTCTTGTATGTATTTACATTACTTCCCGTCCAACACGGAATGTGATGGTGGTAGAAGGTTTGGATAGGATATTATGCAACTCCGAGTACGCCGAACTAGATCTGTTAATAATCCCTGCTCCTTTTATGTCCTTAGATAGTAGTAAATATCTCAGATTCACGAGGATCAATATTCCTAACCTAGATGGAGAAGGAAAATAAAAGTCATTTTTCAACATAATCTTCCTTGACTTTAATACATTATACATTATTTACATCTTTTGAGTATCATCTCATTTACGGCGGTTTGGACTGAGGCTTTGTCATGAAGGAGCTGAAAACATCAGTAAAATGTGTTCGGAAGCTAAACAAAAATGAACTATCTAAATTAAATTAACCAAAATTCTACTTCGTATGATCCCTTTGTTGGTCCGACGAACTTTTGGAACCACCCTCGTACATAGTGTGCCTAATGGTACTCACAAAGAGTTGCATACTTATCTTATTGCATTGCTCACATCTTTGCCTATATGCACGGAAAAATCAATACAGCGTTCTTATCGGAGTCCACAGATCGAGCAAACTCCTGATTCCCATAGAAACATGTGTACCTATTGTTTTTTCTTGCATATATGCAAATATGTTTGCTTTGCAATAAGATTCGCATATAATATGTGCTTGTCTGCGCGCATCCTCACCAATTCCTCATATATGTGAAGGATCAGTCTCAACATAAATTTCCTCTCAGATTAAATGGCCCAGAGTCCTAAAGATTTGGCTTAATTGACAGCTCGATGGACTTATTTATAATAATAAAACTCAATGTAATAATACATATTACCACCATTTTCAAATTAGACGACAAATGCTGACGTAGACGACTCTACATGTTGGTGAGACTTAATTTTTAAAAAAAGTTTTACAGGTTAATTGCATACAACAACCTTTTTTTATATATTTTTCACATTTAAAGCGGAGTGAGAAAGAAAATCGTGCGAGAATATATTTGTTGGCAAAAGATAAGGTTATTTACTCCTTCCACACATTTTGTCTTTTTCACGGAATGAAAAAGAAATGGAGCTATTGCAATTGCCATCATTTTCTCAACAAAAATACGAGATTGCTATTTACCCGTCGAAATTTTCAATAAGGTTTGCTAATTTTTCCAAAATTGGGGAAAGATAGATTGCGATCGTATTTTTACAAAATTTATACATATAAGACATTCTTGAAATAAAATAACCATAACAGACAATACACTAGAACGAGGAGATCTTTTATTGATGTCGAATTTGGATCTACTTAGGTTCAGAATCTCTTCCACAAAATTTGATTTTTTTTTACTTGAGTTGTATGTTTTATCCAATAAATGTTCGGCTAATCTATTTACAATTATTCCGAATTATTTGTTATGCTTTATATAACCGACTTTTATTAGACTGAAAGGTTCTGATCGTTTCTACTTTCTACTTTAGTGATTACGTTCCTAATGTGGTCAGTGGTTGTTACTTCAGCCATAAATGCCATAACACATTATCGTTATAATGTAGTGAGTGGTAACGTTGTTAGTTCAGCCATAAATGCCATAACACATTATCGTTATAATGTGGTGAGTGGTGACGTTGTTAGTTCAGCCATAAATGCCATAACACTTTATCGTTATTGTCGCATTACATCTATTCTTCTTATGACCGGATGAATATTCTACTTATCCAAAGGTGTTGCTTTATAGTTTTTTTTCTTCCTTTCATATAAAAATTAGGGGTAAAGTGTAATGGGTTTTCAACAAAGACAATGCCTCTATGAAACAGGTGGTTTCTGGCGTACCTTTCCCGTCTCGTTTTTTTTTCTATTCCAAAAATAAATAAATCAATTTTCTATCCTTGGAAGAGGAGGTAAGAACTTTAAAATTGAGAATGGTCAGAAATTATATTAGATATCATTCAACAAGGTTGGAAAAATTCGAACAAGAAGCATTATCTTTTTAGATTACTTAAATCATACAGTCCAAAAAGAGTGAAAGATCATTTCACCCACAAAAAAGACAAGTACGAGTATACATCAAAATATTCATTAACTTTGCCCTTCAGGTATTTTACTCGTTATCGACAAAAAATCCAAGACTGCGTGTGGAAAACACAAGAAACCACTCGTCTCTGTGTATTTGGTAAAACTGAAGAAAGACCTTGTCCTAAAGAGTTAATGTAACTATGGCGTTCGAGATCTATTTTAGATCTAGGATTATTTTTTTTTTAGGTTTGACCGGCTCTATTAAACTACAAAGAAAATATATGTATATGGTTATTGCTAGGTGGCAATGTAAGCGGGGAGAACAGTTTCCAAAAGATTATCGAAAAGGTCCGGAGCTGTGATGGGTTGCGTTCCAGATCGTTCTGGTGCGCAGAACCTGACGACATCTTCAAGCCAATCGAAGAAATGGATAAGATATAGTGATTGGTAGGGTATTCTAAATAGAGTTAAATATAAGCTGAAATTGATCGAAAAATTCCCTTTTTGTGTTTGGAAAATTTGAAATATATCGGATTTGAACTTGATGAGGAAATGTTTATCAAATCAAGCATGTGTAAGGATTAAACTAAATCAGATAACAACAACAAAGATATCAAATTAAAAGAAGCAACAAGTGAATTGAAACGGAAGGTGCACTTTCATTGAACAGTTTGTATTGTTTGAAAAGAAAAATAAGCAATAAAAATAAATTATGGTGATTATATCCTAGGACAAGTACACTTTACAGGGTGGTACTGGTAGTTGACATTTACGTATTTGTATCCTAATAATTCAAATTTCATTGAAGAGTATGTGTATCCTAATAATTCAATGTGTATATAGAATAGAAAATTTTGAAGTACCTATATAGATTATTATTTGCTCACCATGTGCGGAAATTATGACTTTTTAAGATTTCAATGTGTAGCAAGATATACGTTTTTAGCCGTCTTAAGAGCATTTACTGTTCAGATCCAGTTAATCCCATATCATTATAGGCGCTTGATTATGTTAGACGGCAGTGCTTAAGATTTCCACCGTCTTCAATTCCTCCGCATCGATCTAATTTGAAAGCAATTGAACAATTTTCGTGCAACGTAAGTTCCACCTTTGGTAGTGATTTTTTTTCTCCAAGTTCCAATAAGTTCTTTAGGTTTTCTTAAATCAAAAGTAATTTCTGCATTCATTTTTAGAAATTCGGATGCTTGAAAGAAAACAATCGTAGAAATCAATGTTTATTTTTTAAAGTTCCTACACCTGACTTTTGGTGAACATTCAATTATAAGAGTGTTTTTTTAACTTCTTCATCTCAATTTATTAACTTTTTTGCTCATTTATCTTTATTTTCAAGTAAAAGAGAAACAAATTAAATATTGAATAATTGTAAAAGTTGATTGATTAATTGTGAACGTTCGTGAACTCCACTTTTGACCCCGGTATACATCCTGAAATGCACTTGTATATGTGTATGTATATATGTATATGTACGTATGTATACGAGTATGTGTATGTATGTCTGTTTGTTGGCACATTTTTTTTTTTTTTTTATAGTCGTCTACGCCCCATCACTTCTGTATTACAAGCAGTGTAGGGCAATTACTGACGCTGTGGTATGAGTGAGTGAGTAAGTGAAAGATGAGTAATGGGTTGAGTTACGAGTGAGAAATGAAAGGATGAGTGTGTATGAGAATGCTAATAGTAATGAATGAGTGTGTATATGAGAAATAGATTAATCATTTGAAGAGGTCTGGCTTTGAATCCATGGAATTATACAAGTCCATGGATCTGACAATAGGAGATTTGAATACGAAGACTTGTGGTACATGGAACAACTGCCCCCGTGTATTTGTAGGTCTGAGTCTGGGTTGCGGAACTTTAATTTGAATTTTTTCTGTTACGTAGGGACTGGATATTTTATTATTAAGGACATTTTCTAGAAATTTCAATTGTTCGCTTCTTTCATCCGATTTTGACGAAATTTGGTATACATGTTAAGGACACAAAGGAAATTTGCTGTAAAGATTTGTGGGCTCTGCCCCCCCCCTGCTAGGGGCCCAGGGGGTGGTCAATATTGTGTTTTTAAAAAAGATTTTTATCTTTTGGGACGCCCGGGATTCCAATATTTTGTTTTTTGAAAATGTTTTTTTTTAAATTTGTAAGATATTTTTTTCTATAAATGACTAGGTACAACACTAACGTGAACACCTGATCATCTTGATCCACTATTAAAACGAAAGTTTTCAGAAATCTTCAGTCATGTTCCAGAAAGAAGGGGGTGACATGGTCAATTGGTCACGTTAGATTTAAATGTCTATATAAAGATATAACAATCCCTTCATTTGTAGATATAATATACAGACTTAAAACTATTTGTTCAATTCAATCTCACGCTGATAATAAGAGTAATTAGTTTAGTGACATGATACACCCAATATAATAATTCAAGATAATTGCCCATTAGACGTCTAGAGGTCTACTCCATATCAACAATAAATTATTTATTTGAGAAGGGTTTTTTGTATTATTTTCCTCTTTTCAATCACACATCATCATCACCATTTCTCTTTGAATTTTTATGAATGAATGGAATATAACGTTTTACTATAATGTGTATTACACCGCACCGTGATGTGTTTAAAATACTTGCACTATGTTTTTTTTATTATTATTTGTTGTTTCACCAATACTATGTAGGTCAGGAACAAGGAATACTCTTTATTAATGTTTTGATTTATTACCTAGATTTTATTTTTTATGGCATTTTCTTCTTTCCATTCAATGCTTCAGATTTTAGATCTCTTCAATGCTTCCCTATTGATTTCTCATTCCCTATTATCTGTTCTAGTGAGGTCGTGCAAATTAATCACACCAAAAACACATCGTACTCATATTGGCGATTTCATGGTCAAAGGCCGTAAAATCGGATACAATTTAACTTATTATTTCTATGTGTTAGAAACAAGACTTTTTACTTATTGTGTTGATGTCGTAGTGGCTTGTAAACAGTAGGGTGAGGGTTCAAATCCTAGCCTAATTACATACTCAAACATTTTATCCTCATAATTTTAAGAGATTTTCAATAGTATAATAGCATCCCAAAAATTTATAAAACCCTGTTCGGGTTTTATAAATGAGGTCTATTATTTTTTCATTTGAGATGCGGGTTTTTCCCTCCATTCGCTGGAAACTTACAATCCAGCTACCCACATTGACCTCAACTAGCTGAACTTACATGGTCATCCACTACAAGTAAAACTTCGCTGGACGTTGCTTAACAGAAAGTAATAGTAGTGCTCATGGTCAGGTCCTATAAACATCGCAAATAACTTTCTACTCTCTGGTCAATTTATCCCTAGTTAACATTTTATATTTCAGATTAGTCACACGACATCCATCATAATGTGGACGTGGCGAACCCAGACATGTTATTCAATATAGAGGACGAAGAGAAAAGCAAAAAAACGCTGGAGGGGGGTGGACGGAATGCAATATTTTCTCCATCAGATTGTCTTTCAGCTTGCCCTATTATCTTTTGTTTCTATTTTATCAATGAACGTTTTGTCGGAGACATCTCATGAAGAAAGAGACGGACGGAATATTGTTTGGTGCTACTAAATAATTCATTTCTATTCAGCAAAGTATTTCATCTTGTCGGTTCTTTCCTTGTTTCGGTTCTATAGTCTATGACAGGCATTTATTTTAAATTTGAGGCACCTACTAAACATTCGCAACAGCTGGTAAAGACATATGAAGCGAAGATCAAGCACTTGCTCGAATTCTGATGAAACATGGTATGGACATTTGTTTGGTTCATAGAATTGGCTGATTAGTTTTTGAGCAAAGCTGGTCCTCATGGTATCCATTTTAATTGAGTGAAGTCTACAATTCACAGAACTACTTGTAAGAATCGATGGGCAGCAAAAAAAGCAACACCAAAAAATAATTTAACAAATCAAATCAACAGTATAATAATAATAAGCCCTAAACACCCTTTACAGAGCACGGGCCTCCCAATTGGGGTTTTTATTGGTTGGTCTTTTTTTTTTTTTTTTTTTTTTTTTTTTTTTTACAGTAGATAATTTTTAAACATAACAAATTTAATAACTAAGTTAAATTTAATAAATACTGGCATACGTATAAAACAATACCCACTATCGCGAGCTATATTTTCCCTTTAACGTAGCAATATACCATTGACTTACGTTAAAGGGAAAATATAGCTCGCGATAGTAGGTATTGTTTTATACGTATGCCAGTATTTATCAACAGTATAAAAGATGAGAAAAAACAATTTAACGGAAGTCGAAATTCCAAATCGAAGAATTTACCATTAAAAAAGACCGAACACAGTATCAATGTTTGTCGATAAGAGGGATAAGGCAACAACAATGTCATATATTGTAGTTGAAATAATGAAAAAAATATCAAATTTTGAAGAAGGGGGTATATATTTGTTTTCGTGACGATTCCAAAGGTTCATTATTGAAAATAATAAATCAAAACTCAACATTACCCCGAAAATCACAGCATTACAAGTAAAAATATCATTCATTGAACTCTGAATATATTACAATACACTCAAGAGAGACAGGAGATTTCTTCTCACCACTCATGCGGAGATTGCGGAGTGCGTCCTTACATTCAATGTTGTATTCAAAGTATGCGCTGGAGGACGTCTCCGTGGCAGAGTGCGCATCACACTCGGTTTGCACCAAGGAGGTTCCAGGTTCGATTCCTGGACGGGTCGAAAATTTGAAAAAGGTTTTTTCGAATTTTCTACTTGGTCTGGTTGTGTTTGGGGGTAACTCAGCCTCTTGAGGACAATTGAGTAGCGATGGTAATAGCGCCAAGTGGTAGCATTATAAGGTAAAAATTGTTTAAGTGTAGCTTAGGCTTAGTGATATTGGAGTGAATATAGAAAATAACTTGTAATGCTATGATGCCCACAAACATTGTGACATAATAACACAAAGAATTATACATTTACATTTTACATATTATGCGCTGGAGTCGACTTTGAAAGAGTGGGTCCAACATTTTGGCTCTGGAGTACTAAGTTAACATTCACACTACATGTATGAAGTTTCACTAAAATCGTATCATATTTAATTGCTTTATCTAGCCAAATGAAAAAAGCAAAACATTTCTGTTAGGTGGTATTTGCTCGTAGATGCAGGTGTTTTAGTTCAACTATTGTTTTCATCTTTCCAAGTCCTTAAAATTCACATTTGAAAGAATTTTGTGAGGGAGTTGATATACTTATAGTTCTGATACCACAACAGCCTAGAAACAACCTTACTGAACTTTGGTGAGGATGGACTATTAAATTTCAAGTTTTGGGAAACAAAAAAGGCGATATTAATGGTTGTTATTTTTTTCGCTCACTAAATTCAGCTGTGATCAAGCAAATTTAATGCATGGTAAAATTGGTGAATATGTGTTTGTTTTTTGCAGGTAATTCCTTTATCAGTTAAATTGAAGACCAGCTCCAAATAATGTCGATGATAATTTGGCTTTAAAATTTCCATTAAGTTTAATGCAATTCTCTCATCACTCTTCAATCTGCAGGCAAAGACATACTATCAAAGGTAAGGTAATTGAGGTAACATAATTGATTTATTGTCCGGCTGACGGATTTTCAAATTCGTTTCAAATATCACCAGAAATAGACATTCTCTTCTTCTATCGATGCTGCTGCATTTAGAAATTCTGATTTGTTTTCAATAAAAATGAAAATTTAATATTTTACATATCATAAAAAAAATCCAAAAATCGAATAAAGAAAAAAAACTCAATTCGCGTCGTAGGTAACCCATTTTAATGCGGATGTAGATCCCAATCGAGGATAGGCATTTCTGTAGGATCATATTTTATTTTTGTACATGCGAGCAGTTCCGAAAAATACCAAACCCATGCGGCAAGTGTTCAAAAGAGTAGAACAATCATTGCTCATATCTCTTCTAGTGTGTCTTAAATAACTCCTGAGGGAAATGTTAGTGGATAGGCAATGTCAATGGCACGCTGAATACACCAGTTTCCATTAGATCATTGAAATGAAGCAATGTTTGAGCGAGGTTTTACTAAGTGGGTAATTACAGGCCAAACCCAGACTGGGTGAGTTCAGTTTGGGTCACTGGTTTGTGAGTTTCCAGCGAATAGAGGGTAAAACCCCTGTCTCCAATAACCATTAGATGTTAAAGAGACGTTAAGCAAAAGGAAGAAGGGATAGATTTCTTTCATTCGCAATCTTCGAAAACAAGAAATATTATTTGATTTTCAATTTTGATCGCACTTTAGTTTGCTAATAAAACCCATACGCAATTAATAAATTTAATATTTCAAGTTACTCCACGTCTATATCTACTTTCGAACAAGCAGAGTTTTCTTCATTTGGATAATCCAAAATCTTAAATTGTAATTTTAACAAGGTACTTGTAAATAAAATACAAATGACAGTGTTTTATTCGGAAACAACTAAACTACTAAACAGTGATCGGAGGGGTCCCACCCCCTGGCCACGGCTGTGCTTTCAAATAATAATAAAATGCTACTAACATAATAATAGGTACCTATGAGTATGACAGTATGAGTTAATTTTTGTCTCAAATAATGCAAGAAATAAATATATTCCTATTAGAGTAATGCAGAAATCCGCAAATTAATTAATCTTTTAATTTTTTACGTTGTTTTTCTCTTTTCTTATTTGTTAACCCATGTTCTTCTCTTCTCTTTATTTTTTGATAAAAAAGATTTTTTTTAGAATTTAGAAAATAAATATAGAGTGAGAGAAAAAGGAAGAAAAATGAGAGAGAGAGAAATATTCAAGTTATAAAATAGGAATGGGGATTTTTTAGTATGAGAAAGACAAAGAGAGATTATTATTGAAGAGAATGAGAGAATCTAGAAGTGAACAGAGTTGTGTTATGTTGAAATAGTTTGATGACGTCAGTGGGTAACACAATTTATAAAACAGTGTATAAAGCCATGGTCTCTCCTAATAGCAGAGTGTTCAATTTATATAAAAGTAAAATACTGGCAACAAATTTTAACATTTTCTCTACTGTCATTCTTTTTGCTTTAAACTTCTGGCTCCATATAACCTAGCTATGTTATTTTCTTTCTCTCTCACTCTTATACAGAGAGTTATACCAACCGAACAAACAACAACAAAACGAACAAAAAAACCATCACTTTTTTATATGTTCCTTTACTGAGCAGTCCACCTTTCTCGAAATACATTCTTCTTGGCTTTTGGATGGTTAACTATTTTTTTTTAAAAAAATTTAATGTATCGCTAATTTTAGGCTTGATTTTCGTTTTACTTTTGATCACTTTTTCGAAATTATTAGAATTTCTTTGTGTATTTATCGATTTTTTTTAATGAATTAGTTGTAAAAAAATCCTTCATAGATAAATATTTTTGTCACATTTTAGGTGAAAATAACACATTTAGAACTACCTTGCAGGAGAACAAAAAGCAAAGACATATTTTTAAATAAAACACATTTAGAACTATTACTGACTGGAAAACAAAAAGCAAAGACATAATATTTAAACAAAACAACACATTTAGAACTATTACTGACATAGAAGACATATTTGAACAAAACACATTTAGAACTATTACTGGATGAAGAACAAAAAGCAAAGACATATTCAAACAAAACAACACATTTAAAACTATTACTGACTGGAGAACAAAAAAGCAAAGACATATTTGAACAGAGCAACACATTTAGAACTATTACTGACTGGACAACAAAAAGCAAAGACATATTTAAACAAAAAAACACATTTAGAACTATTACTGCTTGGAGAACAAAAAGGAAAGACATATTTAAACAAAGTAACTCATTTATTTAGAACTATTACTGGATGAAGAATAAAAAGCAGACATATTTAAACGAAGCAACACATTAAGAAAAATGACTAGTCTAGTAGTCAGAGACAAAAAAAGGATATTTGAATGCAATAGCTGGAAAACAAAATGGAAAGACATATTTAAACAAAGCAACACATTTCGAACTATTACTGGTTGGAGAAAAAAAGTAAAGACATATTTAAACAAAACAACACATTTAGAACTATTACTGGATGAAGAAAAAAAATCAAAGACATATTTAAACAAAACAACACATTTACAATTATTACTGGATGAAGAACAAAAAGAGAAGACATATTTAAACAAAACATTTGGAACCATCACTGGTTGGAGAACAAAAAACAAAGACATATTTAAAGAAAACTACACATTTAGAATATATACTGGTTAAAAACAACAACATATTAATTCCAAGCAATACACTTGGCTGAAAATACACATTTCAAACTATTACTGACTAGAGAACAATAAAGCAGACATATTAAAACAAAACAACACATTTAGAACTATTACTGGTTGGAGAACAAAAAGCAAACACATATTTAATCAAAACAACACATTTAGATCTATTTCTGGATGAAGAACAAAAAGCAAAGACATATTTAAACAAAACAACACATTTAGAACTATTACTGGCTGGAGAACAAAAAGCAAAGACATATTTAAACAAAGCAACACATTTAAAACTATTACTGGATGAAGAACAAAAAGCAGACATATTTAAAACAAACAACACAACATTTAGAACTTACTTTCTGGAGAACAAACAGCAAAGACATATTTAAACAGAGCAACACATTTAAAACTATTACTGGATGAAGAACAGAAAAACAACCAAATATTTAATCCAAGCAACACATAACTTTAGCCAAAAATACAAAAGCAAATATTTAAACAAAACAATACATTTAGAACTATTACTGGCTGGAGAAGAAAAAGCAAAGACATATTTAAACAAAGCAACACAGTTCGAACTATTACTGGCTGAAAAAGACAAATTCATATACAAAGCAAGACATTTAGATCTATTATTTGGCTGAAGCTCTTAATGAGCTGTTAATTGTAAATGCACTGGCTTATATATTTTTCGTTAAATGATCCATCTATTTATGGGATGTATTTTGAATTTATTACAAAATATTTAATAATGCAACGCTCAAATAGCCTCAGAGGGCGTTCCGCACAAGGTATGGTTTGCACTCCATAGATTCAGTTCCTGATCGAAAAACAATTTTGAGTTGAGTTCACAACTTTAGGACCACATCTTCAGCTTTAGGCTGAATGGGTGGGGCTACCCATGCGTCCAATCATTCTCGTGAGATTCCGCAGGACATGTTCCCCGGTCGCCTGATTTGAGTCTCTGTGGCTTCTTCCTGTGGGGTTACCTCAAGGCTGAGGTCTTCAAACATCGCCCTGGGACCCTTGAAGGGTTAAAGGAGGCAATTCTGGAAGAAATCATCCAAATTGATGCGGATATGCTGACGAGTCATGGAAAACTTCCGTGAAAGACTCCAAAAGTACATCACTCGCCAAGGCCGTCATTTAGACGACACTATTTTTATAAAACATAGATGGAAAACTAGAATACACAAGCTTACAGAATACAAAATAATTTTTCAAATATATCATGTCGTTTTTATTTACCAGCTCTTTTAAATGTGGAAATACTAATTGCCGCACACTGTATTTGACTTGGCGGACGGAGCGCTGCCGCGCTCCTCAATAAACCAATAGATAAAAATAATTGCTAAAATAAAAAAATATTCGGCATGGAAAGGCACTGTACAGCTATCCTCAATGCTGAAAGGCTTTATTCGAAACCGCGTTCCCCTCAGATGAAGGGAAACGGCTCGAATAATAGCGAGTTGAGTCCTAATACGGAACCAACCACTGGTACATGAGAGTAATGTTTGTTCCATTTATCCGTTATAGTGATGGCGATTCTTTTCAAGAATTTATCGAATTCTCGATGTAATATGCCATCACAGATTAATGCTGTAAACGACCCTCTCAAGTCCTCGATCGCATGATTGTATTTGTTGTGCTTTTCGTTGGCGTGAGTTCTAGCAATGGAGGTCCAGGTTTGGGAGAGATAGGAAGGTGCGGTAGTCAAAAAACGCAGCCTTCCCGGACTCCCAAACACTTAACTTTAATATCTGCAATCAATGCATTGCCAGAATCACGCACAACACCATTCCATGCCAAGTTAGCCAAGGCCGCACCGACTTGGGTATAAATCATAGTTATCTGTTGCTATGGGTATTATAGTCAGCCATTGAGAAGATTTGCCTTGAATGATTCTCTCCAGTGTGCGCTGCTGCCCTGGCGGAAGGGTGGACATGATCCCGCCACATTTTCTTTTTCTAGATCATTGAGTTTTTGTTTTTCCTTTTTCAAATTTGAATTCACCCAACGATCATGTTCATGGATGTTCCTCTCCAAATTGGATGGCTAATGTAAGCATAGCTGGAACATTGCTTGACACTTGGAACGAATTTGCCCCATTTTTCAACAACATTATTGATCCGCAATCCACCTAGGTATGCGGGGAGACTAAACAATTCCTTCTCCACGGAGGTTATTTCGTGGCCAAATAGGGAGGGCAGAAATGATGTGTAAATAGCATCTCACAAAGCTCATATTCCAATCCTCTACTCCTCTTGATTGACCATTAAAATTTTAATGATTAGGTGAACACCGCACAGCTTCTGGAGATTTTTTTTGCCACTCTATCAGTAATTCTTCGTAAATTAATTTGGCCTCGTTTTCAAGCCTTGGTTTAACGACGAGATAGCTTTCTTGGTTCTGGAAAATAGCCGTGTTTGGAACCTTCTTTGATCACAAATGGAACCATATTTTAATTTTTTCCAATATACCTCTAGAGGATGAATCATCAGCGTACCAATTTTGTCTCCAATCTGATTATAGTTTTTTTTTATCAATGGAAGGACGTCAATTGCATAAAATAGCATTGCCAGTGGGTCGCCCTGTGTTGTGCCTTCACGATTTAAAATAACTTCTTTATTTCTCAATAATATTATAGGAAAACCTCGATATGTGATAAACAAAAATCCTGCGCAAAATGGCCAAAATATTCCTACGTTCCAGAAGGGTATTCGAAAGCTCATTGCATTAAATGCATTTTTGGCATCAACCAACGAAAGACCTCCTGTTTCACTATCATTGAACAAAGAGGAGATATTGTGAATCGCCCCCTCGATTCCACATTTTATTCCAGCACATAATTGTGTTCCGCACCACAAATTTATTGAACATCTTCCCCAGTGACTAAAATCATAGTTTTCGCTATAACTCTTTGCAACCGCCCCCCCCCCAATCGGTCTATTACCATTTGCCATGGCATTTATTTATGGCAACGCCCCTCCGTCTTATGACGGGTAAAATTAGCCTCTGATTCTCTTAGTTTTGAACAGTCTGAACCATATCTGAGGAGAAATAATTTCCATGATTCTGCGTCAGTTTCACTTGGACCCGCACTTCCTTTTAAGCTTCTGGCAATTTTTTTGATGTGTTCGTTCGAAACGTCAATATCGAACATCAAAGGTTTTTAACATTCTTGAAAGTCTTTCTGATCTGGATTATTCTGCGCAAGATACTTATTCAAAATTTGATCATGTTGTAGTAAACCGATTTCATTTCCGTAATCCGCTTTATTGTTTCTCTCAGTTTTCCTTGCAAAACAAGTGTGAAAATACGAATTTTATGATCTTCATCAATTAATCCTCGTGATAACTTTAATTGTCTGTCACATCGAGTGACTTCATGGAGAGGCTCGTCATATTTCTAGTCATTCCACGTATCAATCATTATCCAATTATTTTGAATTTTTCTTCTTTACCTATGATGCTTTTGAATTTTTCTTCTTTACTTACAATTTACAATGCTCATTCATTTCCATAGCTACTCATTGTCCTCACGAGGCTGAGTGAGCCCCGAAAACATCCGAACCACAGTACAAATTCTTGCCCCTGCCAGGATTCGAACCGGGGCTCGCGAGTGCAGTGACCAGTTAGCCATGGGACCTGGTTGAAATTAAAAAATAACGTGAACATGGAATGCTCACAACCATAACTGTTATAAAGATGTTCATTGGTTACTATTCTACGTTGAACATGGATGCTCCATAAAAAACCCGGGCTAGTAATTTAGAACACACTAAAACTTTTATAAAATAATAAAGTTGTTCATTGGTGACTTATGTGTTGAAAATTGGTGAAATACGCAACTATTGTGTGAAAAATCGAGGAATGCTATTATTGTCTCTGTTTTTATTTATGACATTGTTTGTTACCGATTGTATATAAACATGTATTGTGTAGGTATATTCGATTTTCTTTACAAAAATAAGTTTTCAGAAATGACTTTCTGGACGTAAATTCATGATTTTCAATAGGACAATCTATTGAATATCTTTTTATTTAAATAGGAAATTTGTGAATTTTTGATTTCTTGTTTTCTTTTTGTAAATTTATCCAATTGTTCTTGTTCGATATGCCAGTGAGGCGAGTTAGATGTTGCTCGAGCTGCACGCTAATAAAACCAGAGAGCCATAAAACGGCTCAGAAAAAGGAATTCTTAAAGGCGAATTCCAGGACAACACCCCAAATCAGCCACCTCATCACATAATGACATATTTCTTACATTGCAGTTTTTAAGAAATCGTTCCTCCTAATCTACGGCCTTTAAAAATAAGCTCTTTTAAGTACGAAGTGTAGCTACGTGTAGAAAAATAATAAAAACCCATCTCAAGGAATGTGAATCGAGACATAAAGTGCCCAAATAATAGGTTCCTTCCTCACACACGTCATCGAGTACAGATTCCATCCTTCGACTCGATTAGGTCAACTTCCATCCTTCGACTGGACTAGACTGATGATGAATAAATAATTATGAATAGTGTTTTTGGAAAGTGTTATGTTTTAATTTCTTTAAAAGTTAATATTTTTAATCACTTATAATTAACATTTTACTGAGTACATATATTGAAATATGCTCAAAATCATAGAAATATTTACTAAATCAAGATTTTGCATACATCCAGGAGATGGACGTGTAAGGTCCCGGTGGCATGATGGGGAATGTTGCGCGCAATCCAACGTTGTAAGAAAAGTGGATTTTGGAGAGAACTCATTCATAGTATGGGGCGGATTATTATTATTAGGGGCGCTACCTGAGCTTCACTTTTAGAAGGAGAAACACCAACATTGAGTATTTATCCGGCAATTATTGGACCAGAGTTTACACTTATACATGACAATGTTCTCTGGAAACCTTTGGAAGTATCGGGGAGATATGAATCCCATTCAGCGTGTATAAAATGGCTTAAGGAGAAGAATAAATAGCACATTGGGTTCTGGAACACTGCAAGAAGCTCTGCAGTTTGAGTGGGACAGATTCTCTCTAGGAACCATTAATCATACCATAGGAAGATGCATTGACGTCTCTGACCGCATTAAAAACGGCCTTAGGAGGCAAAGGCAAGTCAAAGTGCTGGGACACTATCATGCAACACCTAGTTCGACCATTACACATTACACAATGAAACAGTCGGTATCTATTGCGACAATTTTCAGCGAAAACGGAAAGAAGAAAAACGAAAGAAAATTTAAAAATGTTAGCGTCAGTTGTTTTTATTAGTAACTAGCTGTTTCGCTCGTGCTTCGCTACGGTCTATAGCTTGGCACCTTAGGGGCATGACCGTTCCCGTGCTAATAGTAATCTATGATTTCTTTACAAAAATCGGAAAAACGGCCATAACTCGAAAACGGTTGGATCGCTTTTTGCAAACTATGTTCCAAATGAAGGCTTAAAAGGCCACTAAAACTTTCTCGCTTTGAGTTGATATGTTATCGCGACAAAATTTAAAATATCGGACCATGACCGGCTAAATTCGGTCAAAAATTGAAAAATCGGCCGTAACTCGAAAACGGTTGTACATTTTTTAATGACATTTTTTCTGAAGTTTAGGCCTATGGTTTCGGGGGGGGGGTCCATTCTCATCAATTTTTCGATATCTCTTACCGTTTTGACTAAACAATTAGTGATACATAGACACACACATATATAATTATCGTTACATTGTGTTTTATTATTATAGACAGATATGACGATATCTTGAAAGACTCATGCGACAGTGTGAACGGTGTCTAATTTAAAAAACTTTCATTTCCATCATATTATACTATATTCGATAGTGTAAACGGTTCCAAGAAAACGACTCTCTTGATTACATTCTCTCTCTGTGTGTGTGTGTGTTGAGACAAGGGTGAGGCTCCCCTTCTTGTATATGCAACCCCTCTCCCTACTCTTTCACTTCCTACGGAGAACACAACAGTTGTTTGAAGTCTGAGCTGAGCTCTCTGTTGCCTATTCCGCTGTCTCTAATTGTTTGATTTCTCTACTTTTTAAATTCTCTGTGAGCTAACAAAAAAGGGAGATCGCCGTTGTTTATTATCTGTGAACACCGACGCGACGGAATGTGCTATTTTGATAAATAATCTTTGAGAATTTTCCCAGAGGATTAATAACAGTTCTATTGACAATTGATGGATCTTATCGGTCCTAAGTAATCCAAAATGCCCACCCCATAAAAGATCTGCGCCAAATTTAATTTAATTTGAACAGGACTTTCAAAAGTTTTCGTGGTAGCGAACTCGTTCGGAACATGGTACATACATTTATGATGATTGTTTAAAGGATGTTTTTTTAAGGATGACAACGGAAATTGCTGGTACAGGTGGTAACATTAAC
This sequence comes from Pachypsylla venusta, assembly GCA_012654025.1. NCBI lineage: Eukaryota > Metazoa > Arthropoda > Insecta > Hemiptera > Aphalaridae > Pachypsylla > Pachypsylla venusta. The sequence continues at coordinate 19,969,946 of CM022878.1, read as the reverse complement.
TTGGCTGGCCACAAAAACATTTTTGAATTTTGACTCATAAAATGAAATGAGCTCGATTTGAGCCCAAATGAACCTTTTTTAGTTTAATTTGAGCCCCTACAGTTAGCCTGCTACGAGACCGTTTTGGTGGGCCAGCCAAGTTAACGTTAACTTGGCTGGCCCATTTTTTAATTTTCAACTTTTCAGATTTTTCTTTATGTAAACGAAATGAGCTCGATTTGAGCCCCTCAGAACTGCAATCATTTTTTTTCTAACCCAAGCAGGGCCGGAGATATGGGACCGTTTAGGTGGGCCAGCCAAGTTAACGTTAACTTGGCTGGCCCATTTTTTAATTTTCAACTTTTCAGTTTTTTCTTTAAGTAAACGAAATGAGCTCGATTTGAGCCCCTCAGAACTGCAATCATTATTTTTCTAACCCAAGCAGGGCCGGAGATATGGTACCGTTTAGGTGGGCCAGCCAAGTTAACGTTAACTTGGCTGGCCCATTTTTTAATTTTCAACTTTTCAGTTTTTTTTTATGTAAACGAAATGAGCTCGATTTGAGCCCCTCAGAACTGCAATCATTTTTTTCCTAACCCAAGCAGGGCCGGAGATATAGGACCCTTTGTGTTTGCCAGGGGATTTTTTTTTTTTATTATTATCAACGTTTATTTTTTTCTTTATGAAAACGAAATGAGCTTGATTTGAGCCCCTCAGAACAGTATTCATTTTTATTCTAGCCCAAGCAGGGCCGGAGATAAGGGACCGTTTGTGCCTGCCAAGGGAAAATATTTTTTTTTGTTATTATCAACTTTAAAATTTTTTCTTTGTGAAAACGAAATGAGCTCGATTTGAGCCCCTCAGAACTGCAATCATTTCTTGTCTAATCCAAGCAGGGCCGGAGATATGGGACCGTTTAGGTGGGCCAGCCAAGTTAACGTTAACTTGGCTGGCCCACCAAAACGGTCTCGTAGCAGGCTAACTGTAGGGGCTCAAATTAAACTATAAAGGGTTCATTTGGGCTCAAATCGAGCTCATTTCATTTTGTGAGTCAAAATTCAAAAATGATTTTGTGGCCAGGCAAGTTAATGTTACCAATTGCACATGGCTCGTTGGTACTCGTTGCTTTTAAATCAATTTTTTTCATTAAAAACCCGCGAAAATCCATTATTATCGCATCTTATATATTTTTAGTTTCCATAGTGACGAGAAAATTTTATTTGTGAACCCTTACCACCATACACACACCACCCACTCCTTTTCCAACTCATTTTAAAATTTCATTTTGTATTTTACTCTCTCTTTCTCTCTCTCCCTATTCCTCTTTTTTTGAATTTTTGGTTTGAGCTTTGGGAATGGAGTGGAAAGGAAATTCTCTCCTAGAAAGTTTAAACTTATTTTTTTCCTTCTTTTTTTTAAGCAAATGAGTTTTTCTTTAAAAAAGACAATAAAAATAAATATGATTTTTTGTTGTGGAAGAGGTATACTTGGTTTGAAATAATTCAAAAAGGATTTTTATAATAGTGAAAGCTATGAGAAAAATCGATGCCATACTTTTTTTAAGCAAATGAGTTTTTCTTAAAAAAAAAACAAAATAAATATGATTTTTTGTTGTTGAAGGGGTATACTTGGTTTGAAATTATTCAAAAAGGATTTTTATAATAGTGAAAACTATGAGAAAAATCGATGCCATAGGACCTTTGAATGTATCCGATCGCACCAAAACAACGTGTAAAGAAATACCATTGCAATAATCAATAACTTAGTACTAATCCTCAAAAGTTTTAACTATGATGAAATATTTCAAAGGTTCATATTGAAAATAACAAATCAAAAATAGTTATGTACCAGAATAAATAAAAGCTCAATAATGTAACGCTCTAGTTATTATGAGGAAGTAAATAAAAAAGTATGGAGGAAGAATGTGCATCGCGTTTCGAGTGCTGCCGCCTTTTCTTTTTGTATAGAACTACATCAACACTCAATTTTACATAGTATTATTTTTACTCATTAGACATCAATCCTCGGTAGTATAGTGGTCAGTATCCCCGCCTGTCACGCGGGAGACCGGGGTTCGATTCCCCGCCGGGGAGATTTTTTTTATATTTCTCATCATCTTTCTGGCATTAGAACAGTGGTCGATTTTCCGGGGAGGTAAATTTTTCATTTTAAAAAATCTTAAAAAAAAGTTAATTGATCATTTCTATTTTTCAACAATTCTAATGAGTTCCATCAATGATTAATTATTCATTTCTTTTCTAACAATTCTAGACCTCTTTCCTAAAGAGTTCTATCGATTGATAATTTCTGTTCCAACAATTCTAGACCTCTTTCCTAATGAGCTCCATCAATTGATCATTTCTTTTCTAACAATTCTAGACCCCTTTCCTAATGCATCCCATCAATTCATCATTTCTTTTCCAAAAATTGTAGACCTTTTTTAATGAGTTCCATCAACTGATCAATTCTCTTTCAAAAATTCTAGACCTCTTCCTAATGAACTCCGTCTAGTGATCATTACTTTTCCAAAATTTCTAGACCCCTTTACTAATGAGTTCCATCAACTGATCAATTCTCTTTCAAAAATTCTAGACCTCTTCCCAATGAGCTCCATCAAGTGATCATTACTTTTCTAAAATTTCTAGACCCCTTTACTAATGAGTTCCGTCAACTGATCAATTCTCTTCCAAAAATTCTAGACCTCTTCCTAATGAGCTCCATCTAGTGATCATTACTTTTCCAAAATTTCTAGACCCCTTTACTAATGAGTTCCATCAGCTGATCAATTCTCTTCCAAAAATTCTAGACCTCTTCCTAATGAGCTCCATCTAGTGATCATTTCTTCTCCAAAATTTCTAGACCCCTTTCCTAATAAGTTCCATCAACTGATCAATTCTCTTCCAAAAATTCTAGACCTCTTCCTAATGAACTCGCATCTAGTGATCATTTCTTTTCCAAAATTTCTAGACCCCTTTCCTAATAAATTCCATCAACTGATCAATTCTCTTCCAAAAATTCTAGACCTCTTCCTAATAAGCTCCATCTAGTGATTATTTCTTTTCCAATAATTCTAGACCTCTTTTCTCATGAGTTTCATCAATTGATTATCATTACTTTTTTAGGACTTTTTTTATGAGTTCTATTAATTGATTAGTGTCGATACTGTCTAGAATCATATTTAGGTCACTCACACTCATTACAATATTCACTGGTCGTGGTGTTATCCAGCTTTATTACCTAATTATATTCTAGTCTCGATAAATTTGAATGATCCATATACTCGACTTTAGAACAAAAAGCAACGTCTCTTTTCGTTGTACTAATTTGAACAAAAAGCTCACCAGAAATAAAACATCTCCGTTTTCATACTCCCTGTTTTTCCTCTCTGGTTTTCATAATAAAGGGAGAAGAAGTTCGTTTTATTTTTCACCGCCCAGCAGCATCTACCCCATTTTCCCTGTACTTTTAACCCCTCCACTCAGTTTTTACTCATTCCTCTCCCCCCCTTCTGGTTTTATGTTTTGAGTCCCTATCCTTCTACTAGGTATTGCGTTGTTAGAAAATTTCATTTGTGTACCTACTCTAAAAAATTCTCGCACAGAATTTTCATTTATTAGAAGATTTCCATGGAAATCTTTCCTGTTCCCTTTTTTAATTCAATGGAATAATGGTGTTTTGGTTTACTCTAAATGAAAACGTATTTACTGAGAAAACATACATTTCTACGGTAGGCACCTCTAACTAAGAACATAAATAATGAGAAACAAACAAATTGTTCAGGAATACGTCCAATATCTAAAAATGTCAACTCCCTGGCTAAACTACGAGCGAGTATAATCCCATTTCAAACGGAAATTCTTATAACATACCTACTGAAGATTTTACAAATTGTTCTCTGATAGTAAAACTCACTTCGTTTAACAGTGGCTCTAAAGTTATCGTGTTAAAACAGGCAGTCCCTGATTGCGTTCAATAAAAAAAGAACTCTTTTCCTTTGATCATAATATATAAGGTGGTTTCGACCCTGGGTAAAAATTAAGGATCACAATAAAAGCAGTTTTTCTCAGGTCGTAAACTTTTTTCCTCAAACCACAGATGTTAAATTTTCATGGTCTGTGTAAAAAAAAAATCACGAAAAATTCAAACCAGTCTAGGGCATTTTTTTGTTTTGCTAAACTTAATTTATGCCTCGAGCCATGCCAAAGTTATCTGTTTCATTAAAATATTGCTTATACTTCTCACAAAGTGTACCTACATCAAATCTGAAGTTTTGCTGATAAATGTTACTAATATCTCTCTTTTTGATATAATCAAAAGTGTTGTCGCGAGTAATATTCGTCAAAATTTTAACGATCCTTCTTAGATAAGGCTGATGAATGCTAAATACCAAAAATAGTGTTGGTGCCTTCTTCTTTGATGTCTGTTAAAATGACCATCTAAATTGAACCAATGTAAACGTGGCGTTCTACTCATAGGTTCCTACGCTATATTCTTGTTCACTGGTGATTCTCTCTCAATCTGACGTTCTCTATCATAAACCCAATGCCAGTACACGAGCAACACACAACACAACTCACAGTGAAATTGTTGATTCCTCTGTTGACCTCGCCTGAGCTGTGTTACCTTGGTACCATATCTCTTACGTATTAGTCAGAATATTTTTTCATTGGACTGTTCGACTTGAGACTGATAAAACGAGAAAGAATTGAGAAGCGTATGAACCTATATTATATTCTGACGGACTATAGGGAATAGGGAACATTGCTGGAAAAGCTTTTGAAATGACAGAGATCATACAATTGCTGATTTTGTTGAATCTTATGAAACTCTTAGAAAAGTTACTTCTACTTCGATCTTTCTGTGTGACGTGTGACCACCTATGTACCATGAAAATAATCTAAACCTATTTTGGATATATATGAATACTACCCCTGTGGTTTGGAAACAAAGTTTTAAATTACCTGAATGTCTTTTCAGAAGACCCATTTTCTGAGGTAACAATGCTTTGCTGATAGCTCAGTAACTAATCACATTTGTTTCTGATTTCGTCGGAGATGAACGGCAGTCAGGGATGGTCTTGTCATCATTTACTTGCTTTGAAGTTGTCCTCGGGTTTCAGTACAGCAAGATCTATGGTTTGTTTGACCCATTTTCTTCCCGATTTCTTCCATATCAGTTGCTGATTTATAGCCAGTATTTTATGTGTACTCGAACATCCAGGCAAAATATAATAAGAACACTCTCCATACAAAAAGTCAACTCACTGCTATTATATTATTCACCAAATTGAATGCAACTGTTGCTGTTGCAAAGATGCAATTTTATTTAGTTTATTGAAAATTTGGTTTGATTTTTGTCCTTCACTCAAAAGGAAGAAATCTTTGCTTCTAGTTCATCTTCTATCTCACAAAAAAATTATCATTGAAAAAAGGCCAAATTCCTCCCACTCTTCCAAAAAATTCCGCCTATGAAAGTAGTAATATCTATTATTGGGGCCAAGTTTATTTTTGCTGCTGTATATCCCGCACTTAAATTTATTATAGTGTATCTTCTTCCCTGAAGTTAAAGCACTGAGCATTGACGAGTTTCAATTTTGACATTTGCGGGTTTAATTGAATTTAAATCTCTATAACTTCATGCAAGACTTCAGAGTCTTAGCAGTTGAAACTAGATTTCGTGTATTTTCTTCCCTGAAGCGGTACCTTTTTGGAGCACTGGTAGTAAGAGAGTGAATATATTTATTTTTCCATTTAATTGCATGGAAATATCTTCCTACATGCAAGATTTCAGCGTCCTACCAGTTTAAACTAGTTTTCGACCATCTCCTTCCCTAAAGCGGAACCGTTTTGGAGCACTTGGAGTGAAAGAGTTCAAATATAAATTATTTCCTGCTATATTGCATGTAAATATCTAACTTTATGCAAGATTTCAGTGTTTTTATCAGTTAAAACTACATTAAATTACGTTGCATTGTCTTCCCTAAAGCGACACCGTTTTGGAGCACTTACAGTTAAAAAGTTCAATTTTTCGGATTTTTCCCTATACGTGTATGTCAATTGCTAACTTCATGCAAAATTTCAGCGCTCTAGCTATAGGGGAAGTGCCTGAAACTTTTGATGATGAGTGAATCAATCAGTCAGTCAGTGAGTATCCAAAAGTGCAAACTTTGAAATTACCTATCTCCTACTCGGGTTAACATTAACTTCTGAAGTTTATCCTGTAGTATTGTACTATACTACGGAATGTATATTCAAAATTTCAATGACCTATCCCCTGTAGAACCGGATATCTGATGACGTGAAAAACCTGGTGAATTGCTTCGTGTAAAGATACACTGGTGCTTTCCGGAACTTGCGCACTGCCGTGCGCTCAGATACTTATAAAATATTATAATAAATTGATTTTATTTATATTTGCAATTTAAAGCATTTGACCTTGCAAGTCGTGACGACAATAAAAATTATTGTATTATCTTTTACAGTAGCACGATGCTGCGTGGACTATTTGAAAAGAAAGGGCATTTTTGATGGAATGGGATCACCAATTAATTTTTCATTTTAATGAAAATATTCAGTAAACGCTTCATGAGATTCCGTATGAAATTTCCGTACATTCAATAATTAAAGGCTAATTTAAGACTCAATTGGTTATGATTATGACTCTTACCGAGTCAAATAAATCTAGCTGTCCCACAGTAATATACAGTGGATTTTACATTTTTCTCAAGATTTTGGGGGGTCTATTCGGAACCATTTTTTGATATTTCTTACCGTTCTTAAATTTCTCCTCAGGAATAAATCGCTTTCAGTGTAACTTTCATTATATTTCCTTCCTTATTTCGTACCTTTCAGTAATTCTGTGATCTGTAACTCTCACTCGGTTGAAAAAGCCACTAATGAGCAACTTCTACGAAATGAATAAATGTCCATACCAATAACAAATTTCATCAAATCGAGCAAGACAAACGTTCGTGGAAAAAAAATCGTGTAGTCAAAACTAGATCCCACGAAACTTCGTGCGATCACAAAATGTTTTCCAAATTTCTAGTCTTTGGTTTTAGTCATCGTCCATCGTCGAGTTATATTGATTATGAATCAGAAAACCAACTTTATTCATCTACATAAACTGATCATACGTATTTTGAAATTTATTTTCCTAAATTTCTCCTCTAAAATTGCATTGTTTCCTGGCCTAATTTTTAAAATTGATTCTGTTGGATGCAGATATCGTTAGATACTTCGCTCTTTGAATTTGGACAGTCTGAGTTTGTTTTATCTTGGTCTCAATTAGAGTCAATGAATTAGTAAAATGAATGAATAATGTTTGCTGAATTCTTCTATACACCAAACGCTAGTTTTGCAACGCAAAGAAAAACAAAGCGAGCGTGGTATAAGTACGCTAAGTCTAGTTTGTACTTTCAATTCTGACCCTTTTTAACTAAACTTTGTATTTTTTTTTTTTTTTTTTTTCATATTCGTCGTTGGCACGTGCAACAGATGAAGTTTAACTTTTATATTACTTTAGTCCGTCAATGGGAATGCCTTTTATGGGCACCCGAAAAATTGTCAAAAATTCATACTTTTTTTCACCTCGCGAAAGAACGGTCAACATAATAAGTATATCAAAGGCATATTAATTAACCTAAATCATGGAGTTAGTTTTAAAATGATCCTTAGAACATTTTAAAAGGTACGTTTGTTAAGCTGTGTAGGACGTGTTGGAAGCAGTATTGGATTAGGCCAGTGCCGGCTTCAATAATAGCAGCACCCTGTTCGAAATGAAAAATGCCGCCCCTCACCCCCCCTACTTTATCGATGTTGAATAAGTACAATTTCCTTTTATACAGCGCTTGAGGGCTTACTCAAGCTCATTTGAAAGTCGTATATTCGTTGTAACTGCAATATAGAAAATACAGATCAACGGTAAACGATATTTTCAAAAAAATAAACAATGCATGTTTTATCTCGTTATCTGCACTTTTGCCTGTCCTGTATCAATGAAGCTTGTCAAATGGTCTGGCTGCTGTCAGCTGATCACTTCTGCTAACAGCGCCGATGCGTGCCAAGACAACTATAACAGTGCTATGCCAACAAGCAGAAACATCCCTAGCATAAGTTGGTATAACTGTTTCGCGATTCCTAGTTCTATATAGCGAATTTGTTGCGATCCCATGTGTTAAGTTGGTAATGCGAAGTTATAACTTTCTGTGATTGGCCATTCATATTTTTTTTTTTTTTTATTCTCATTGCACGTGTAACGAGTACTATACTTGTTTACGCCTCACTTATTCATTTAATTTTCTGCGCCCCCCATTTTCTGGCGCCCTGTTCGACGAAACGCCTCGAACTACCCTAGATCCGGCACTGGATTAGGCTACAAAAAATAAATGCGTGTTAAAGCCAGCTGAGTTTAGGGTGGGTTGCTGGCTTCAACACGTTTTTTAACTCTTTTTTTCAACCTAACCCAATAATACTCCCAACATGTCCCACCCAGTAAACTTTGTGCTCATATAAGCGAGGCATGGCCGTATATGACCATGGATCAGTGATCATGTCAATGAGGCATGGCTTTTGCAAATTTGTTTGGATATTGATCAATTTTAACTTTTTCTCTAACTAATCTGATATTTACCCTCTTAGAAACATTGAAAAACAAGTTTGGTAAGTGACACCGTAAACGAAAAATAGTTCGACTGGAAGCAATTTATCACCAAGAAGATGCTGTTTAGCGGTACAGTTCCGGAGCCCAAATGGTAAGAGATGTCAAAAGTGACAAAGAATTAACCCCTTAAAACCTTCAGGAAAAATATAAAATCCACTGTATCTTGCATTGTACCCCAGCTATGCAGATTTTCCGATATTTGCAAAACAATGAATTATTTTGGCCAAAAGTAATTCTACAACCATAGAAAAAGACGCATACGAAGTTGCGGTCATGGGCTAGTCATATTAGTTTAAAAAGATGCCAAAAGGAATCAAAAAGCTTACTCGAGTAATGAATCAACTAAATGAATCAGTTAAGCATGCTTTGAATGTTTTATAATTTATTTCCTTAACCATGATTCATTTGGACGTTCTTTCCTAATAATATATGCATGCCATTCATAGACCACAACAATAATGACAATAGAGATGCTGTTTACAAACGCGTAAATAGAAAATAAACTATTATTAAAAAATATATATAAAAAAGAATACGCGAAAAATATAAAACTGGAAAATAATAATGAGACCCCAGGAGACGATCAATGGATGACAAGTAGGTAAATAATGAGAGAATGAATGAGTAAAAGTAATAAAGCGTAAACATTAAAAGTAATTATCAAGTCATTGACCTCTAGGTGATTAATATTATTAGAGGGTGCCAATATGTCTAGTCTCTAAATCAAACGTAAACATATGATGGGCATGTGCTTCTCATAATAATAGCAATTATAGAGCGGTTTGTAAACAATGTGTAAAGAAGATGAACGACCTTGTCTGCAATTAAAAAAAAATATATGAAAATATTGTTAATGTGTCTAGGTTAAATGTTCATTCATTTGTATGGCAGGTAGGTACTTAACTACTTATCATAAATATTTTTGTTTTTAATTAATGAAAATGATTTAATGTGATTCACTTATGGGTTAGTAAGCAGTGTACGAGTATTCTTTAGGTATAGTTTATGTATGTCCTACTAGAGGTCGTCAATTAAGAACAACAATAATTAAAGCCTTGGTAGCTCAGTGGTCAAGCGCTCGCCTGGTAATCAGGAGGTCGCGGGTTCGAATCCCAGCCAAGGTAGGATTTTATCCTCTCAATTAATTGAGAATTTGACCACAATAATAGTACAAGCTTACTGCTGGGGTAAAGGGACTCGTTAGTCTCATTCGAGCAGTATAAATAAGCAGTATTATTTATGTCAACATTACATGAAAATGCCAACGTTCCATTTGGGTTTATTATTTTTCAGTTTTTTTTCCTAAAACGAAACCTTTAGGCTAAGTTCAGATGATCGCGCGGTACCACGAACCGCGCGGCACAAGATCTATCTAAATAGTGCTTATTGTCTACATGACCGCGCGGTGCGCTTTGTTCGGCGCGGAAGTTAAGTACCTAACTACTTATCATAAATATTTTTGTTTTTAATTAATGAAAATGATTTAATGTGATTCACTTATGGGTTAGTAAGCAGTGTACGAGTATTCTTTAGGTGTAGTTTATGTATGTCCTACTAGAGGTCGTCAATTAAGAACAACAATAATTAAAGCTATGTCAACATTACATGAAAATGCCAACGTTCCATTTGGGTTTATTATTTTTCAGTTTTTTTTTTCCGAAAACGAAACCTTTAGGCTAAGTTCAGATGATCGCGCGGTACCACGAACCGCGCGGCACAAGATCTATCTAAATAGTGCTTATTGTCTACATGACCGCGCGGTGCTCTTTGTTCGGCGCGGAAGATCTTGTACGCGCGGTACTAGTTCTACAAACTTGTATCGATTTGTTCACTTGATCCGCGCAGCACATCGCGATACTACTTCTACAAATTTATATTGACTTGTTCAGTTGATCCGCGCGGTTTGAGGCGAAATAAAGTAGCTAAGAAGATATTTTGATGCCAGACTTCCGCGCGTACATACGTTATCAAGTGAATGCTCCTCCCGGGCGGTACCGCGAGATCATCTGAACTTAGCCTTAAAATTTCATTAACGCCGTCCTACAAAAATCAACTAGATCTCAAATGGGGCCAACATACCAAAATATTATTAATTTGGGTCAACCTTAAGAAGTAAAAGTATTACAATGCGGGCGATGGACATACACTATTGTGAATTAGATACATAATCATTGGGGCATTACTCTTTCCTTCCTTGATTAAAAAACATGGTAATAGCATGATCGATAAAATGCTTTATCTTCTTAAAAAATTTAGTATTTATCAATCTTAACTTCTGGTTTTACCTCACATAGTATCCTAAGTTAACGAACTTGATGAAAATATCGTCAATAACGTTAACAACAACAATTTTCGTTACTATTTATTTTTCAAGTTCAGTTTTCGTCTATGGTCATTCGAGACGGGTTTTCACTGGAAACTTACAAGGGCTTAATTCTAAAATCCAGCATCACGAGGGTTTAATTTATTTGTTCGGGTTCATGTTAATAACTTGGAGAACTATATCCAGAAGCGAACATTACTCATTCGCTAGAAACTTATAAAAGGGCTACCCCCACATTGACCTCATCCAGCCTAGATTGGAATGGGAGTTTTTTTCTATTGTCTTTAGTTTGATCTTTAGACTATTTCCTTTCCCTCTTCCCTAGACTGAGGATCAAGTTTGTGTCATTTTCCCCGTCCCCACTCTTCAAACTTTTTACTTTACATTCCATTCATCTATGAAGAAGAAAATAAATCCCACCCAAAACTATGTAGAAATCCCTGACCTAACACAATTAATGAGCTTCCGGAATTTCTTTTTCTTGTCGTAAATCACGGCTGGGGACTATAAAATTACTCTGCTTTTCCTTTTTTATTTCCTTTATTGTCTTTTAATACAAAGTGTTAGAATCGTGCTGAAACTTCAAATTTCTACAATTTTATCAATGCTCGTTTGATTGGCATACTTTTATTCCATTTTCTTTGGGACGGATTAACAGCATACTGTTATTCGAATGCTCGAAGTAAAAGTAAAGTAGTGATGTAGACTGGTTTCTTTGGGACGGATTAACAGCATACTGTTATTCGAATGCTCGAAGTAAAAGTAAAGTAGTGATGTAGACTGGTTTCATTTTAGCGTTCCAGGTAACACAGAAGATAAATAAACACGAACCATCAATAGCAAACAAAGTTATAGAATTTCGTCAATTCCTGTTTTAGTTCTAAAATGCATGGTGAGAAACAAAAACAACCTCTGAAAATGATTTTGGACCGCAACGCGACGTAAGAGTTTCTTGTTCCTAGATTTTTTTTTGCTCTTATGAACAGAATCTAGTGTCCTGGTAGAGCTCTCCTACAAAAATCAAGTCATTTACGCACAATATGGTATTTGTCAAAATAATGGCCTTATCAATATAGAAGGTTCAAACGGCCACCTTTTCAAGATAGAGCCTGCAAAAATATGACTTCTGTTGTAATTCGGCCTTCAGTATTTTTAAGGTTTTTATTATTTGCCAAGATTAAGGTCACAATCTGTAAAAAATATTCAACTGGTTACCACTTGTTGTTTCTGGGGTAGTTCTTTGATCGACGCGACGGACGTACAGATATAGTGATCTTTGGGTTCTTTTTTAACCCTTTGTATGCAGAACTCTGAAAAGAAGAATGTCTTACCCAAATACTTGATTTTACTACATTTTTGTCGTAAATATTTTAAATTCAATCATCTAAAGCACTTTGTGGAGATGAACCTTGTAAAGCTTTAAGTTTATGAATGAACGCGTTAACGTGTCATACATCTTATGAATGAAAAATAGTAAAGGCAAAGGTAATTAGAATGCAATATACAACGTACTCTCCAACCCCATCTCACGTTGTTCGCATAAAAAAAAAAAAAAATGTCAATCACAGCTTTGAAATAGTTTGTCAGTATCTCTAGACGAGGAACTTCTTGACTCCATTCGTCAAAATTTTATTCATCCTCTGCGTTCAAAAACCCTGCTATATTATAAATCCATACTTCCATACTAATATATAAATGCGAAAGTAGCTCTGTCTGTATGTATGTTACGCTTTCACGCTTAAACTACTGAACCGATTTTGATGAAATTTGGTATGGAGATAGACTAAACTTTAGGAAAGGACATAGGCTACTTTTTATCGCAAAAAAAAGGGGTTGAAACTATAAACGGCCATGCCTATAAGGCGCCAAGCGAAGCGGGCGTATCCTGCTAGTTTAAAAATATGCTTGGTTATCGGCAGCGGAACAAAGACGTGATTTTTGACATGGAGATAATTTTTGGCTCAGAGAATGACATAGACCACTTTTTATTTACCTGGATATTACTTCCACAAAAGCATCAAAACATTTTATCTTCTAAAACTAAATGAACGACTTGATAAAGTTAATATCCTAGGTAGATTGCAGAACACATAACCACCCGCACTTCATCCATACGTCACTGATAATGGTAATAATATGTAAAATAAAAACACAAACAAAAATATTTGGGAGAAAAAAAAAAACTGCAGCTTTTGTTATTAAAATAAGAAGGTCAGTAATAAGAAGAAAAGTTTTCTTTCAAATAAACTTTTCAGTCTTCCTTGAGTAACAAAGACGGCGTTAGTTTTCATCAATCCATCAGATGTAAACAAAATAATGGAAAAGTTTTGAAAAAGAAATCACGCGAATTTTTTCGAAAGATTTTATTCAAAATAATAATGTTGTGGTAGTTCACTAAATTAATGAGAATGAAGTTATTAATGAGTCAAAATTATAGGATGAACCACGGCAGATAACATACATAACCATATCATATATTATGGATTTACTCGTACAATCAATCTTTTCAGGCACTACCCATCTCTATCCAAATCCTCGCCGTCCTTTTTCCAACTTCTTTGATGACACTTTTAAACTCCTCTATAATTTAAAAAAAAAAAAAAAAAATACCTTAAACTACCTCGTAGTTTAAGTGCATTAAAGGACAATAAAAAACATTTTACATTTTCAGTTGGCCCATTCAAGGTCTGAAATTTTCAATTGACTACCTCTTATCATATCTAAGATAAAGTCTTGTGGTCTACGTACATACAGACCGAGATCATAAGATTAGAAATGGGGTTCCATTTTCAAACTTTGGATACCGAACCCTATATATGGAAACATCTCAGAGTACAAATTAAAAAAAAATATGTACCTAATATCAAATGTATCTAAGAATCTAAGTAGTTAAATTATAACAGTGTGGTTACTTCAATAACCCAGTCCAAAAAAAATGCACAATGAGTCATTCATCTTGATTGAAAGGCCCAGCCGTTTTCTGCTGATTTTAGTACTTTAAATATAAAAAATGAGTTTATTGAAGTGTACTATGGTAATCCTTACAAACGATTTTCTTGAGTGTACATCGCTCCTGGTTAAATTCCTTGCTTTCGGTTGGTGAGTGAGTGAGTCAGGATTAAGTTGACTCATACCTCACATCGCTAAGGCACTACTCGTTCTTCTTCAACTCTCTCAGGCAGGCTAGCATGACTCACCTCTTATATCTCTCTACACATAAAATGCATCATGAAAAAATAATTTTATAAAATATACAGTGGTTCATAAACCTCTTTAAATTCTGTACAAGTGGTTACCAATAATTCTGTACAAGTGACCATAGAATATGGACACCATAACGCAATTTTTATCGTGTTTGTTAATATGGTGAAAAAATTGAATAAAAAATGAAGGCACGAAAAATTTGTAAAGAATAGTCAGATATCTATAGCATGATAGAAAAAAAGTTTCAATAATGCTATTACCTACCTAACTCTTGCTAATCGCAACCATCTTTTCAGTAAAGCTATAATTGTGGTAGAACCCCAATCTTGCTTAATTTTTTATAGGTCTAATTTTTGTTCTTTCGTCTTTTTGTAGGTTTCAGTTCGCGAAATGAAAACAAACCCGAAGTCTGTCCTCTGTCCGATAGAGGAAGACAGTTACAAATTGTGTCTTATTGTGATTTTAATCTCTGTAAATAATAAAAATCCTAAAAGCTAAGGATATGGCCGGTATGGAAGACTTTCTTGTGTATATCTAACTTGCCTCTGACAGATTTGATTCTTCCTCGACATGTTATTTGCACTCACATCTAATTCGAAATCTATCTATTCTCTTTTCCATTATATTATACAGCTCGCACATTAATTAGGTGGTCATCGCTGGAGTTACATTTGCTATTCTCTGATTAGCCACACTTCACAAATTTCCTTCTGCATCTCCACCTTGAAGACACCTGAACGACTTCTAGATAATGTTGTATAGTTCTGATTCCGATTGATGATGATTCTTCTTTGAATTCCAGTGAGTATTTTGGGCTTTCTTGGATCTAAAGTTGATATTTTGCATTTCTGTGGGCTTCTATTCAGTAACTTTTCCTATTCTATTAAAATTTAAAATACAAGTGGTTGGCCTCTAAATAGCATACCCATCATGCATGATGCTGTATTTGATGCGCGATACGTGTATTATGCTTTAAGACTACCAAGGGGCTGTAAGAAGATTGTCCTAAATTTTCAACATCAGTGGTGATCAATAGACAATATTGAATGTTAACAACCAAAGGCCACTAATTCTTTATCGTTAATGTATTGTTATTAATAAACGTCAAGCGTGGCTGAAGTACAGGCGGATGTCTTCTCTAGGGGCACGGTACAGTAACAAAATGTTCGGGAGTGAAAGAAAATCCCTATTTCTATTTGAATTTTCTTACCTGAAAATAATTATTCAAAGATTTCTTGTACCTACTCTGTTTATTCTACATGTGAGTAAAACAATTGGAATAATCCCGAAGAATTTTTTGGTACATCGCCATCGGTACGTATTTAAAACACTAGTGTTGTACTTTTTTAATTGAAAATTAATCTTACAGGTCCACCAAGCTCAATAGGTTCTATATTAAACTTCAAAATTTCGGTTCTATATTAATTCTATTTAATATAATATCTGAGTTTCAGAAGATCCCAAGTAATTTTAAATTGGGACAAAGGACATTCTTTACGTAATAGTACTCGAAGACAAATTATCAGGTCAGATCTCATAAAGAGAAGACAGACCCATTTAACCTTCCCCGTCCCCCAAGAAAACAAAACGACATCAAATTGGCTGAAGATTTTAAAACCTTGGGTTTATAAAACTAAGATGACATTTCATCATTTGATGATAAAATTTCAAAAATCGAAATTTTCAGTGTTTTCATAAAATCATTTGTTGCAGGGAAAAAAATTACCCGCTTATGTTGTTGGTATTGTTAACGTTCTCAACGACTCTCACTGTGTCTCCAGGCCAAGGAAGGCGGCCACTCCAACAAGATCTGTCCATAATGCTGACGGCTCTAGATTGGTTGGGTTTGATGGACAGTTGAATCAATGATTTACATCATGAGCAGCCAACATACACATAGAGGAGAGCAATCAGATACTTCAGGGTTTAGCCAGGATTTATATACCAGCTCTTTAAAGAAGTATCTGGAGCAGCACGGCTGGGATGAACACACCCCCAAAGGAAGAAAAACACAGTGAGTTGTCGTCGAAACGGTGATGATGATTTTTGGCCGTGCCCGGGTTCATGGATAGCCCCGTGCGAAGAACCAACCATCTTGAGGCCCGCTATCAACCTTACCAGCTTTATTGAATTTAATTGCCCTTTCCAAGTTTCAAATTTATCGTTGCAAAATATCATACATAGCTTTTTTGTGCGGCCATGGAAAGTAAATCAAAGTAATTTCAGAAAATCTCATCTCAATTTAAGTTCTTCTTAGAACAAAATTATTAGTTGATAACTTTCAATCCGAAGTGATAAGAAAATTGAAATTTCTTCAAATTTATTCGTCAACACACATGTGAGAAGTTTTCTTACAATATTGTACCTTATCTTCAAATTTTTTTTTTTAAAAAAAATACAACGGAAATTTGGAATTTCATTTGAGATCACACTAGAGCTATCTATTAATATTGTAAGTAAGCACTAAGATATTATGTACAATGTAAAAACGTGGTCACTTGTTGAAAAGTAATATGTAGAATTTTTTTATCGAAAAAAATTCGTTTACAAATTTATAATATTTTCATGTCAAACTTAAGTCAATTTTGAACCAATCTTTGTCTACATAATATTAATTCAAAGGGAAATGTTTGATTATTCCTTCCAGAAAAGTGGTTTGTCGAAGGCTGTACTTTATTTTCAATAGAATAATGAATTAAAATGCATTCTAATAGTTTCATATAGTTTTTCAAAAATGTATCTTAAAAATCTATTTATTCTTGATTTTTTGATACGATCATATGAATTTTATAAAAATTAGTTATTTTTTAATTATGCTTTAACAACATTTAAGTACTTCTTTTAATTTTCCCTAAAAAATCTAATTTTATAAAAACTATTATAAGTTTCAACATGATGTAATTCAGAGTACGTAACTTTAAAATATTACTAGATGAAGATAGCAGGATAGATCATGTGAACAAATCTTTTCCTAGCTTTGAATTTACCGCTTCAACGTAATCAAGGTTAAATTTAGATCGATGTTATAGGGTGCGCACATTACGAGACGCAGTAAACTGAGTGTGGCTTTATACATTGAAAACAAGTGTGTTACCCACTTTGATTTCGTTTCTCTTTAATGCAGCTGCCAGGCGATAACAATAAATGACTATAGGACGTAACAAGAAGAGTTGGGGAATAGCCAAAATGACTATAGGACAAAAATGAAGAGAGACAGAAACAATTTCTATCATAAAATGAGCTGAGCTAAACAAAGACGGATACACAACTTGTGTGTATATTTTTTTTCGTTATCGTCAAAAATTAAGTAAAGAAGATAGAGTCTCACCATCGTCTGTTCATTTGAAAATCTTAGTTTTGAACGGTTTTCTTCACATTTTTGTAGGGTACTCTACTCTTCATTTATGATTTATTTTAGCCATTATGCGGATGATCTGATCCTCAGAGGTTTAACGAACATCGCGCGGTTTATATTTGGGAGATCAACTCAGCTATCAGTTACGTATTATTATTTCGTGCTGCAAATTTTCTCACTTTTCAATTTCGCGATGGATTTTTTTTTGCGAGTGAAACTTTTAGTATCATAGTAGATTATCTTGCCGTGTAAGTTATGAAAGTACCACCGAATACAAAGCAGACAGGAAAATTTTCCAAGAACTATCAGAAGAGAACAGAAATATCAAACTTTCACATTCATTATAAACCCTATGAGCTCTTTTTTTGATTCCGAACCCTCTTCCCTGTCTCGCGCAAGCTTCAGGCAGTAATACCACTTATTTTTTGTGTCGCCCGAACATAGTAAGATTGTGATTTTTCATTAGGAGTGACTTTGAAAAAGTGACCGGATCCCTGTGAACTAACCAGAAGGATGGAATTTCTACAAGGCACTTATGAACCAAATTCTGGGGTCTTCTGAGCATAGGGATCTTGCTATTTTTCCAAAAGTGAATTCTCATATTCAAAACCAAAGAAGCGTTAAAGTTTCACTTTTTATGCTCGTGTTGAACTGGCGACCACCCTTCCATTTTCAAACCGATTTTCCTTGTTCTATGAAATGTAATTTTATTTCATTGGGATTTTTAGTATTGATCTACTTTGTGGATTTTAAGCTTAACAATTACAAATTTTCACTCTCTTTTCTATATTATTTTTTGAAGGTGTTTTTTAGTTTTCCTAAAATCTAAAATTAAGAAAAGGGGAAAACAAATTCCAAAATAACATACAATTCAATGTTGATTGATATTTTTTAGAATTCTGAAAGAGATGAGTTGAAATTTTATTTTTTTACTTGATGACCAAATTTAAAAGTCAACCACTACGCGATAAATGTTTTGTCCAGAAAGGTTTTTATGATTCATTGAGCTCATCATTAAACAAAATCGTGGATTAGAATATGAAAGAATGTCATCAACTATACAACACAGAAATATTTGAGGCCGCCCAAAATAAAGAAGCAATAGCCTTTATGGGAGCCCACCTTCATTTGGAGTCAACTGATTAGAGAGCAGAAGCTTTTTCCTCTCCTCACTTAAAACACGTTCTTATTTTGCTTAATGGAAAACATTCATAAAGTTACGGCCCAATATCTCGATGACATAATACACAATACATGATGATGCACAGTTTAAGTGGATTGGTTGTGTAGTGTTAAGACGCTCCTCTGACTGATAAACAATAGAGCGTAGCTTCAAACCCATGCAATTTATCCTCATGATCTGGAGATATATTATTTACTACGCACTAATGGCACCCAAAAAATTGCCAGTGTAGCGTAGGTTCAAACCCAGGCAACCCATGCAATTTCATCCTCATGATCTAGAGATATTTACTATGCACTAATGACACCCAAAAAATTGCCAGTGTAAAAAGACTTTTCAATCCTATTCTGTATACTGCTCAAATTTTATATGTCTCCCAGTTAAGACATAGTTTTCAAAATTAGCCCTTTTTGTGTTTACAATAAATAAATGACAGAGAACATTTTAATCATACAGAACGGCCATGTCTTAAGTTACCTAGAATATTAGGCTTAAGTTTGCTAGTATAGAGTAGAAATAAATTATGCTGCCAGCATCTTAGAGACGACAAACATCTTCAAGTGTTCCGTTGTTTCTACATTTATTTTTAGTATTTTCTGAAACGAAAAGAACGAACACAACGAAGTACGAAACGAAAATAACGAGTTTCATAATGCTGCGAGACTTTCGATGTGAGTAAGAGTGGAGAAGAGAGTTTTTTGTTTCTCTCACTTCTCCTTCTTCTGGGGGTGTTTTGAAAATTATTTTACTTCTGATCAGCACATTTGTTAAAATGAGTTCTTCTTCCAAACGAAGAACGCAGTAAAGTTCTCTTTGGACTGCAACAAATCACCTTATCAGTAGATCTTCTTTTAGCCAATCGTCTGATATCTGGGGCACAAGGACACGCAGAGAAAATCTGCTTACCCCTCAACATGGATGATGCTTTATTTGATGCGCGATAGTAAAATCTTGTTTTTACTTATACCTAAATCATTAATGGTTATTTATCCTTAAAAACTATTTTTAAAAAGCTGACTGAAGTTAAAATTTAAGAAGCTAAAACACATTGTTTTTTTTTTTCATTTCTCTGCGAAACTTTACCAGCTCAATCACAATATAACATATTTAAATTTTTATACAAAAGAACTTTTTTTATATACATATTAGGTATTTATTTCAAGTCTAGAGGAAATGTATACCGTTTTCCCTTCAAAAATCGCGCAAAAATATAAAAACGTTTTACCACCTGATAGGAGGTAAAATACGGTTACATCTGAATAGGTCACACGGTTAGACGGGTACCTTCATTAGAACGACTACCTTGTTTCGAATTCGTAAATATAGCACTTTTTTCCTAAAATTAAAAACAATATAGGTTCTAGGACTGAGGTTATGTTGTGTTATAGGTACTTATGACCTAACTTCACCCAATTTTTTTCGCAAATTGTGAAAACAAGTCCCCATGTGTGTATAGTGTATTAATTTTTCGAATCGCAAAATAGCCTACTATGTACTATGATTCACGTGTACTTGATTGATTTTACCTGCTGCATCGCAATATAACATCAGTTTTTCTTTTTTGTGCTATCTCTGCGAATCCCCTGGATTCAGGAGGTTCAATTAGTCTGATATGCCATTAGACCACGAATCTTGTAAATTACAAGCTAATTGTACCAATGTACCATAACCTAGCACCTAGTTCTTTCGAGTTATAGAAATCACACACTTTTAATAAAAATATGAAAAAACTTTCAGTTAAATTAGGTTATAACCTAAGTTTTTCGTAATTTGCGAAATTTGCAAGTCTCCCACATTATCCAAAAATACTGTGCGGCATATTAAATCACAATGGTTTAATGGTTATTTTTCCTGATTCACGTGGTACATTTTAGGGTTTTTTTGCGGTTCGCAAAATTTATAGCATATTAAAGACACATTTATTTTACCTGCTCAATCAGAGCCGTAGCCCGCCGGTTCTTCAACCCCCCCCCCCCCCCNATATCCCCCCCGTTTCTTTAAAATCTTGTTCAACAAGTATACATGTCAAAATAGCTTCCGCTACATTTCATCTCTGTAGAACAAATTACATAAATCTTTTAGTGAAATTTATATGTATGAAATATTAGGTATTTGATTTGGTCTAAACTTGTCCTCCTGGTTTGAACAGGTCAGCTATTTTGGGGATGAGTGTGCCAGAAAAGGAACGCTTGAGGCTTGAGCATGCGCAGACGAGCGTGCAAAACAAGTGTAATAGAATCGATATGAGATCTTTTGGAGGTCAACCCAAAAAATATTAAAAAATCATCATATTTTTTGGTTTTAAGAAAGAAAAAATAATTTAAAATTTTCGTCGGATCGACTTTTTTACATGAGACTTTTTTTAAATAAGATAAGATAAAATTGCATTTGAAAATGTCGTTCAGATGAAAATTAAATGTACCGATTTCGATCAAAATTTAAGAATATGTTCCACTTGCGCTTATTCCTAAAATTTTAATGTATTGCTCGTCCAAATGACCTTTTCCACCTTGTAACTCGGGATATGCTTCGTCCGGCTCACTAACGAATTTTTTAAAATATGTTCCATTTGAGATCTGCTACCTACCATATTCAACGGGGCCCCGTTAATAGCCAAAAACACTTTATGAGTATCTATTTAGTTTCATAGGTGAATTGATGAAATCGGACAAGTAGTTCGAAAGTTATAGCTGAACGAACAGAAAAACACACAGACGTTTAAAGAAAAATTGTGACGTTAAAAAAAAGACCACACCTCGTTCTGTCAAATAGGAATTAATTAATTACTTGTTCAAAAGAGTATATTTTTAAAATGAAAATTTTAGCAGCAACAGTAATTTTATATCGTATATTTAAGACGCAATGTCTGAGATTTAAAGCCTTGCTATGCTGTGAACTAACCATCAATTAAGTCGTAGCCCGCTTATCCTTCATGAACTCGGGCCTGGTATTTTATAAAATAATTAAATATCATTATGTACGCCCCTGTATGTTCTCTTATATTTAAAACGAGTGAGCAGTGTGCAAAATAAAAGTTTATTGCTCTGTTCCATTATTCTTAATAGAATAAACAGAGTGTTGTGAGTGAAACTTAGGAGGGATATTCAACCCTGTTTCCCTGTTTTATGTGATGCTCCTTGCTGGTTGTTCTATTAGCTTTCTTCCGACTCCTGATTGCATATGATGGGGGTCGGGATTGGAAATAAGCGAGCAACCCCCTCTCTGGTAAATTAGGTGTTTTTTATGAATCATACTTGAACTTGTGTTTACATGTGCAGTCCATTATTGTCAACAAATAAGAAAAGTGGCAAAAAAGCCGGTCGAATTCGCACATTAAAGATTACCAGTCCAATCCAATAATTTAATGTACCAATTAAGTAATCGTGCTAGCTTGCGAGTTTGTTTCATAACTATCGTCTGATATTTAATCACCCTCCAATCGCGTCCATTCAATAAATTATTTTTTTCTTGTTTTGTTTTCTTCTTTTCTTGTAATGCTGTTGATTTTTTGTTTTTGTTTTTACCTCTCGTAAGATAGAATCCTGTGACTGGTGGACATGGACACATAGTAGTATTCTTCGCAGAATAAGTACTAATTGTTGCGCGTTGCGCAGGAAACCCTAAACTATTTCAACTAATTGAAAACATTTTTATGCATGACAGTCGAATATTTTAGCATAACGAATAGAACAGAAAGTGGGGAAACTCTCTGAATTTAACTCATGATGCGGTATGGCAGTGAAACTGTAGCGCTAATCAAATGGTATGGGAGCAGTTCAGGATTGGGTATGACACATGACAGGAACAATGTGGCAAGTTTTTTTTTAAAAAAAAACAATTTTTTTAAACTCCCTTTTTTATTGGTTGTCATGGGTCCATGTTGGACAGTTATACATACGCAATAGAGTTATGACCGTAAAAATGTTTCCTAACCTCTCTGATAAAAAAAAATTCATGCCGCATTACTCTTGCCGGTACCAAATCCTTGAGGGTTTGTTTGTTATCAGCTGATTGATTTATCAATGGCCGCGAATTTGATTTTTCCGTTTTAAATAGGTACATATTTATTTTTTTTAAATTAAATCTTCAAATAAAATTATATCTTTAAATTAAATTCATTTAAACCTTGAACATAGATGAAATTTTCATTAAGATTTTTTCTTTATCTTTCTTTATACGAAGTATAGGTAAGTAAAGTATTGTAACGGTGAAAAAAAAAAATTTTTTGGCTTTTCGGGACGAATTATGACGAACGACTACATTCCAAAAAATGGGCCTAAAAAAACGTATGTCCGTCCATCCGTCCGCAAAAATCGTGCTCGCGCATCTACAGCGTTTTTTATTGGTCCGATTTTGATGCTATTTGGACACAATATTCCTTGAGGCCATAATTCCAGCCAAAACCTTAACATTGGAGATAGCACCTTCTGAGGTCCATTTATGGGTCAAAATAGGTCATTTTGGGGTAACCCTGTAGAACCCAAACGGCACGCCCGATTTTAATGAAATTTGAAACAGACACTCTTTGTAACATATTATATTTTAATAGGGCTATCTTCATCTGGGGGTCCTTTATGACACCAAATCGGAAATTAGGGTCACCTCCTTAAAAGTGGCAATAGAGCTCCAATTTTGATGAAATTTGAAACAGAGACCGATTGTAACGTATCATTGACAAATTTTGGGACTCATGGGGCTATCTTCATCTGGGGGTCCTTTATGGCACTAAACCGGAAATTAGGTTCACATCTCTAAAAATGGCATCCATAAAGTTTTGGCTTTCTAATTAATCTACCATAACGCGATCTATATGGTTCTTCTGATGCTAATGAAGTTGTGGTTTCTTGTAGCGGTGAACTTCTTGTTTTATTATTAATAAGGGTTCGATTTGATTCATTCCCAGAAGTTCCCTCATCTGTGTTGGCAGAATATTCGGAATGCGCATTTTCATGTTCTTCAGCTTTCATTGAAATCATTTTGATCAAAATTTATTGATCCATTTTCGCCTGAACTATTAACTTGAGGTCTTTGCCTTATTAATTTTCTATTCCTTTCAATTACACCATTTTTGGTTCTGATCAAATAACCGGAGACGATTCGCTCTTCTCATGATTCTACCATTAATCCATTTTGATCCTGGTGTCAATTGCACCATTACAAAGTCACCATTATTCAATACAGAAAGGGGATGTGTCCTTTTATCATAAAATTTCTTATACTTCCTCTGTCTATTCTCTAAGGATCTCTGGATTTCTGTTGGTTTCTTTATTCTTGTGTTAAACATTGTATTTTCCATTGGTAGAACGCTCCGAATTTTCCCACTATACAATATCTCGGCTGGTGTCGGAATATCTGGAGCTGGTGAATTTCTCCATTCAATTAATGCTAAGAATGCATCTGTATTGGATTCTTTGCATTTTGTAAGCAAAGACTTTAATGTTTGAATTTGTCGTTCAATAAAACCGTTTGACTGAGGAAACTTGGGACTAATCAGAACATGTTCATTGTTCAATATCCCATGAGGAACAGAAATTCCTGAATATTACTGACGTAAACTGAGATCCTTGATCAGATACAATTTGTTTCGGTATTCCAAACCGTGATAAAATCATTTTGATCTCTCTTACAACAGATTCACTGGACTCATCAGGAAGTTTGCTAAAGTCGACATATTTTGAAAAGTAGTCTCCTACAACTACATAATGCTATTATTCCACTTCATCAAATCAATGTCCAATTTCTCCCACGGCTTTTGTGGTTGTTCCTGTATGATCATTGGTTCAGCTGAATTCGACTTCTTATGTTTCCAACATGTTTCACAATTATTGATTACATTAGTAATGTCATTGATCATACCCGGCCAGTACAAAACTTCTTTGGCACGTCTCAAACTCAACTCCAATCCAAAATGTCCAATATGAATATTACTAAACATATCAGGACGTAAGCTTTTTGGTACAATTATTTTATCATTCCTAAATAATATATCGGATGCAATATAAATTTCATGCCTAAATGGCCAATAAACATTTAAAAAAGGACTCAAGTTCGACTTCTTTTCAGGCCATTTGTTTTTTACCACATTTGTCAATTCTCTCAGTTCATCATCTTGAAGGCATCCATCTTGAAAGTCCTTCTTTCTTGATTCAGACAAACTGATGGCATTCACTACTTGGTTGACTTCAATTTCTATTTTTGGTTCTAAATCATTTTCAACATTATTCTTTAATGGTGCCCTTGATAAGAAATCAGAAACAAACATTTGTTTTCCAGGCTTGTACACTAAATTGAATTGGAACTTTTGTAAACTAAATAACATTCGTTTTAATCACGCTGGACAGTCATCAATCGGTTTCTTCATAATATACAAAAGTGGTTTGTGGTCAGTTTCCACTGTGACATTTCTACCATACACAAATTGATGGAATTTAGTCATCCCAAATACAATAGCAAAAAATTCTTTCTCTATATTTGCCCAACGTTTTTCAGTTTCAGAATATGATTTGGATGTATACTGGGTGTCCTTCTTGTAAGAGCACCGCCCCAACACCGTATAATGAACTGTCAACGGAAACGGTTAACGGCTTGTTCAAATCATAAAACTTTAATACGGGTGTAGAAGATAAATCATTCTTCAGATTTTGAAGGCCAAATATATGTCCGAGATATTTCACTTCTTGTTTGTTGAATTCACATTTTGACAATTTAAATTTCAGGTCAACTTTCCTGGCTCTCTCTAAAACCAACTTTAATCTTATATCATGTTCCTCTTGGGTGCGTCCCCAAACTATCAAATCATCAATATAGGTATCAACACCTTCTACTTCTGCAAATATTTTCTTGAATCTCTTGTGAAATACTTCTGGTGCAGAGTTCAGACCAAAAGATAGCCTGAGAAACTTGTATCTACCCCAAGGCATATTGAACGTACATAAATCAGAACTTTCATTATCTAGTGAAATTTGCCGAAATCTGCTATAGGCATCTAATTTACTAGAAATTTTGACTCCGTTCATTTTTGCCATGAATTCATCAAGTGTTGGAATTTGAAAATGTTCTCTTTTCACATATTTGTTTAGATCTCTTGTGTCTAAACATAATCGAATGTCATTATTTGGTTTTCGAGCAATAACCACTGGATTAACCCATTCCGTCGGATAGTCAACTTTTCTAATTATGTTTTCGTCTTCCATTTTCTGCAACTGTATTTTTACTTTGTCCATCAAGCTGAAGGGTATCTTTCTTGGATGATGAATTCTAGGTTGTACATTATCTACTAATTCAATATGGTACGGCTTTTCCAGTTTTCCAAGTCCTTCAAATACATCACTGAAATGTTTTATCTGCTCAGGCAATTTGTTAAAATTTTCCGAATGTTTCACTTGATTTACTCTTCTAATTAGGTCTAGTTCCGTGCATGTTTTTAAGCCTAATAATGGAACAGACTTTGTCTTCACTACATGAAATTCAATAAGTGATTACTTATTTTTCAATGTGGACATCAGCTCAACTGTCCCTAGGAGATTTAAATTATTTCCTGTGTAACTGGTCAGCTTGTTTTTAGATTTCTTGATGGGTTCCTGAGTGCCAAGTTGCTTATAAATATCATATGGTAAAATATTTACCATGGCCCCAATATCAATATTAAAAACTATATTGCTATTATTTATTCTAACGTTTATGTTCCAACTAGCAGGTTTAGACTTTTTGTCAAAATCAATATTATCAACATTGAGGATATAATTAACATCTTCTGAACATTTTTCTATACATTTGGCCCTACATTGGGACTGAAAATGATTCAATCTTCCACATTGGTTACATTGTTTACCATATGCGGGACACTTTTTGGACTCATGATTAAAACCACAGAATTTGCAATTTTTTATATATTGCTTATGATCTAACAATTTTGGAAGTCGTTCATATTTCGGTTCATCTTTTACTATTTTGTCAATAGAAACATTATCCTCTGACAAATCTGATGATATTGATCCAATAGAGCACAATTTTTAAGTGTGCTCTATTGGCTTCAAAAATTTTGCACATTTCTGTAGCTTTATGAAGATTTAAATTTTGTTCTTTCAGCAACTTTTCACGTAATACGTCATTCCTCATGCCACAAATTAGTTGTGTTACTGTTAAGCTATCTTTCAATTGTTCAAAGCAACAATCTTTAGCTTTGTTCTGCAGAGAAACAATATAATCAACAAACTTTTGATCAGTTTGCATTCTACGGGATCAGACAGATACTATCATTTTTTTCTGAGCAACTAACCTAACTTAAAATATGATTAATTGAAAGTAGAAGGTTAATTTTCACGATTAAATGGTGGAAAANTTTACATCTATTGTAAATGTCAATTTAGATAGGAAATGCAAAAGTGCAAAATATATTTTATTTTATAATTGTAATTTTCATGTCCGTGTCAGAATCAGAATATTGACTGACTGGAAATTCTATTCGGTCCTAAAAATATTAATCCGTTCTAGCCAGATATCTTAATACAAACTGAGCGCTCTCTTCACAGTAACCAGCGGCGGGGGTGAAATTAGATTCGAACCAACAGCCTCCTGGTAACGAATTCACCGCCTAAAACTACTGAGGCTGTTTATACCCTCACTTCTACTCTGAACACCGCAGAGTCAACATCGGTCTGACGATGAGTCTGAGTACTACTGGAAGCTCGACATTTTTATAATTAATCCGAATCGATATTGTCTAATTTTTATTACCTTGCATACGTTATTCGAAGGAACATCCAAAAAATTAAA
>CM022878.1:19865423-19924274 GCA_012654025.1 Pachypsylla venusta | reverse complement strand
CCTCCCCCCCCCGAGAGGTTAGGAAACGTTTTGATCGGCCATGCCTCGATTAAACTTGTTCTTCTCATAAAGTCGCTCCCTAAAAACTCTTGTGCTTTCTCCAAAGTTTCGTAAAATCAAGCAATAAAATTGTGAATTAAACATTCAAATGTGAGTTTTCTCGTATTTTCCACCATTTAATCGTGAAAATTAAACTTCTACTTTCAATTAATCATATTTTAAGTTAGGTTAGTTGCTCAGAAAAAAAATGATAGTATCTGTCTGGTCCCCAGATTTACTACTTATCTCTCTGTCTGCTGTGCAAGAATAAAGCAGTACAACCTTTTTGAACGGCGTACCAGTCTTGAGAAAATCAGATTTACTACTTATCTGTCTGTCTGTTCGTTGCAAACCCTCATATTACATTTTTCGTATCTCCTTTTATTTTATTTCGTTTTATTTGACTGTTATTTTTTTTCTTTATTTGGCTTAACGGCTCTTTAACATCTATTGTTCATTCAAGACGGGGGTTTTACCTTCCATTCGCTGGAAACTTGCAAACCAGCTACCCACATTGACCTCACCTAGCTTGGTTTGGGCCGGAAAAAAACCCAGCATCACGAGGGCGCGAACCCACGCGGGCACCCACATGGTACAACCTCGCTAGATGTTGCTTAACTTAGTGATCTAGCGGGAACTGGTGTATTCAACGTGCCATAGACGCTGGCTAAACGACTGTTATTCATGCATATTTATGGTTTGCCATCAATTAACGCCTTTCATAGATAAATCAATATTTTCTGCATTTTTTTCAGATTTAGATTTGGATCTCATTATGCCTTATTTTCACACTCCCGATGGAGAATCATGCGAACGAGAGTGTACCTCTCCAAGTCAGATCATGGACTCTCCTGAGGCAAGTCCCAGACCGTCAAGTCCTGAGAGTGATGATAGTAATATAAATATTCACATTGACCAATCTAGCAATACGCCGAAGTAAGTCATGTTGACAATAGTATATCATAACCCGCATTGTTTCGTAAGTTTTTTTAGTTTATAGATCTAACAAGACTTTCTTTGTTCAGTGACAACATAAAATTCAATTATCACACGCAGATCTCGAGAAAAAGAGCTGTTGCAAATTAAATGAAACCCCGGGTATATGGAAGACCACAACGGATATAAGTGTTATGATAATCTATTTGCTGTTCTGCAAGTAGTTCTGTTAACTCTAGTATTTCTTACTCAGTTATTATGGCCACCATGAGACCCCAGGTGGCCCAATAGACCCCAAAAAATGTATGATAAATTTCTTTGAACATAATAAATGACCATACAAAGATTTATCGAAGTCAGACTATGTTTCGAGAGTTGATAATTATACAGGGTGCGGCAATTAGTATTTCCACATTTGAAAGAGCTGGTAAATAAAAACGACATGAGATATTTGAAAATTTATTATGTATTCTGTAAGCTTGTGTATTCTAGTTTTTTTCCATCTATGTTTTATAAATAATGTCGTCCAAATGACGGCCTTGGCGAGTAATGTACTTTTGGAGTCTTTCACGGAAGTTTTCCATGACTCTCGTCAGCATATCCGCATCAATTTGTATGATTTCTTCCAGAATTGCCTCCTTTAACTCTTCAATTGTCTCAGGGCGATGTTTGAAGACTCAGCCTCGAGGTAACCCCACAGGAAGAAGTCACAGGGACTCAAATCCGGCGACCGGGGAACATGTCCTGCGGAATCTAACAAGAACGATTAGGCTGTATGGGTAGCCCCATACAGCCTAAAGCTGAAGATGTGGTCCTAAAGTTGTGGACTCAACTCAAAATTGTTTTTCGATCAGGAACTGAATCTATGGAGTGCAAACCATACCTTGTGCGGAACGCCCCCTCTGAGTGGCTATAATGGTTCACTTTTTTAAAAAACAACTTGACAACGAACGCACGATGCACGCTCGACCAAACCATTGCGACACCTAAAAACTATAAGTCTTTTCGTGTTGAATGTCACAAACCCCACGCTCCTTCCACGATTTTTTGAAATGTGGGAAAACTAATTGCCGCACCCTGTATAAAAATCATGGATATGTTGATATATTGAAAATTCATTACTTTTCATGTATTTTTTCGATTGTTTTGACTAGCCCCGAAAATCTGATATCTTAAATGAAGAAACCAAATAGTTTTGACTCAAATGACACATAGAAAATTTTCCATTTCTGTTTCATTTTTTGTCTTCTGTAAAAAACGAAAACTTTTTTCATTCGAGATGCAGGTTTTACGCTTTATTCGTTGGAAATTTACTAGCTACCCATATTTCATCTAGCCTGGTTTGGGGCGGGAATAGCCAGCAACACCCAGCAAATGCTAACTTCGCTCGCCACTGCTTAACTTCTTACGGGAATTGGTGTATTCAAATCAATAATTTGTTTGTCTTTGAAGCAGTTTGATTTTTTTATTTTTAGTCCGCTTTTAGATTAAATAAAAATCGCCAGTTAAATAAAGTCAGTTAAATAAAAATCGCCTGTTGTTAAAGTTTTTGACTCTCCATTGTATGTCTTCTGACGCTATTACGATTTTCTTTAAATATATATATTATCTTCTATAATCTAGTTTCATCCCACCAACACCTACGTTAACCAAAAAAGAAATTGACGTCTTTTTTACAAATGAAAATATTGCCAATAGTTCAGAAAGTGTCATTGGAGGTGAAAGAGACTCAAAATGTGATTGTGGAACAGAGTGTACCCCGCTCACAACCTCATGTCCTTCAGAATTACTTTTATCAAATCCCAAAGTTCCTCATATTACCCATGTGATACCCAGTTTGAATCAAATACCAAATGGTAAGTGATGCTCATAATTTGTAGTTTATAATTTTTGTTAGTTACGAAGAGCCATATGTGAAGGATTTTTTCTCCCTCTCGAAACCTGTCCGAACGTCTTTCCCCTCCCTAACCACAATTGTTTTACTTTTCAAACACATCGATGAAAAACGAAAAGTCATTTTCTCTCGGTATTTTCTTTTATCTCAAGGTGGTTTCCAAAGAACCTTATTATGCGGTAACTTTCCAGTTAATATACTTTTAATTTTATAATTTACAGAACTCTTTTATTTTATTTTTTTGTTTATTAGATCAGACGTACGAAAATTCTGATATTACTAATTGTATTTCGTCGCCAAATTTGGAGCAAGAGCTGCCAAATGGTATGATTAATTTTTGTTTGCATGCAATGGATAAGTATTAAATTTTGGGTATAAATATTTTTTGTGTGGTCCATTTCAAAGGTTTATCATTGAAAAAAAAATGTGTTTCTGCGTCCAAATCGTACAGCCTGTTTGAGTAATTATACCAATATTATTGCTTGAATTCGTTATTGCTCCAAGCCACCCAGCCCAAATGATTCATTTTTGGGCTAGGTGGCTTGTAGAAATAAAATTGAAGATTTGACAAAATTTGGTTAAATTAGGATACTATGTCAAGTAAAACCATATTAAGGCAGATAAAATACTATATCTTCACTTGACTGTAAAGATACAGTCAAGTGAAGATATAGTATTTTATCTGCCTTAATATGATTTGACAAAAATCAAAAAGTACCAGCTCACCAAGCAGTATCTACTTCGTTGCGATTAAACAATAACTTTCACTAATTTACGTAAAGCCAGATGAGCGGGACTATTTTTAATATTCAACAACTTTTAGCAAAACTGGCAACAGCTGATTTTGCTGTCGTCTCGGTCCGTAGAAACGCTAACTCCAGCTCTGCTCTTCTTTCTTACTTTTTCTACTTCCATAGTATTATGAGCTATGGTATAGTGTATTGGGGATACTCCTCTCAGGTTTTCCTCCTGCAGAAGAGGGCTGTTCGTGCATTGTTTGGACTTTGCAAGCGGTAATCCTGTAACCAATCTTCAGGGAGTACAAAATTCTAACTGTATTCGCCCAAGTTATCCTGGACACTTGTGTGCTGATTCATAGAGTCGCTGATTATTAAAGTTATTGTTTAATCATGAACATCACTATGCAAAGTGATGCTCATGATTACAATACAAGAAATAAAAACAAATATTTCCTTAGTTCCAATAAAATCATGGTCAGATCTTTTCTTAGGGGGGGGTATAAAATTCTACAACATCTCTGATGAGCTAAAAAAGTCTAGAAACCCTCTAGACTTTAGTAATTCTCTCAAAAAGCCGCTCTTAGAATCAGTACCTTATTCCTTTGGAGAGTGCGGGATGAGGGCTGGGTACAGCTTTGAAATTGATTTTTTTCTTCTTCATCTTCTCCTTTTTCACGCTGCTTTACTTGTGTAATTTTTTTATTATTTTGTTTTTAATTTTTATTTACATTCTATATTGTACACGCTGAAAGGCAATTTTTTTACAATAAAAGCAAATTATTATTATATTTTTTGGCAACAAAATAGCATAAATGAAATATTGGACGCTGAGCATTATTACTGCATCCATTGGAATCCCTTTTTTGCCAAGACGTTGTATGACCTGATATTTATTTGCGTAGAAGAATAATGCAGTGGCTCCCCTTAGTCTTCATGGTCGGCAGATACCTTGATAGTATTTTAGATTTTTAAGAAGAGCTAAAATTCCAACTTTTCAGGAGCCGAAAAAACCGTTAATGAAAATTATTAGATTTTTTCGCTAGTCCTATTAATATCAAAATTTGGACGAGCCCTTGTCAATGGAAATAAAATGCAAAGCAACAGAGATACGAGGTTCATCCGGACAATATTAACATTTCGATAATTTTAGACATACCTACGGGGTTTTACTATAATGGATTATAGATTATTGTAACGATTTTTTCATTTCGATTCCCATACAGGCTCCAACTAGCAATGAATGGTACGGACATCCCTTGTAAACTTTATCTTCCTTAATTTCATTTATTTAGCAACCTTCGGCTGTATCCGTGGATCTCTTTTGAGATTTATCATTTCAATTAGATAGCCTTCGTATGTTGTCGCAGCTCTCCGGTGAAAATATTATTTCAATTAAATTAGGCAGCCTTTGGCTGTTGTCACAGCTCTCTGGTGAAAAAAAATAATGGAAAATACCCATGAGACCATCATTTTTCGGTAATATGTTGCAAAGAGTGTCTGCTTTAAATTTCATCAATATTGGGCCGATAGTGCCCGAATTTAAGGTTTGGTATCCTAAAGGGCCCCCTGATAAAAATAGTCCCATTATAACTAAAATTTGTTGATGATATGTTACAAAGAGTGTCCTTTTTAAATTTCATAAAAAACGGGCTTGGTGCTTTGGTTCTAGAGGGTCACCCCTCAAAAAATGACTCAATTAAAATGGGCTCCAGAGCCTGTTATCCCCATTGCAACGTTTTTGCTGGAATTATTGCCTCAAGAAATACTGGTATTAAATTTCATCAAAATTTGACAAATAATAAAGTCTAATAATAATAGATGCGCAAACGCAAACACGATTTTTGCAAACGGAAAAATGTGTGTCCATTTCTCTAGACCCATTTTTGGAATGCAGTCGTCATAATTCGTCCTGAAAAGCAAAAAAACAACAACATCAAAATATTTCACCATGCAATACTTCATTATCCTATATTTCGTATAGAGGCTGAGTCATTTTAAAGGGCATAGTCAAATATCTCCATCCCCCCTCTTCGACACAAGATTAGAATATTTAGAAGAGGGCCTATTAAATTATATACAGTATGTTCCAGAAGTCCTGCCCGGTGCCCATAACTTTTGAACCGCTTGGAATTTTGGAATTCTGTTTGTTTCTAGGGATAAAAAAAGTGCCCATGGCCATTCGAATTGTAATATCATTATCCAAGTTCGAATCCCGGAAGTGCCTTTTTTTTAGCCAAAGAGTCGATTTCTCGTGAAATTTAAATGGAATGGTACAAATATTTTTTTGAAAAATAAAAGTGCCAATAAAATAAAGAATATTCCCCTTTTTGTTTTTTCAAAAAAATAATCAGGGGCGGAGCCAGTGGGGTTCAAATTCAAAAATTGTTACACCCTGTATAACGAAAACTGAATATTATTTTGATAAAAAAAATCGTTAAGAGTGGCTCAAAAAAGGTTTTCCATCTACATAAGTAATAAAAATAACAACTTTTAAGTTTTATCAGTGCCGTAGGTCGGGAAAACCAAATCTCGTATTTCTACCAGAGGTTAAAATGACGACTTTTAGAAAACGGCCATTTTGGGTTAGAAGGTCTGAAGTAAGTATATGATTTAAGACTTAAAATGGGGAGTGGACTAAATAAGGAACCATTTTAGCCCAAAATAATAATTACTAACCTTCACAATCATTCGCAACAGGGCCGTATTAATGAGCAAATTTCAATGAAAAAACTGCATATTAATTGAAGTGTTCTTAATATGCAGTTTTTCCATTGAAATTTTCTTTTCGAGAAAAGCCCATTCTGAAATATTTGGGCATAAATGTGTTAATTTTAGTGAAACATTAAGATTTTATGCACAAATATTTGGAAATGGGCGTGCCGTATTGCTGCACATGTTAGATATCTCTTACTAAAAACACAAAATTATCTAAAAAGTTTCAAGTAAAAAATATTTCTTTTTTAATACAAAATTTAAATCAATAACACAATCAGAAATACAGTGTTCCATTAAGCCCTGAATGCGACCTTGAAGAAAATTTTCAAGGTCCCCCCTAAAATAAGGGGGGGAGGGTTGTAGTGACCAGACATTAGTCACTTTGGTTTTAGCCTGAGGCAGTTGGTCCCCAAACCGACCGCTCATCATGGTCAGAAAAAAAATCACGTTCCCGCCGCTCTCAAAACTTGCACTCATGTTTTCGTTAGAAATGATGCAGTTAAACCTCCCCTCACTCAACCCTTCAATGGCCCTTTCCTTGTTTTGAGCAGATCTGAAAAGGTTTTCAAAATAATTATGAACGCAAACATAAGTCGATCTCCATCGACCGCCTCAAACCTGCATTCCTGGACCAGCAACACCAAGAAAAATTATTTATTCAATAAATTTAAAATCTTTAGATTTTTTCTAAAGCCTTCAAAATTTAATATGTCTTCTGAAGACTCAGCAGGATCTAACTTAGAGACTTCTAAAGGATTATCGAACGTTTTGTTCTCATCTCTAACGGTTTCCCATATATTACTGTATCCTTTAAAATAACTCACTCTGTATAGGAAGATAAAGTGAAAATTATATTCGAAAAAATCCAGAGATAGTTAGTCAGTCCTTCTTAAATGGCGATTAAGAAAATCTCTCCAACTAGCATAAATAAAAAAATATTTATTATATATTCTATTTCAGGTGAAACTTTTAAGTACATGGCTGGAATCAAACACTTTGGTCGAGTTACCCTCTTGCCAACACCAAGTAGTAAACCTCCATCCGTACAAAACGCAACCAGACCTGATATTGTTTCTCAAAATAAGTAAGTAAAGCACTTTTATAACCTGGTGCAATCAAAAATGTATTATGTTTTGCGTCTGATCTCCCCGTAGGTGATGTACTATCCTTCAAACGAAATGACTTGTACAAGTAATTTTTGTCATTTCAACTATTAGCACTTTACTTCTGCTTTTCAGTCTGATTTCTTAGCAGTCATGAGATAAATATCATGGGCCATATCTGAGAAATTGTCTGGAATTCCTGCAAATCCTGTGCATATTTTGTGTCAAATTTTAAGTACCCATATCAAGTAGTTTCAGGAAAAATTGATTCGGCCAATAATATTGCATATGTTGAAATTATTTCTTAGCTTGAATTTACATTTGGAAAAATTATAATTAATACGACGCGACGTGTCATGAAATACGTCGCGTTGTATGAGAAAAGAACTGCAATTGTTTTTCAGAAAGGACGCTGCTCCTCAAGATCCCGCACATGCCTGAATTCCCGGATTATCATCGACGAGTAGAAAGAGTGACACCGTCTATTCTGATAAGTAAATCGATACTAGAACGATCTTTATCTTATATTCATTTTTCAGCATTCCAAAATTCAAGATTCCTCTCCTCTCTAATTTTCTTCCTCATAATGGAAGTCTTCCTTTAATTGGCTCCTCTTGGAACTCTCCATGGCGTGCTCCTAAAGTTCGATCTCAGGAAATCCTTGTGCAAATACCCGATGTTACATTTCGCTCCAAATGGTAAATTTTACTTGAGAGCTTGAGTATCTCTTCGACATTTTTACGAGAGATAAGAACAGATCACTTGAACTTAAAGAGAAAAACTATATTGAAAACCACTCACAAGGTTACAGTTTCCTCTTAATTTTCATTGGTTTCCATCTACGGGGTGTTTGACTATAAATGGGACCCCTAAATATGGTGGGTAGCTGAGATCAAATGCAACATTTTTTAAAATCGTTAGTGAGCCAGACGAAGTATAGCCGAATTACAAGGTGGGGAAAGTCATTTTTGGACAACTTTCAACGTCTTTTGGTGGGTTCTGTGTGACCGAACAAAAAGTGGATGGACACTAAATCCTAGTTTTTGATGGCGGTGATTTGAAATATGCCATCAAAATTTTAAAAGACAACAGCAAAATGGTGGAAAACCTGAAAAGTGATGCATTTTTTTTGTGTGTTCCCAACTTTGATTCGACATTTTGTATAGAAAAAAACTCTGCCAATGTGACACCTGGGTTTATTATTTTTCTGTCAAAAAAAAGGGGTATCCCCCCAAAAAAATTGAGGGGAGTACTAGTTCCGATTCCAAATCTGGGGCGTATTTAGACCCTAAATTTGACATACCTACCAAATTTGAAGTCTCTGGCTCTTACCATTCTCTTTTTAGACAAGATTAATGTAAACCGCTTTAAAGCGGTAAAAACCACCAGCGGTATATTTGCCCATCACGGCGGACGGCGGACAAACGGATTTTTTTTATTCGATTTTTGGATTCTACGTACCTTGAAACGTATAATATCAAATTTTGAGGGGGGTTTTTTTTTTTTTTTTTTTTTCCGTGACGATTCCAAAGTTTCATCATTGAAAA
Organism: Pachypsylla venusta; assembly: GCA_012654025.1. Lineage (NCBI taxonomy): Eukaryota > Metazoa > Arthropoda > Insecta > Hemiptera > Aphalaridae > Pachypsylla > Pachypsylla venusta. Next base: position 19,915,300 of record CM022878.1, on the reverse strand, counting down.
TAATAAACCAAAAATTAAAAAAAATTAATTCAAATGTTAAGAGAAAACCACGAAAATGTTCCGATTACGATAAAATGTAAGAAATAAGCTCCAATTAATGTTCTGGACGGAACTGTGAAATTTGAATTTCGAAAGAAGGGCGTGAACCAAAATGGCAGCTTTCCAAAGTTTGAAAATTGTTCGATTCAATACACTTCTCTTTTTTCGCGGTTTAAAAACACCGTTAAAGTGTATTTTAACAGCTCCATGAGTAAAAAAAAGTAATCTGAACTCAGATTAAAAAAAAAAAAAAAAAAATGGCGAAAAAACGTCTCATCCGTGGGTTTCTCTCAACATGGAAATTAAATTTTTTGTCCGATTTTTTTCCACACAAAAAGTCTTAGAAAAAGACGAAACTCTTCATATGTCAAATCAGAATTTTTAACCGAACAAAAAATTCATCACTTTTCAAGTTTTCCCCCATTTTGCTTTTTTTTAAAAAAAAAGTGATGGCTTATTTGAAATCACCGCCATCAAAAATTAGGATTTAGTGTCCATCCACTTTCTCTTCGGTCACACAGAATCCACCAAGCGACGTTGAAAGTTGTCCAAAAATGACCTTCTCCACCCTGTAACTCGGCTATTCTTCGCCTGGTTCACTAATGAATATCTTAAAAAATGTTCCATTTGATTTCAAGTACCAACCTTATTCATGGGTCCCAGTTATAGCCAAACACTGTATGTATGTGTGTGTGTGTGGGTATGTTTATTTGTCCGGAATTGTTTGACCAGAAGGGTATGAGATATCGAAAATGGATGAGAATAGACCCCCCATAAACATAACTAGAACCCTAGATAAATTATCAGAATTCAAAATAGTCGAACCGTTTTCGAGTTACGCACGATTTTTCGAATTTTGACCAATTTCAGCAAGTCACGGTCCAATATCTTAAATTTTGTTGCGACAACATATCAACTCAAACCGAGAATGTTTTAGGTGGCCTTTTAGCCTTTAATTTAAGACATAGATTGCACAATTATGACTAGGCGTTACAAGTTCGAATCCGGGATAGTCAAAAATAGATAGGATGGACACCAGAAATATTAACAGAATAAAATAAAGTCGAGCCGTTTACGTCCAATTTTCAGATTATTCCATGGAATTAAGAGATATTGAAAAATTGCTGGGAATGACCCCCCCCCCCCAAAAAAAGGCCAAGACCCCAGAAATATTATCAGAATTCAAAACTGTCCAACCATTTTCAAGTTACGGACGATTCTCTGATTTTTGTATGGATATCACTAATTGTTCATTTAAAACGGGAGAGATATCAAAAAAATAATGAGAATAGACCCCCTCCCCCTCGGATAATGTATCCGCAGAAACTTAAAAATTGCGTAAATGTTTCGTTAGGTTGCTCAAACTAGATAATCTAACCTACTTTACTTATCAATCTATTCTACATGAAGTTTTTCATTCACGATTGAAATTCACCGGACTTTGTCTTATGGGATTTCCTGAAGTAACAGGTCTATGCCAAAAATTCGCATTCGATCAATGCCCTCAAAGTCAACACAAATAGTGCCATCCCACTAACTCAGCCGCATCTATGAGTCATTTAAAATTGGACCACTCGGATCCAACGTGACGATAAGAAATTGTTACCATTTAAATGTGCTGCCCAATTGTGTAACTTGTCATGGTGATTTTGTTATTAGAATCATAAACAACAGATTAGACTGACGCCACTGAAATAATATTGCTACAGGCGGCCGAAAACGTTCCACCTTTATTGAAAAACCCGTGTACATAATAAATAGATCACAGTTCTCTCTTGGTTCTGAGGAATGTATTTCAGTATAGAATGATTCCCACACGCTTCTCACTCACTTCAACTTTATTTCTCACAAAATGTCATTCATGTTCACAGCTCAAACACTCGTATTTTGAATGATCAAAAATCTGACATTAGTCTTACATCGAACTATATGAATCAAAGACGACCGCAAGCTACAAAAGTTTGTTTGAAATCACCTATTGATATATTTCGTGAATCTTACTCTGCCTCTGGAGATATGGTGCCTTATGATAATGATTTTGTATCCATGACGCCTTGCAATGGGCCAAATTCTAGAGGAGAAGGTTTCTCACTTGGACACAACTATTGTATGTCAGAGAGTAAGTTCAATCAGAAAACTAATCCATCGAAGTACAATTGTTTTAGATCACAAATGAACGAAAAAGATCTTTTGCCTTGGAAGAAAGGCAAAAGATCACTTGCGGTTTTGAATAAAAAAAGTATCTCTTTCCATAGTAAAGTTGTAGCTGATTTTGTAAACATGAGCTACAACTTTACTGCGACTCGAAGCAGAACAAATAGATTCTTTTGAAACTGTAAAAATACTATTCATAACATGGTATCCACAGACTCCGAAATTGATCGCGGAGAAGAGAATTTGTATTATAAAATGGAGATATTTCATTAGCCAGGATCAACGGCACAATACAATACACCAGTTAATGTAAGATGACTGAAATCAACCAACGTCCAGCGATGTTTTACTTTGTGAATGACAACGTAGGTTCGAGTCCTCGTGATGTTGGCTATCCCCGCCCCAACCCAGGTTGGATCAGATCAATGTGAGTGGCAGATTTGTAAGTTTTCAGCGAATAGAAGTTGAAAAACCCGTCCTGAATGATTTTAGATGTTAAGCAATAAAAGCTATGACTTTGTATTTTGCCTCTTTAATTAAAAAATAATTATTAAATAAAGTTAAAATAGCACATCATATAAATAGGCAAAATTGTCATGCACCGAAAAAAGGGGTATGTGAAGATATTTTTTCAAATCCCTACAAACAAATCAATTTTTTGATTTGGCTAAACAATTACTGATAATGAGGTAGATAATATAGTACTATTTTAAAATAGTACTAATTTATCTACCTCATTATGGTTTTACTTGACATAGTATCCCAATTTAACAAAATTAAATTGATAATTCACATACATCTACCGTTACAGTGCCTTTAATTATATTACTATTCTGATTTTTAAGATCTTCAAACTACATTTTTGGGTTCAGTCTTTTTCCAAAAAAAGTCTGAATGAGTTGGCGGGTTAATGTGTAGAGTATTTGGTACACTCCCATCAGTTATGATGTGGTTTCTAAGTTGCTATTCTTTTTCAATAGATTTGAGTCATGTTCCGACAATCAAATTGAACAAACCAGTTTTAATATTTGAACCGGGTCAAGCGAGTCAAGTAATGATTGCACATGTTGATGGCCCTAACAAGTTCTTTGTCAACATTGTGGATTCAAACACTGCCAAGATGGATAATTTGGAGGAAGAAATGAATGAATATTACTCGGGAGTTGAGAATCACGTAGACTTGGTAAGTTTATACGTTTCAAAATTGAGATCTATTTTTTTCTGCTATACAACAATTTTGCTGTTGTACGGCAATTCGTTCTGATCTCAGATATCCATTCAATGATCTTGACTTTCCAACATCATCCAAGAGCTAGAGAGAGTTCAAAAAAGATTTGTAGGTATTCTACACAACAGATTTTTGCTCGGAAAAGTTTTTTGTTCTTATGAGCACATTTCGATCTACTACGACATTATGAGTATTGAAAAACGCAGGTTACTCGCTACTGTTTTCTTTCTTTTTAATTGTTTGCATAATAACATTGAATGTTCGTCATTCTTACCACACATGAACATTATAATACGATCAAGATATTCCAGACATGATAAACACATATTTAAAATAATACAATTGTGTGATACGAACCCCTGGTACTTTGCATTTCAACTGGTAAATGCTTTGCATATCAAGGGTTTGGATGTGTTTAATACACAATCATTCAGTTATTTCGCAACCACATCGATTAAAGATGTGGATCTGAATTGAATATTTTGTGGATCGAATGTTGGGTTGGGGTCGCACGCTTTGGCGGGGTGCCGTGTGTGTGCCGGCTTTCGATGAGTCGCGCGCTTGCCGTAGATATGGCGGTGCGCTATGACCATTGGGAGTTGCCGTGTGTATGGACTTTGCCGTGGCGTGTAATCCTGACTGATAGCTCATTCAAAATCATTTATTTATACTTCTAATCATTTATTTATACCCCCCATTTTAGGTGCTCTTTTTTATTGAATTTTATTTAAAATTTGTAAAGTGTACTTATTGTCAAATAAAATAAATAAATAAAATCCTGTATTTCGATAATGTCTTATGAGTTCTGCCCAGTACTTCATAATTGACCATTCTGTTTGTTTTGAAGCTTATGGTATATTAATTAAATCTTTCTCGTATGAAATCTGACCAACTGTCAAGGTGTTCTTTGTAAAAGATTTCAATGATTGTTAATTGCGCCTTTTATGTACCTATTAATAAATAAAATATTATGCTTATGGTAACTGTGGTCAGGATGGTTGATGAGTATCCGGATTTTTTTTTTTTTTTCAAGNCCGTTTTTTTTTTTTTTTTTGCAAGTGGCTCAATTGTTCTACTCTCGTTTTATACTCTGTGTTGTTTTTCGTTTGGCTTTATCATTCTCCTTTTAGACATACGCACCTGTTCAAAATTTGCGGGAAAAGAATATACTTCGAATAAATTGGCTGGATTCCTTTAAACGTTATACCGTCATAAGGAGCGGATTCGGTTAGGAGGGAGACACGGTTTAACTATTACTTTAGAAATTAATAAAAATTACCTTCATGATTTATTTGTTTCAACTCGGAAATCAATTAGTTCGATCTAGGACAGTTAAGATTATACAACAACGATGGCAATACTTTCCGTCAAAAATAAAAAAGTAACTAACAGCGTCAACGTTGTCCTTCCTATATTAGTTAGCATAGTATTTATATTTTAAGTCTCCACTGAAGGAACCGGGATTTAACTTATACCTAATTTTTTCAAGTAAAACCATATTTATTATCTACCTCATTATACTTAAATGTTTTTTTTTAAAAAAAATGCAATTTTTTCTGCACGGAATCCCCTTATGTGCGAGTGAGATATGTGTTTGACCGATTTTTTACTTTTTCTATAGCTCAACTGTTTAATTCAATGTCTCTTTCAGGTGTCATTTGAGGAAGTTATTCATCACCTCGGCGAGTACGTTGCCGGAAAAAGTTCATATGACGATCGGTGGTATCGAGCTAAAATCCTCAGCTGGAATGTGCTGGATAGGAAAATTGAACTAATGTTTGTGGATCATGGCAATGTTGAACTTTGTCCTTTGGACTGTATACAACCTTTGAATCCCCGATTCGCTCGGTTGCCAATATTAGCTCAACAATGTCATTTAGCAAATGTGAGTCAATTGAAATACTTCAAATAGTTAATAAGCACATGAGTGGTCAAGTTGTTAAGAACATTAGCTCTTTGTCTGGAGGTTGTGGGTTTGAGTCCCGCACTGAGAAAAAAAATCTGATCGAATTTTCTCGTTTGCGGAATGGTATGGCTGTAAAACCGACTTCAGTAGCTCAGTGGTCTTATTCGAGCCATGCTATGTTATCCTCTAAATGAGATTTTGATTACATAATAATACAACTTGGGCTTACTGCTGACAGAACACCTTAAGGGACTTGAGTCTAATATTTTTGAGGGTGTGGGCCCTGAAGTAATGCGAAAGCGGCTCCGGGTCATAGCTTTTTATATTATGTAAATGAAAAAAAAAAGAAAAAAAGAACATTATGATTACCTATTAAGGTTCCCAGACCTTCGCGGAAGCTTGAAAACAAAAACTGAATTGTCCGCTCTTTTTTTTTTTTTTTTTTTTTTTTTTTTTTTTTAGATTACCCCAGTGAACAGCAAGTTAGGTTGGTCATTTGAAGCAAACAAAATGTTTTTAGAGTTCTGTACAAATAATGAGAACGAATTGTTTACTGTGACTTTCCAACCATCAAATAGTGACTCCTCAAGGTAAGTTAGACACCATTGTCTTTGATTAATTAACGGAAATACCTACGAAATATCTTCGAATGGTTTAGTAATAGAAAACTTGAGCTGTCACCAGGTAAATCCTCCGCAACACTATTTCCACTTGGACTAAAGAAATAAATCAAGAACTGGACATTATCATCAATGGACAACGGATTCCAACCATCAAAACCCCCAGATTATTAGGATTAACACTAGATCCAATGTTCACGTTTTATAAACACGCTGCTCAAATCAAATCTAAACTCAGGTCCAGGAACAATATGATTAAAGCACTTGCAGGCAACACATGTTGTAAAAACAAAGAAACCATTGTTACTATATATAAAGATATAAGCCGTCCAATTATAAATTACGCAGCACCAATATGGTGAGCACAATTATCACAAAGTCATTGGAATAGTTTACAAGTCTGTCAGAACGCAGCGCTCAGAATAGCCACAGGATGTCACTTAATGACAAACAAAGACCATCTACATTGTGAAAGAAAAATACTTCCAGTCAAAATACATAACAATATGCTATCTCAACAATATATAGCCTCATGTCATCAACCAAAACACCCATGTAAAACAATTACCAAAAATCCAGCTTCTCCACGTAACATAAGAAAAACCACCCAATGTGAAGATGAACATGTCTCCCGTTTTCTACCTGAACCAAACATTGACAGTATAACTCTCAAATTAATATATGCAACTGTTCATACCAATACTGTACAAACTGCAATAGAACAGTACGAGAAAAATAAAATATTGAATGTACCTCCACCCGAAATATCTGAATTGGAAGAAAAACTCCCGCGCCCCACGAGGACCACACTATCACAGCTGCGCTCTGGATATTTCACATATCTCAAGTCATATATGAGCAGAATCGACACCGCAATAAAAAATAAATGTGATTTATGTAGGGGAACACCTCATGACACCCAACACCTGTTCAATTGTCCTGCAAGTCCTACAACACTCACACCTGTCGACCTGTAGAAAAATCCGATAGCCCTAGCCGAGTTCATAAAGCTCCAGTTTTCGGAGGATGGAATGACATCGCTGCTGCTACTACAACAACATTAATTAACGGAAATACTTTTGTTAAATAATAACATATTATTTTACGTTGGATTGATACTTTTGAAAAATATGGTTATTTATCGATTGGTATATTTGATTTATGGGCTATTAGCAGTCGAGTCAATCTTATGGCCCTCTTGTGATCTCTGCCGTCAAATTATGTGATCTCCATATCAGTTTTCTAAAGAGGAGAAATAACCCCGCAACCGGTGGGAGAAATACTTAACTCCGTGTTTGTGGGTCATATGACGCTACTAAAATGTGACCCTTCTCATATTTGAAATTGTGCACATCATATAATTTCATTTTGCCGCAATGTTAGTTTCGCACTTAAACACAATCACGGTAATTTTTATTATCATTTTGTTAAAATATTTTAATCTATACTTAATGAAGAGTTTTAATTTTTGGTTCCAGCTCCTGGTCTGTGATAGTTGAAAATAGCAAATCCGAATGTATCAATCATCTACTCGTCTCCAGTGGCCACTGCTCTAATGATCTCAATGGACACTGCTTGTCATCTTACGAGAAAGGTTGGATCATATGAATTGATTATTTCTATATTTCACATATGCGCATGGTCTATTTCCTTTGAGAAGTGTCCGTTTACTGTTTTCGTATCCTATGGTGAAGTTCCATGAAAATTTTGAGACATTGAGCTATAGAGGCTGAAAACAGTTCGGGGATATTCGGTTAATTTTGTTCGATTGTTTGGACATATGATATTTCGTTGGTCGGTCTTAAAACAAAAAGGTACAAAACTAATGAAATGTCCCCTATCTGTTGTTGCACAGTTTACTGATTTTTTTAAACCTTGTTTTCCCTCGCATCCTTTATCTTTTTTGTTCTCCCGTTTACCGCATGTCTTTATTTCTGTTCTCTGTTAATGTTTTCCTACCAAATCCTAGTAAAAATAATTGTGAATTTCTTCCTATCCTGATTTTTTTATTATTTCAAATTAGAAGAATATATTTGGTTTCACAGCCAGACATATTCTACTTGTGATGTCCATTGAGATTATTTAGAAGTTGTAAGATGATGAGAAAAAAACTTTGCCAATGTAATACATGGGTTTATTTTTTTGCTGGCTGAAAATTTGACATTCATACCAAGTTTGAAGTCTCTGGCTCATACCATTCTCCTTTTAGACAGGATTAATGTAAACCGCTAAAAAGCGGTATATTTGATTGCACCAAAATGTTTCGAAGCTTACTGAGACCCAAATGTGACATACATACCAAATTTTAAATCTCTAGCTCTTATCATTCTCTTTTTAGAGAGGATAAGTGAAAACCGCTGAAAAGAAGCAAAAACCGCCAAGGTTGTGTTGGATTGCACCCAAACCTTTGGGGGACAATTAGAGCCTAGACAATTTCACCCGAATCGGTCAAGACCAAGTTGAACAAGTGCCCATCACGGCGTACGGCGGAATTTTTTTTATTCGATTTTTGGATTCTACGTACCTTGAAATGTAAAATATTAAATTTTATAGGGGGAGGCATTTTTTTTCGTGACAATTCCAAAGGTTAATTATTGAAAAAAATAAACCAAAATACACGACAAAGCTTCTCCTAGGCTCTTGGTACATATAGGTAGTTGGATTTTACTGGTAATGTTACATGATTGTTTCTCCCGGAAAACTGAAATAAAAATGAGTGCGTGTAATTATGTACGCGCGTTAGAAGTTATACTTCTTTTTAAAAATAAATTTAATAATATTTCAAAAAACATACTACCCCCACCCGAACTCAGAACCTACCAACTATGAAACAGAGGCCTTGCCACTGAGCCACGATGTTCTATGGATATAGAATGAGAAAATACAATATTTAAATTTAACTCTCATCATTTTTTCATAACTAACTCCATCTTTATAACTTTTTCATAACTAACTTCATTTGTGTTAATTTTGTGTTACACTGATAATTTTTTGTTACAGGTGCGCGCGCATCTTAAAATTTCACTCTCATCATTTTTTCATAACGCGCTTAAAGAAATATAACTTCAAATATATATATTATTTAATAACGCCTTGTATATATTTTTCAATATTATGAAATACAAGGAAAAAAATTGGTTCCGCGTTTGTCCGTCTGTTAGTCAGTCGTTTTGATATCTCTTGTGATCTCTTCGTTCGATTTTTATGAACTCCAGGGTTTGTCAGGAACAATCCTCATGTCATCAATTTTATTGAATTTGAATTCGTACTTTCAATCACGCATGTATAAGTCGTTTTACTGGATTCAGTAAACTATACTTACCTGAATTATACGTCTGCTAACAGTATAATATATTCCTCATAATTTGTAGGTGAAATTAATAAGAATGCACTTTCACTAAAAAGTTGTGTACCTAGTCTGAACCTACTCTCCAAATTCGGCCTCAATCCGACTAGTCATTTTAACGATATGAGTGTATTCATTCTAAATGAATGAAATTGATATGGGTTCATCTGTCCACCTATCCTGACAATCCCATTTCATAAAAATCGGATGAATGCTACGGACGAAAGTACTCATTCTAAATGAATGAAATTGATATGGGTTCATCTGTCCACCTATCCTGACAATACCATTTATAAAAAAATCGGATGAACGCTACGGATGAAAGTACTCATTTTAAATGAATGAAATTGATATGGGTTCATCTGTCCACCTATCCTGACAATCCCAATTCATGAAAATCGGATGAACGCTACGGACGAAAGTACTCATTCTAAATGAATGAAATTGATATGGGTTCATCTGTTCACCTATCCTGACAATCCCAATTCATGAAAATTGGATGAACGCTACGGACGAAAGTACTCACTATAAATGATTGAAATTGATATGGGTTCATCTGTCCACCTAGCCTGACTATTCCATTTCATAAAAATCGGATGAACGCTACGGACGAAAGTACTCATTATAAATGATTATTGATATGGGTTCATCTGCCCACCTATCCTGACTATTCCATTTCATAAAAATCGGATGAACGCTACGGACGAAAGTACTCATTCTTAATGATTGAAATTGATATGGGTTCATCCGTCCACCTATCCTGACTATTCCATTTCATAAAAATTGGATGAACGCTACAGACGAAACTACTCATTCTAAATGATTGAAATTGATATGGGTTCATCTGTCCACCTATCCTGACAATCCCATTTCGTAAAAATCAGATGAACGGTATGGAGCTTTGGTGAGGAAGCTATCGTAACCTATGAGTACTATTTTTCGAAAGAAAAGCTAGTATGGAAATATATACAGAGTGTTCGAAAAGTCAAGCAACGGATTTTTTTATTTTTAACGGCTATAGATAGAGACTTGAATTTTATATGTAGTTTTAACATAAATTAATCTATTTTTTGGCGTAATTAATATTTTTACAGGGTGTCTCAAAAGTGGGTAAACAGACACCAAATTTCGATTTTTAAATTGAAACCCCTATTTTTTATTTCATATTCAAATTTCACATCAAATTCAACACACAATCAACTCCTCACTCGATACTTTGATCAAACGGATCTCTGATCAAACCCGCCCAATCATTGATTTTTCTTCGGAATAAAAGTGATAAAACCAAGAGTGTAATACATCAAATCAGTCAAGTTTTTTATGCTGAATCTCGTGGTACCATTGGTTTTTGATTTTTTACACTTTTTATACCCAAGGAGGGTAAAATTTCATTTTTGAAATTTTAACATCAAGCAAAAATGAATTTCAAGTCTCCATCTTTATCCGTTAAAAATAAAAAATCTGTTCCGGGATTTTTCGAATACTCTGTATATAGCATTCTATTAGTTCTAGAATATAGGAAGGGTCGAGATATTTTCAAGTAAAATCTATAATAAGAGATATCATAGATTGATAGGAATGGACTGCCTCTGAGAAGTCCAGTGAAGCAGGTGGGGAGCTTGCTAGTTTGTTAGAAACGGTAAGACATGTCATAGATTGATAGGAATGGACTACCTCTGAGAAGTCCAGTGAAGCAGGTGAGGAGCTTGCTAGTTTGTTAGAAACGGTAAGACATGTCATAGATTGATAAGAATGGACTGCCTCTGAGAAGTCCAGTGAAGCAGGTGAGGAGCTTGCTAGTTTCTTAGAAACGGTAAGACATGTCATAGAGTGATAGGAATGGACTGCCTCTGAGAAGTCCAGTAAAGCAGGTGAGGAGCTTGCTAGTTTGTTAGAAACGGTAAGACATGTCATAGATTGATGGGAATGGACTGCCTCTGAGAAGTCCAGTGAAGCAGTTGAGGAGCCTGCTAGTTTCTTAGAAACGGTAAGACATGTCATATATTGATATGAATGGACTGCCTCTGAGAAGTCCAGTGAAGCAGGTGAGGAGCTTGCTAGTTTGTTAGGACACTTTTTCATTTTTCTCTCATGTGATTTACATGTCGGTTTCATTTTCACGAAACCCTTTTTGGTGAAGTGTAGTGATGGACGCGAGACGAGACGAGACAGGCCATGTCTCGTCTCGTCTCGTGTTTTTTTCACGAGACGAGACAAAATCCTTGTCTCGTCTCGAAACCAAAAAGTCTCGTCTCGTCTCGTAAAAACACGAGAAATTTCTCGTCTCGTGAAAAATAGGTACCTATACTTTGATATTGTTGGGTGTATCAGATAGAACTTTTCCTGGGGATTCTAACAATATATTATTTGTATATTATAGCATATATTATATTAGCAATATATGTATTAGTGTAGATACATAATATGTATTATGATAAATGATAGTTANTAAATACAAACCTACCTGGAGTCAGAAGCCGTAATAACAACCAGCCTAACCGTGAACAGCAAGCACCCCACGATGCAGCTCTCACAATGGCTGATGGGCAAAGAAGGCGTAGGAAATGGACTACCGAAATAAATGAATCCCTATTGCGCGCCTACTATGAAGTAACTGAATCTGAAATTGACATGACAGGATATAGACCAAAACTTCACAGATTATTTACAGCAAGACATCCTGATCATACCGTTACTGAACAAAGACTGTCAGATCAGATTAGAGTAATACACAGGAACAACTTGATATCAGAAGAAAGAAGAGAGGAGATTAAACTTGAAGTGGGAACGACAGAAACGAGAAATGTTGACGAATTTGAAAGAGATAATAACCTAATACCAACAGGAAGAGAACTATCAGCCGATAATGTTAATCTCATAAATAGTTCTGTATCAGAATCCGGTAGCGAAGATAATCTCAGAGATGAAATTAAAGATAAGTTTATGTACTTTTACTCCTTGTACGACAAGTCTGATCCTATAGGTCGCCCTAATGTACCTAAAATAAATACCTCTAAAAGATCCTGCAAAATTATGGAAAAACTGAACAATGATATTATTCCACCACTTGTGCAAACCTGCGAAGATCTTGAGTCTCTCCAAACTATTGTATATTGTGCGGCATTAACAACTGGAAGTATGTTGGGGAAGAAAATCAATGTAGATCAACCGCAAAGACAAACACGAAGAGTTGCCAAGAAAAATAAAAAATGGTTAGAGAGAATCGATGTTAAAATAAGAGATTTACGGAGCTTTATATCAAGTCTAACTGAATTTATTAAAGGAAATCGGTCGAGAAGACTAAAAAACAGGGTTAAAAAAATTTTTGAAATACACCACAGACACTCGAGATTTGAAACAAATGATAACTTTCCACTGAAACAGAAATTATCGGTACAAAGTCGTAAACGAGAGAAATATCTAACATCAGAACGACGGAAAGTAAATAATATGACCTTCAACAGTAATGAAAAATCATTTTATAGAGATCTTAGAAAGCAACCATCAAGCTGCAATGATGAAACACCAACTGCAGAAAGTGTGGAGCGTTACTGGTCATCAATATGGTCAGCAAGAACAAGACATGATGAATCGGAATGGATTGAAAATGAAAGAACCAGTCATTCTAACATACCTATTATGAATTTCCAACATATAACTGAGCAGGATCTCGGAAAAGTTCTTAAAAGGGCCCATAATTGGAAAGCGCCCGGTTTGGACAAATTGCAAAACTTCTGGTACAAAAGATTCTCAGCAGTACACCCAAAAATGTCCAATTTATTTACAGAATGTTTAAACTATCCCCACCTCTTCCCTATTTCCTTAGCACAAGGAATTACATATTTGCTGCCAAAAAAAGGAACATTCCAGGGAGATCCTGCTAATGGCCGCCCTATCACCTGCTTACCCACATTATACAAGCTGCTGACAGCTTGCATAAATAATCTAATATACCAACATCTCGAAGATAATAATATCTTGGCAGAAGAGCAAAAAGGATGTATAAAAGGTGCTAAGGGCTGTAAGGAGCAGTTAACTATTGACCAAGTTATTCTCGAACAAGCCAGTAAAAATTCCAGAAATTTGAATGCAGGTTACATAGATTATCGAAAAGCATTTGATAGTTTGCCACATTCATGGTTGATTGAAGTTCTAAAAATATATAGAGTCAACCCAATTTTGATATCTTTCCTTGAAGCCATAATGCAGCATTGGAAGACAACTATACAAATCAACAATGACAATGTCCATATCAAAACCAATACGATCCGTATATCTAAAGGAATATACCAGGGTGATTGTTTAAGTGCCCTGTGGTTCTGCATCGCCCTAAATCCACTCAGCAACATGCTCAATAAGACGGAGCATGGATTCAGCATCAGAAGCGAAAAGCGGCAACTATACAAAATCAACCACCTATTGTACATGGATGACCTAAAAATATATGCTGCATCAAAGAACCAACTAGATGACCTGTTAACCACCGTAGCTAGTTTTAGTCAAAGTATAAAAATGACGTTTGGAACAGAAAAATGTCGAACAATATGCGTCAGAGCGGGAAAAACTGTCAGTACTAATTCTTCAGAGTTATTCTCCATTCAAGAAATGGAGATTGATGAACTTTACAAGTACCTAGGTATGATGCAAAGCAATAAAATTAAACATGCTGACGTAAAACAAAGGCTAAAATGTGAGTTCAGAGGAAGAATTTATAAGCTTTTGAAATCTAAGCTCAACGGTAGGAATTTAATCAAAGCTATAAATACGTTTGCATTACCAGTACTGACATATAGCTTTGGTATTGTCAAATGGACGCAGACTGAACTGCACGCACTGCAAAGATCTATTAGAACCACGATGACACGCTACAATGTTCACCATCCCAAGTCATGTGTCGAAAGAATGTCACTCCCTAGAAGATTTGGTGGCAGAGGTCTTTTGGATATATCTTTACTGTATGACAATCAAATCTTGTCATTGAGAAAGTACTTCCATCAGAAAAGACTCATTTCTCCATTGATTCGCTCTATAACAGAAGCGGATTTTAACCTCACCCCTCTACAATTACGTCAGGATAACTACCCTATTAAGAGTAGTAACAACCAACAAAAAGAAACTGCCTGGTCCATGAAACCTCTTCACGGCAGATTCCATCATTCGTTACACAACGCTAATGTTGACCAAAGATTGTCACACAAGTGGCTTGTGAATGGAGGAATCTTTGCCGAGACAGAGGGATTCATGTTGGCAATTCAGGATGAGGTGTTACCAACAAGAAATTATTTAAAATACATAGTTAAAGATCCAAATGTACCTGAAGATAGATGTAGAAGATGTGGTTCTACGGGTGAAACTATAGATCACATTATATCCGCCTGCCCCGTTCTTGCACAAAGTGAATATCTTAAACGTCACAATAATGTAGCCAAAATTATACATCTTGAACTAATGAAAACATTCAGAATTCCAATTGAGAAAACCCAATATTATCAATATAACCCTGAGCCCGTTATTGAGAATGATATAGTGAAAATTAATTTCGACAGAACAATTCTCACCGCGCGTACAAGAGAACATAATCGCCCTGACATTGTAATTGTCAACAAAATTGAAAAATCTGCTATGTTGGTAGATATTGCAGTTCCCCTAAGTCGTAACATGCAGAAGTCGTACATTGAAAAGATATCGAAATATTCCGATCTGGCAGTTGAACTCAAATGTCAATGGCGACTCAATAACATCAGAGTTGTTCCTATAATCATTTCCAGTAATGGACTCATACCCAAACAACTGAAACATGACATGTCTATGCTGAAAATTAAGAACTGTGAAAGTGTGATTGAAAGGATTCAGAAGTCAGTAATTATTGATACCTGTCACACCATGAGAAAATTCATGCAGTAGAGAACTGTTTCACTTGGACTGAGGTCCCTGGAACAGTTTAATCTTATCTATCCGTAATAGCGAGACAACCTAAAATAATAATAATAATAATAATGAAAGTGCAAGTTTTACTTTATCTGTTATGCAGAGCAGGGTATAAGATGAAGTATTGTAATGGTGCATTATATTTTTATATTTTAAATTTGGAAAAATAAAATATTCAAACGTTAAAACGATTATTGTCTTCGAATAGTGTATATGGAAAGCCAGCTTGAAGTTCATTCAAAGAGTCAGTGTTAAATTTGAATCCTTCTTACTCTAATGGGAATCACAAGAGAAGCTGTTTTCTATCAAAAATAGAAGTTGTTACTTTTTATTTCATATAATTGTATTTTGATTTTTTTAACTTTTAGTCTGATGTATCAATTTTGACCTGTTGCTTTCTATTTTTAAAATAATTTCCCATTAGTTTGATTAGTCTATTACCTATTCACGCTTATCATTTCTTTGTGATCTATTATGTCAAATGCTTTTGATAAATCCAGTGTGACCAGTACCACATAACTGTTCGCGCTTAATGGTTTATACATATTTGTCATCAGTTAGATATTCTATTAAGAACAACAACAATAATAATAATAATGAAAGTGCAAGTTTTACTTTATCTGTTATGCAGAGCAGAGTATAAGATGAAGTATTGTAATAGTGCATTAAATTTTTATATTTTAAATTGGAAAAATAAAATATTCAAACGTTAAAACGATTATTGTCTTCGAATAGTGTATATGGAAAGCCAGCTTGAAGTTCATTCAAAGAGTCAGTGTTAAATTTTGATCCTTCCTACTCTAATGGGAATCACAAGAGAAGCTGTTTTGGTTTCCGTGCGTATTTTGCTTTTGACTGACACGACGTGTTGTCTTATTGATGACAATGATGTGTTTCATATGAATCCAGGCTCAGAATCACACATGATCTCTACCTATCTGGAGGACGATAACAGGAAGACTGGTCGTTTTATTGTTACAGGAAAAAACGTCGGGGACCGTTACGATCGACTCATTAAATCAAATCGAGAAATAAATAAAAACCTCATTGAGGACATTCTAACTCTGGTCAGGAACAATAGCCCCGTGATGGTTCTTTTAAGAGGACTCCCTGGAAGTGGTAAATCTACTCTAGCAGCACAACTTACAAAAAAAGCAAAACAAGTCAATCCACATTCAATGCCAGTGACGTTTAGCGCTGATCAATTTTTCGAGACACCTGAAGGGTACAAATATGATATTAAGAAAATTGGAGAAGCTCACAATTGGACTTATTCTCGAACAATAAATGCACTCACTTCCAAATTAGGTCCGGTGATTATTGACAATACAAACACGGAAGAATTCGAAATTCTCAACTATTACAATTTGGCGTGTCATAATTGGTATAAATTTTTCATTCTTGA
Organism: Pachypsylla venusta; assembly: GCA_012654025.1. Classification (NCBI taxonomy): domain Eukaryota; kingdom Metazoa; phylum Arthropoda; class Insecta; order Hemiptera; family Aphalaridae; genus Pachypsylla; species Pachypsylla venusta. The sequence continues at coordinate 19,898,674 of CM022878.1, read as the reverse complement.
ACCCGAAACAGATTGGGCATTCAATTTGAAAGAGCTGAGAAAAAAAACGCAGCATAATGTCCCACTAGAAAAACTTACTCGAATGTTACAACGATATTTTTTTCTTGAAAAAAATAATTGGAAGTTTGATTCCGTTATAGGATTCTACCCCTCACATTCGGAAGAGACAAGTGTTGAGCAGTGTTCATCCAAAATGGACAATTTACATTGCTAACTAAACTTGTTGTTGTTGTTCCCCCCAGATTCAGGTTTAACATATCTGGTGTGAACATCACACGGCTATCATTATCTAATTTTATAAAGTTTCCTTACCTCCGAATTGCTGCCAACGCAACGGTAGCTTTAATTTTATCGAAAAGTTTTGTGTCGAAGCTATGCATGTAATTCAAATCATAACAAATATCAAGTCTCCAGTAACTGTTTGTTCTCTTTTGAGGAAAGATTTGAAAAAAAAAAGAAAAAAAAAAACACGAACGGTAGATTTGATTTTTACCAAGAATTTCATGGCGCAAGCCATGTATAATTGACATATTCTTGATGACAATGCCTAGTTTCATATGAATCCAGGCTCAGAATCACACATGATCTCCACCTATCTGAAGGACAATACCAGCAAGACTGGTCGTACAGGAAAAAACAACGGGGACCTTTACGATCGACTTCTCTAGTACCTTTCTTTTACCCGGTTTCTTTTGAGGAAAGATTTAAAAGACCAATAAAACGCCTTTAGTACCACGTCCTGTACGTACCAAACGTCATGTCTAGCACATATTGTTCTAAGATATTTTGTTCAGAGGCGGACAGACATACAGGCGGACCAATAGCTGTAACTCGAGATTTGGGGACCTCGAGATTGTACTGGTGCGTAGAACCGGCGCGGCGTGAGGACTCTACTAGGGTCACTATTTGACTTTAAAATGAAAACAGTACAGAGTGAGTCATTTTAAAGGACACAGTCAAATATCTCGGAAACCGTTAGAAACAGGGGAAAAACGTTCGATACAACCCCCTTCTTATAAGGGGGGAAATTTTTGGTGACCTTGAAATTTTTCTCCAAGGTTGCTTTCAAGATTATTTTAAGGTCAACTTTGTGTTTTTAAATGGAACCCTGTATTTTTTATTGTGGTATTGAATTCTGTATTAAAAATTAAACCTTTTTTGCTTATAAAATCATTTGATTTGACTTCCAGTTTTCGAGATAATTTTGTCCTTGACGTGCTCTGAGTAAGGATATCTAACATATTGTGAAGTTTTATTGGAACACCGATTTTGAAATATTTGGTCATAAATGTGTTTATTTGAGTGAAAGATCAAGGTTTTTTTTGCATAGATATTTGCAAATAGGCGTGCCGTAATAATACTCATGTTAGATATCTCATTCTAAGACCACGTCAAGGACAAAATTATCTCGAAAAGTCTAAGTCAAATCGAAAAAAAAAAAAAAAATTAATACAAAATTCAATACCACAATCAAAAGTACAGGGTTCCATTTAAAAAACAAAAGTTGATCTTAAAATAACCTTGAAGAATTTCCCCCGTAAAAATAAGGAGGCTTTGTATCGAACGTTAAGGGTTGGGTGGAAGAGAATTCCTCAGGAATTAACCCCGCCCTTTGAATGAACCTTTTTTTTTTATATTTATTTATATATATATATTATTTACCTCCTTTTAAAACTATCTCCTTCCTATTTTCTATTACTTTCACCATTTCTGAGATAAAAGTTCATTCAATAAAGAATTATATAATAATAATAATAATAACGTTTTCCTCCTATTTCTAACGGTTTGCGATATATGTCCTTTCAAAAGACTCACTCTGTATTTGATTATGTACTCTGGTTGATTTATATAGAGTGCTATTGCCAGGTTGGAATGTATTTGTTAGGGCGCATTCTCATAAAAACTTTGTTTTCTTCTTACTTAAGTTGATATTGTGTTTTGTTTATTATGACATTTTTTTAAAATTTTATTTGTTATTATTTTGAAAATCTGTATGGACATTTTTAGTGGATTAAAAATTTCACATTTTTAAAGTTGTTATTGTTGTTGGTTGCACTGGGGCACAAATCTTGTGTTCTTCTGGAGAAAAGGAGTTACTATTTTTTAAAAAAAGAAACATTCCTTTTTAAGTGTTTGTAGCTGAATGGTTAAAATTACTGCTAAACCTTGGATCATTTGGATGTCTGTTTGTCTGTCACAGTACTTTTACATTAGGACTAGTAACAGAGAGAAGGCAAGATTAAATTCAGACAATAGAAACTGAAACCATCAAAGCATTACAAGAAAGTCCGTAACAGATTCGAATTGATAAGAGGAACCTACTTGAAATTTAATAACCTTAAAACCCTCACAGCATTACTAGCATAAATAAATAATACACTAGGATTTGATATTGTTTATTTTTTAGAACTAATAAAACTCCCAAATCCTTTTTCAAGTGCCTTAAATGTTCTTTTAATTTCATTTTGGTTAATGAACCTTTGGAATGAAAAAATGCCCTGATTCAAAATTTGATATTTTATGTTCCAAGGTACGTATTATCTGAATATCGAACAAAAACCTTGAAGCGTAAAATATCAACTTCTTAGGTTAGTAAGTTTTTGTGTTTTTTTATTTGAAAGTTTCATTCTTAAAAATATATGGAAAATATTTTTGTATAAAACCCTTTATGTGACTTCAACGAAAATTCGACCTCCAAAAGGGAACCTTCATACCAAATTTCATCAAATGAAAGTATTGAAATTTGGTGTGCAGGTGCCACACTTGGGCTGTAAATAGTCCTCAAAATTTTTCATTTCTCTCAGTCATATACTTATACGAAGGGTATTAGAAAAACAAGAAAATATTTTCTATTTAGATTTCCTGTTCAAAAATAGCCAACATCATTAAAAACTCATGTGATGAAATGCAGAGTTTGTTTTTACCCTTTTTACTTGTTTAGCCAAAGCGGTAAGAGATATATTTTTTTTTTTGCTTAACATCTCTTTAACATCTATTGGTCATTCGAGACAGGGGTTTTACCTTCCATTCGCTGGAAACTTGCAAACCAGCTACCCACAGGGACCTCACCCTGTCTGGGTTGGGCCGGAAGAATAGCCAGTATCACGAGGGCGCGAACCCACGTGGACACCCACATGGTACAACCTCGCTGGACGTTGCTTAACTTCAGTGTTCCAAAGTAGACTGGTGTATTCAACGTACCATAGACACTGACTAAAGAAATATTAAAAAATATGTAGCCATAAAGGAGCATCCACACTACACAATGACAGTGCTCTAACAGTGATTTTAATAACATCCGTCAGTATTTTCTCCGTGCTCAGCCATTAATGTTTCATGTCAAATCACTGTGATGATCACGGTACGGTGTTGGAGAGCACTGTCACTGACGCTTTCATTGTAGAGTGAATGCTCCTTAAAAGTTAAAGTGGTAATCTGTTTTATTTTTTAATATTTGTTTGTCCAAGTTGTTTAGTTAAGACGGTAAAAGATATTAAAAAAATATATATTCCCCTCAACAAAAAATATCCTGTTAATAGTGCACGGGTCACTGGCCTTATTATTTATCACAAATAATAAAAGCCACGATCTTTAAAACAAATTAATTATTCGTTTAACCATGTAAACTGGTACAAAGGTATTTTTATCGAATCCTTATTTTGAAGCTAGAAACCTGTTTTATTTTTTTATTTTTTTTTTATTTTTTTGCTTAACGTCTCTTAAACGTCATTCGAGACGAGACCCTCCATTCGCTGGAAAGTTACAAAGCAGCAACCCAAATTGACCTCACCCAGGTTGAGTTGGACTCGAAGAACCAGCATCACGAGGGTACGAACTTAAGTGGCCACCCTCCAGGTAAAAAAATCGCTGGACTCGTTTCATTTCAATTTATTTTAACTGAAAAGAAGAAGTCTTTGTCAGAGTGCTTATCACGAACCTGGTCGGGTTGATTTTTTTTCTCTACGAACCTGGTCGGGTTGATTTTTTTTCTTCGCATATTCTGCTTGGTCTGGTTGTGTTTGGCCTCCTGAGGACAATTGAATATCTACGGTAATAGCGACAAGTGGTAGTATTATAGGGAAAGTGTTACGTATGGTGATATTGGAGTTATTGTTTGAAATAACTAATAAGTAATATTATGATGCCCACAAAACTTGCAATATAACATCAAGAAATATACATTCTATTTTGAAATTATTCCATGAGTTGTTATAATTTCCATTATTTGTTCTTGTTTTAGGGCTAATTGCAGATCCATTAATACTACTAAATATAAAGGACACGAATAGAGATGGAAACTTTAACAATACCGCCATAGGAAATAATGAATTAGAGGAAAATTTGATATTTGTGTGCAATTCTAATCAAATCAAAACGGCAATTGACGACCAACCACAAGCTTTTGATTCAAATACTCATACGGATTATTACTTCATGGATACATCGGATGAACTTGAAGATTTAATGAGTGGTTCCGAAGTATTTTATGAAAATATCAAACAACATGTGTTTAATACAACACACAACGAAGATGAACTATTATACAATATGGAAAAATTATCAGAATATAGGATTCCGAATGAAAGTTTAGATGAACCAAAATTGACCGACAGTACAAACTCTTTAATAACCACTCAAAGCGTGGATAAGTCAAAAATGACCGACATTACAAAACCTTTAATTACCACTCAAAGTTTGGATAAGCCAAAAATGAGCGAAAGTACAGACTCTTTAATATCCACTCAAAGTTTGGATAAGCCAAAAATGTACGACAATACAAAGTTTTCACTGTCCATTCATAGTTTGGATAAGCCAAGAATGTACAACGGTATAAATTCTTTAATATCCACCCAAAGTTTGGATAAGCAAAAAATGGCCGGCAGTACAAACTCTTTATTATCCATTCACAGTTTGGATAATCCAAAAATTTATGACAGTACAAACTCTTTAATATCCACTCAAAGTTTGGATAAGGCAAGAATGGCCGTCAGTACAAACGTTTTATTATCCACTCAAAGTTTGGATAACCCAAAAATGTACGACAGTTCATACTCTTTAATATCCACACAATGTTTGGATAAGCCAAAAATGACCAAAATTACAAACTTAACGATTCCCACTCAAAGTTCCAATGATCCAGAAATGGCCGAATTATCAAACTCTACTATTCTCAGTCAAAGTTCCAATGATTCAGAAATGACCGAAATGCCACTCAATGATTTAATTCCCATTCAATGTTCCAATGATCTAGAATGTTTCGATGGATCAGAAATGACCCAATTATCAAAGTCTGTGATTTTCTCTCAATCGGGTGAGCCAAAAATAAATTCTATTCCCCCTGAAGATTTGGATGATCTAGAACTGAGGGATGTATCAAAATCTGTACTCACTACTCAAAATTTAGATGATCCACAGACCGGCATATCGAAATCCTTGATTCCCATCCTAAATTCTGATGAACCTCAACTTACTGAAATGTCAATTTCTGTAACTTCCACTCAAAGTTTGTATAATCCAGAAATGATAGGATCCGAAAAGGAAAAAAATAAGCTTCAAGAAGAAAACTCGACGAATTCAGAACGAATTGAGTATGACAAGTATCCACACGAAAGCTGGCAAGGGTACGACGAGTTGGAAGAATACGAAAACTTGGAAAAATTAATGAAAGAAATTGTTGCTAAATATGATACAGTTCGCCGAGCAGTGTTCAAAAGAGACCCAAAACTTCTAAAACCATCAGACTCTCTTTCCAAGTCTTTATTGGAAACCTTGATAGAAGTATTTTCCAAGAATAATGAAGGTCTTGCTGTCAAAAGCAACAATTTGCGTGATTTAAGTGAAATTAATACAATTAATAAGAACAATATGACAAACAAAAACGAGCAAAGTCAAGAGGTTTCTGAAGTGTTCGTTAAATTGGTACATGAAAAAATAGTGGGAGAACATAATCATACCAGACAATTGCTTGATGAAATTGAGAAACAAAGCATGTCTACAATTCAAAACCAAATCGTAAATCCAAAAGACCCAACCTTAATAGATCATTTTACAAAAGCTTTCATTTTACAAAATTATAACGGAAGTAAGGAAGGAAAACAGTCTGCATCAATAGAGGATTTTAGCAAACTAGAGAGTATTGTTTGTGATGGAGAGCAACAGCTAGAGCACGTCGAACCTAAGGAAAAGAAAAATAAGACTCTATCAACAGAGAACGTCCGACTAAATAAAGAAAAATTGCAGTCTTCAGCAATAGAAAATGTCAGACCTAATGTCAGAGTTGAAGAAAACGTTGGACCAGTCGAAGAGATTCAACGCCTGGTTATAGAGAACATTAGACCTAACGAAGACATGGAGCAGTCTATATCAACAGAAAATGTCGAATCCAACGAAGAAAATCAACAATGTCTAGTTATAGAGAACGTCAGAACTAACGAAGAGTTGCAGCAGTCCGTATCAATAGAAAATGTCGGATCCGACGAAGAAAATCAACAACGTCTAGTTATAGAGATCTTCAGACCTAACGAAGAGATGCAGCAGTCTGTATCAACAGAAAATGTCGGATCCCACGAAGGAAATCAACAACCTGTTGTTATAGAGAACGTCAGACCTAAGGAAGAGATGGAGCAGTTTGTATCAACAGAAAATGTCGGATTCGACGAAGAAAATCAACAACGTCTAGTTATAGAGAACTTCAGACCTAACGAAGAAATACGGCAGTCTGTATCAACAGAAAATGTTGGATCCGACGAAGAAAATCAACAACGTCTAATTATAGAAAACGTCAGACCTCACAAAGAGATGCAGCAGTCTGTATCAACAGAAAATGGATCCGACGAAGAAAATCAACAACGTCTAGTTATAGAAAACGTCAGACCTAACGAAGAAATGCAGCAGTTTATATCAACAGAAAATGTCGGATCCGACGAAGAAAATCAACAACGTGTAGTTGTAGAGAACTTCAGACCGAACGAGGAAATACGGCAGTCTGTATCAACAGAAAATGTCGGATCCGACGAAGAAAATCATCAACGTCTAGTTATAGAAAACGCCAGACCTAACAAAGAAATGCAGCAGTTTATATCAACAGAAAATGTCGGATCCGACGAAGAAAATCAACAACGTGTAGTTGTAGAGAACGTCAGACCGAACGAAGAAATACGGCAGTCTGTATCAACAGAAAATGTCGGGTCCGACGAAGAAAATCAACTACGTCTTGTTATAGAGAACGTCAGACCTAACAAAGAGATGCATCAGTTTATATTAACAGAAAGATTAACAGAAAATGTCGGATCTGACGAAGAAAACAGTGCTACGAACTCTGAACATGGAAAACAATTGGAAGCCCTCCGTAAGATAGAAGTAGGACAAACTAGTCAACACCAATCAAAAATTTTTGTCAAAGAAAGTAATCAAAATGAAGGTAATGGTACTGTCGAATTGGGAAGTAGTGAACGTAGGAGTACTTGGTCGGCAGATGAAGAGGTTGCCTCAAAAATTAAAAATCTAACAGAATCTAAAGAACAAATTGTTTCTAATGATACAGAATCTAAAGATCAAATTGTTTCTAATGATATGCATATTAATGCAAGCAATTCAACTCGTTCAAGTCCGTCTAAATTTATGAGAGGAAGCTGTCACTCTAAAGACAGTATTATTTCTAGAAGAACTTCTGTCACTGAGAGACCTGTCAGAAATCGTCTCTCTACAGATACTAGTGTTTCCAAAAGGATTTATTCGCATGGAAGACCAATTGCTAGAACAAACTGCAATAAAGGAAACACCCAAAGTTTAATCAATACGAGACCATGTTTAACAAATGAGTCAAACGACAGGAGCAGTAATCTTGAAAACATGACTAAACTTTATGATAGCTTTTCTGAGAGAAAACGAGTTGATCGAGAAAGTTCAAGTGAAAAACCATTGCTCCAGAGACCTCCCTATTTGAATGATAAATTATTGCTAAATGCCAACGAAACCTTGTTTGACTCTCTCTCTGAACGTAAAAAATATCTACCCCCAGAAATGAATCCAGAAGAAAAAATGAAAAGAATTGAAGAATTTGTTAAGACAACATTAAAGGAAAATCTCTGCAGTGCACGTGATGATCAAAATGTGCTTGACAATATTGAAACTGTGGATCATGTCAATGCAACACGAGACTCATTTCGAACAATACCAGGAGACTTGGAACTTTATCAACATTTGAAAAGTGAAAAAGGCAGTACTGCCCATAAGCATGGGCCTGATCAAGAAAAGACTGGTACTGCTGTGTGGCATAATGCAGTATTGGACTCGTCCCTAGAACTACTTCCAAACTTAGGACTTAGTCAATGTTTGACTACTGAACAAGAATTCTCTGCTAATAAGCATGGAACAGTTGAAGCTAAAACTGGTGCTTCTGCGGTGAATAATGTATCGGACTCGTCCACAGCAATTCTTGGAGACTTAGAAATTCGTCAATGTTTGACTAATGTTCAACGAGCATGTAATATGGACAATTATGAACCAGTTCGAGCTAAGGCGATTGCTGCTGTGTTGGACAATGATCAACTAATACTCTCTTCCAGCATCAATGACACATATGAACAGGCTGAACAAAAGAAAAAGAAATCCAAAAAACGCATTAGGAGGCGTGCTTATAGAACTTTAGAAATTCGGACATCTTGTCCCTCATTTAAAAAAATGGCTCAGAAAAGAAATGTCTTTGAATGTTTAAATCTTACTGAAAAATCCAGCGACACTTCAAGTATTCAGCTGACATCTTCAGGACAGTCGGACTTTGAAGTAAGTAATCTTCTCTGAGCCAAGCAATACACCCTGTCCGGTTTTTTTTACATAGGCTCTCCATCGATTCAGGAGCTCAAAATATCCTTGTGATATTTGGAATATTATTTATTTCAGCCAATTTATATTTTAAGTATTCGCAGCATTTGTCTCCATTCTCATTTCATTAAACAAAAAGTCTTGCCTTTTGGAACAATTTTCAGTCATAACCTGTTTTTTTTCCTAATGTCAAAAAGTAAGGTATTTCTTCATTCAGCAATCTGATTAAATTTGTGTAACCCAACCGGGCATACTTTCGTGTAACCCAACCAAGCAGAAACATGAAAGGTGGGAGCGGGAGCAGATAATAGTCTTCTTCCAGCAAACCGCTCGGAATAACTTATTCCAAATAAAATAAGTAGGTATTACCGCTGGTGCTGCAAAATTAAGCCGGACAGTATGTTGGAAGAAAATTATCTTCTGTGCCCACCTTTCATAATTTATATTCTCGGATAAGTTACACAAACTTCATCAGATTACCCAATGTAGGAATTATGACATCTTCAGATTATCGAATGAACCTTTTGACACAAGGAATTAAACAGATTATGACCAAAAATTTGTAAAAACTGTACCCAAATGGACTTTTTGTTTAATGAAATGAAAAAGGTGTGATATAAACTGAAATTAAATGTTACTCAAAATATCATATGGATAACCCAAGACTGTAGCGTACTTAATTTTCACTTTTGTTCCATATCTCCGTCAGGAGGCATTTACAGGTCTAACCTTGGGGAGAGAAAAATCTTTATTTATTCCTCCTCGATAGTGAGCCTATGTTTAAAAAAACCCGGACACCTTGTGTAATGTGACGTAAGTAGGAACAGCCTCCGAAGTCTACAAATCATTCCACTAGCATTGTACACAGGAGTCTTAAATAAAGTATAGGAGAAAATCCTATACACAGATAAACACCTAAAAATTGTGAAATGTTAATGAGAGTATAGCGCAAAATTGTGCCATGTCATATAATATGACTTGAACTTACACTAGACGCAATTTAAGTCCCATTTCCGACTCGAAAACTTTAAAATCTGTTATATTTTTCAAGTATGAAAATGAGATTATTATTTTCAAATCTCGTTCATAATGGTTTTATTTTGACTCTAGTGAATAAGCCGATTATGCTTTTTCATCCTCAACTTGGTTTCACTTTAATAAAGAATCATGATTTATTTATTTCAGAGTGCATTGAGTGACCAAAACCCCCCCGGAAATAAGCCAAAAAAAGTCATGAAAAAAACTCGGAGCAGTCAAGCATCCATGAAAAATGTCAAATACGTTCAAAATAATATGAAAAAGAAAGCAAATAACGAAGAGAAACTTACGGGACACGAGTGGCACAATAATGTTGTTGAACCAAAAACAACTGTGGGCATTCATCAGAAAGCTGGCGCGTCCAAAATACACGTGAGGCCAAATAATGTTGTCAACCCAGCAACAGATATGAGCGTTCATCTGCAAGCTGGCGTATCTAAAATATACGGGAGGCAGAATAATGTTGTCAACTTAGAAAAAGTATCTGAAAAATGGTTATGGGTGAACCGAAACCTAACTCAAAAGTTGGCATCTAAAGTTTTACACACTATTAAAGTTTCAGTCACTTCTATTACTCAAATTGGAGAATTTTACTGTCAGCCATTGAATTTAGGTGAGTAGTGGTACCCACAAACGTGTGTATGACCATTCGTCCCACATGAAGTAGAGCTAAAGAAAAACTAGCACGATCTTCTTTAAAACCGCCCATTTGTCGTAGCTGGGGTCTTATTCACAACAAACTACAAGTTGATATTACTAGTCTTGTACTTAGTATAGTTTCGCTTTGTATATTACAAGTACAAGACTACACCTAATGAAATTAACTTCTAGTCTATGCCTGGCCTACCTGCCCCGTAGCTCACTAGTGCTAGGATCTTACTGAGAACAACATTTTTTCTATTCAGCATATTCCGATGTTCCTTTAGAATGGAATGATATCAAATCCCACTGATTGCAACATGCTTAGCAGAGGTTTTATATATGCTTTACGAAAAAAATGTTGCCCTCAGTGGGGTCTTAGAGAATAAGGCTACTTTTTCAATTGAAAGTCATTGAGTACACCTGATTTCATTTTTAGTTATTGCAAGAATGCAGGATTGTTACAGAAAAGAGCTCTTCCGCTCTAAAATGAACCATTGAATTTTAATCAATTTTACTACTTGTAATTTACACCCTCATGTGACACCATGCATTGTTTCTATGTTACAGGTAATGAGGAAGCATTTGAAAAAATGATTGAACAAAGCAACTTACCTGATGTACTCCATTCATTTAAAGCTCTAAGAGAAATAAAGCTGGGAGAGCTTGTCATGGCTTTAGACACACCCTCAAACAAATGGTTCCGTGCGATCATAAAACAATATCGGGAAAGAGATGGCCAACTCAAGGTAAGAACTAGAGCACACTACAATTTAAGGGTCTTAAGTGTGGGTTGTCACTCCGACTACAAATTAGCTAAGTGGCACTAGTACTTGTAAAATTTCTGTTTTATCTTTATATATAAAAGGCAATGTCCTGAGTGACTGATCAACGCAGAGCCAAAACTATTAATGCTACAGACTTGAAATTTGGCAGGGACCTTCGTTGCACCATGTAAGTGTGCACTAAAAAAAGGATTTTGCAAAATTTTAATTTTAAGGGGTGGAAATCGCGGAAAGTAAACAATCCCCATAAAAAATACATTGGCGCGAGAAAGATAGCATGATACATCATTTAAAATATGCGCGGGCGAAGTCGCAATAGGTGGATGCTAGTATTATTTTAAAATTACGAGTACATGTTATTTTGCTGGTCAGAACATTTTTTAAAATACAAATCAGACACTAAAGTGGTAGTGACCACTCCAACTAGCACGCAAGTGGAGTTCTATAATATGGCCCTAAGGGATGGCCAAGTCAAGGTAAGAACTAGAGCACACTACAATTTAAGAAATGGCCACATCGAGGTAAGGACTAGAGCACGCAATAATTTAAAAGATGGCTAAATCAAGGTAAGAACTAGAGCACACTACAATTTAAGGGATGGCCAAATCAAGGTAAGAACTAGAGCACACTACAATTTAAAAGATGGCCAAATCAAGGTAAGAACTAGAGCACACTACAATTTAAGAGATGGCCAAATCAAGGTAAGAACTAGAGCACACTACAATTTAAAAGATGGCCAAATTAAGGTAAGAACTAGAGCATACTACAATTGGTATTGGTATTCTTATCATTGGTCAATTATTATTCATTCAATTCATCTTTAAAAGAAAATATTTGATATCATTTTCAAGAACTTTACACGGTGTCAAGTTAAAACTTTAAAAGTTCTGTGAAGCAAAGTAATGGCAGAGGAGTTCAAAACATACATAACCAGCTACCCACATTGACCTCACCCAGCCCGGGTTGAGCTGGGAATATTCAGCATCATGTTCATGAGGGCTCCAACCCACGCTGAGTCTGAAAGGAAATAAACTTTTCCTTCCAATAATACCAAACACCCCTGAAGAAGGATTTAGATCAATTCTATAAGTTGAAAATTTCATCGGCCCCGAATTTAATGGTCGCCATTCTATATTTAAAAAGATATTTTAAATACAGAATTTTGGATGTTTAATGTTTCTTATCTTAATGAATTGTTTTTGTTTTCAGGTTTTCTTTGTAGATTATGGTACAAACTGCTATTTGTCCAAAAACTGTCTTAGAGAAATTGATCCCCACTTTACCGTTTTGCCTTTCCAGGTAGGTAGTTCTATTGTGTAATCAGAACTCTACATTCCTTTATGTTGTCCGGGGGCATAGGGAATCTCGTTTGAAATTTGATGGTTCAAATGATGTTGTTTTTAAATACTCGGATTTGACAATTAAGTAATTTTTCTTCTCGCGTCCCAATATTTTCCTACTAAATTGTCATGTTCGGGCAAGGAAGGGAAAACAGCCAGATATTCCATATTCATTATTGCCATAAGTTTACATTTATCATTTGCGAAACGAATACATATGGTTCAAGTGTGTGTAAATACTTCAAATTTCTTCATCTGGGTCTCCTAAGAAGAAAATCCATGGTTATACCTTCAAATTTTCATGAAAAGCTCCTAACTCGAGATGGCGGCCAATCTGGTCGTTCCGGAAACGAAATGATATAAAATCTGTACCGCTTTGAGACGTGTAATTTATACAAAAATGTATTTTTTGAGTCGTAAAACTCGAATTTGTGGTCCCATTTGGTCGCTTTAAATTCGTGGTAATTCTTTGCCTTTTTACTTTCCTTATCCTATAAAAAGCAAAAGTATTATAAAGGGCTGAAATTTTGGATGTTGAGTTTTTAAGACCAAAACAAGTTTTGGGGTCCCCAGGGCCCAAATCTCGAGTTTTAGCTATTGGTCTGTGTGTGTGTGTCTGTCCGTGAACAAGATATGTCAAGAAGGCTAGTACTAGAGACTTTAAATTTGGTATGTATATCAGTCTTATTCCATGAACGGCAAAATAAGCTTTTGGTGCAAATCAAATATACCGTTGACGGTTTTATGCCGCTTTTTAGCGGTTTTCGCATATCCTGCTTAAAATGAGAACGGTAATAGCTAGAACTTTAAACTTATTCATGGTGCTTATTCATATCAATTTCCTACAAGAAAAATACAACTTAGGTTGAAGTGAAATATATTGTTGGCCGCTGATTAGAGGTTGAAGGCCGCTTTTTGGAGGTTATGCCTAAAACCAGAATAAAAAGAGCTAGAACTTGAAATTTGGTGTCTATTCATATCAATTTTGTACAAGAAATTTGAGAGTACAACATAGACTGAAGTGCAATATATTATTGGCCGCTAATTAGCGGTTGAAGGCCGCTTTTTGGCAGTTCCGGCTAAAACCAGAATAGAGAGAGCTAGAACTTGAAATTTGGTGCCTATTCATATCAATTTCATACAATAAATTGAAGAATACAACTTGGGTTGAAGTGTAATATATTGTTGGCCGCTAATTAGCGATTGAAGTCCGCTTTTTGCCAGATCCGCCTAAAACCAGAATGGGAAGAGCAAGAACTTGAAATTTGGTTAGCGATTGAAGTCCGCTTTTTGCCAGATCCGCCTAAAACCAGAATGGGAAGAGCAAGAACTTGAAATTTGGTGCCAATTCTTAGGTTGAAGTGTAATATGTAATTATATTTCCGCTCTGGGGACCTCAAAACGTGTTTTGGCATTGAAAACTGGACATCAAAAATTTCAGCCCATTACAATACTTTCCTTTTTATAGATAAGGAAAGTCGTGTGATGTTCACACCAGATTTTTCATTATTGTTTGCCGAGATCGTGACCACAATACAAACTATTAAATTATAAATTATTTTATATATTTTTTTATGAAGGAACTAGTTTCGAATCATTCGATACATCGTCAGTCTCATCGAGTCGATGTCACCCTCCAAAAAAAACCCACTTATAATTACCATGTTATTCAAAGATTTACTATACAGAATGACAACAAGCTCCCATTCCAACCTAGCGTTCCGTTGGCATTCTTCGTGTAGAACCCTAAATTAAAATAGGTGTTATTGACAATATTGTTAAAATGTGTTTGCGTGTATTTAATTGTTTATATTGCTTTAGGCCGTCCACTGCTCCCTGCATAACATTGTGGTTGCACCTAAAGAACATTCTGTATCCTATGAACTGTATAATGACTATCTCAAAATATGGGCACAAATTTTAAAGGCTGGTGAAGTCTATGAAGTCAAAGTTATGGCTTTGTAAGTATTCTGATTAAATTACCACTATATTAATTTCTACGTAACCACTGGGTATCATTTGAAAAATTAAAAATTTCTGGGTGATCATAATATGTATACTTATAAATAAAACGCAAAGCCCCGTTGTTATACTGACTTGACTCATAAGCGAGCTAAATCAACGATGGCTAAACCTACAGACATGAAATTAGGAACACGGTTTCTTTTCAGTATGTAGGTACGTAATAAGGAAGAAAGAAAAAAATAAAATTTCATCTGTAAGCAACTTATCGCCGAAAAGACGTTTTTTTAGTAGCGGTATAATTACACCGCTCAAACGGTATAAGATATCAAAACAGGAAAATACGAAGTTCCGGACATTAGCTAGTTATCTATGCTTTAAAAACACAAAGCAACGATGTTACTGATTCACTACTACTAATCAATGTATCTCTACGATGGCATAATCTAGAAACTTGAACACACAGATTCCTCTTACAATGGAGGTACGAAATGGAATCAAACGGAAACATGTTATCGCCGTTGTCTTTGGCGGTACAATTAGACAGCCCAAACGGTATAAGAAATCCACTGCATCTTCTGTTGAATTCCCATCTGATATTTTCAAAGAAGATAAAAACAGACTGATTTTTTTCCCCCAAAACAAAATTCTACAGGGAAAAAACGCAAACAAAAGAGTAGTAGCGGTTTTTCTCACCAAATCCATTATTCTTCTCATTTATAGATGCATGATTAATTAAAATGGTAGAAAAAGATTGATATGAGTTTACCGAAAAGATTTTGATGACCCTGGAACTGTGATGATATGCGGTCATCCTGGTGCGTAGAACCGGCCATCGCAAGGACGCCAAACAAATTAGCGGGCATCAGCTAGTACAGTGTAATCAGGGTGATGAACCCCCCCTGAGACAAAATGAATTTAGTTGAAGGTGTCATAGAGGGCTATTGAAATACGGGCCACGTATATTCCCCCTTTCGGCCCAGATTTTACTCTTACGGCCCTTTTTGCAAGAGGAAATATGGACCATCTGCCCGAATCGTTCAAATAAAGCGATTAGAGATAAAGAAATTAAGGACATAATGAAAATATGAATTGGGTATTTTGTACGAGATAAAGAAATTAAGGACGTATTGAAAATGGACCATCTGTCCAAATCGTTCAAATAAAGCGATTAGAGATAAAGAAATTAAGGACGTATTGAAAATCTGAATTTTGTACAATCTCATGTGTACTCAGCCCGTGAGGAGTTCACGCTCAGAGTAACCTCTTAATGTCAAGATTTTCAAGTGTGATTTTTTTTCGCTATGGAAATTTTATTATTGTTTCTTGAGAGGGCTGATGTTCTTCTATTGAAGACCCGACTGGGTTATTAAGTCATATATTGTTTGCAAGAATTAATTTACCCTCCCGTTCATACCATAATAAACGACCATTATCTCTTCCTCCTCAGATTGGAATCCGGAGTGAGTGTTCTCATTGAAGATGATGGATTTGATGTGGGGGAAATGTTGGCATTGCAGTGTTGTTCACCCGATATCAGACTGAAGTCCTTCCAGGAGGGTTGGGAGAATGTTATTTACTGAGAGAACCGACAGAATGAATTCCTGTGCCGACTTTTTCGGTACTTCCACCGTTAAGCTTAGTGCTAGTACGAGTATAATTGTTTGTTGGTACAATAATTGTTTTCTTTTTAAAAATTAAGTTGCACCTACCACTTCTATTTTAGTTATGTGCAATTGTTGATGATGTTTTGTTACCTATCATTGCACCTCTTCTTTTTATATTGCTTCTTTGGTTATTTAACCTACTACCTTTGTTTTGTTTTTGTAGGTACAATAATTGTTTTCTTTTTAAAAAAATAAGTTGCACCTACCACTTCTATTTTAGTTATGTGCAATTGTTGTTGATGTTTTGTTACCTATCATTGCACCTCTTCTTTTTATATTGTTTCTTTGGTTATTTAACCTACTACCTTTGTTTTGTTTTTGTAGGTACAATAATTGTTTTCTTTTTAAAAAAATAAGTTGTACCTACCCCTTCTATTTTAGTTATGTGCAATTGTTGTTGATGTTTTGTTACCTATCATGGCACCTCTTCTTTTTATATTGTTTCTTTGGTTATTTAACCTACTACCTTTTTTTTGTTTTTGTGGGTACAATAATTGTTTTCTTTTTAAAAAAATAAGTTGCACCTACCACTTCTATTTTAGTTATGTGCAATTTTTGTTGATGTTTTGTTACCTATTATTTGCACCTCTTCTTTTTATATTGTTTCTTTGGTTATTTAACCTACTTCCTTTTTTTGTTTTTGTAGGTACAATAATTTTCTTTTTAAAAAAATAAGTTGTACCTACCCCTTCTATTTTAGTTATGTGCAATGGTTGTTGATGTTTTGTTACCTATCATTGCACCTCTTCTTTTTATATTGTTTCTTTGGTTATTTAACCTACTACCTTTGTTTTGTTTTTGTAGGTACAATAATTGTTTTCTTTTTAAAAAATAAGTTGCACCTACCCCTTTTATTTTAGTTATGTGCAATTATTATTGATGTTGTTTTGTTACCTATCATTGCACCTCTTCTTTTTATATTGTTTCTTTGGTTATTTAACCAAACCTTTGTTTTTTTTGTAGGTACAATAATTGTTTTCTTTTTAAAAAAATAAGTTGCACCTACCACTGTTTTTCTTTTCAAATCATTACTGTCTTTTTATATAACTTTGTTAGAAAAGTAATTGTGATACTATATTTTTTTAAAAAAAATCGCTATAATTTCAAGCAAGATGAAAGCAGACCATTGCTATAAATATTGATTGTGCTTTATAATTCCCATATTGGCTGGAATTAACAATAGTCAATGTTTTGGCAATAGATCCTGACTAACCACCATCTAACAGTAAAAATTCTACGATTTCATAGACATAGACCTCCTGGTTTGATTGCCACATTTTCATTACTACATAATTCAAGATGGGATTTTGAGCACTAAATTTGCTGTATAACATTGGCACAACGTTCTCAAAAAAACCTGCTCATTCTTAGAGAACTATACTTTAATATTGAAAAGTCTAATGTTATATGTCATTTTTATGATTTTTGCCGAATTCACTCATTTTTCCAGAAGAACGAGCATGGCGTGTCTTTTGTGACTTGTTATTATTATTTTTTTTTTTATTTAATCTTCCAATGCGAGATGTTCATTTGTTTATTTATTTCTATTCGACGTGGGAAAGTATTTTTTTCTTCTTGTTCTTAGATTCATGTAAAATTACAATAAAATTGGAAAGGTCCAAATAAATGATCAAATCAAAAATATTTTTGATAAACAAATTTTACGATTTATTTACATTAATATAAATAATTTTATTCTTAGATTAAAATAATATAGAACATTTAGGATCAGCACTAATTACAGGGGCTATCCATTTTGTGTTAAAAAAGTGGCCTTTCACCATTAGTTTAATGAAACCCATAAAATAATACGATAATAATGTAGTTTAACTGGAAGAAATTTTACTCCGTTGAAATACTTGCTTGCGGATAAAGTAAAAACACTAATTTTAAATAAACACCAAAAATAATTATTATTGAATTCTTTTCTCATCATAATTATAGTAGTGCGAGTAATCGCCGGAAAACTGGGTTGTATGCAAAAGTGTATGTAAGATTGGAATGTTTTGTATTGAAGCGTCGTCATATAATGGAAACACTTCCGGAAGGAAATGACATTTTTGTGAAGTGTGAAATGATTTTTTTGTGCACGAAAACATGTTCTACAATTTTAAAATACATTATTAGAGTCCTTCATTATTTTGTCATTCTTGATATCAAATAATATATTTTAAAATTGTATAACATAAAGTCAAGTGTTCTCATATTTTTCATTTCTTGTATTTGATAGTTCTAACAAGGTGTTTTAAGATTTTTTTGATTTTTTTGGTGTGAACACCTAGCTTGACATTTTGAATTTAATAAGTTAAATTTCTCAAGAAAATGAAGATGGGGTGGTGGGGATATATTGAACTACTTAAACTAAATTTATAACTATAGCAAACTTCGTTAAATCAAACAGAAATAGATAACTAGAAATGAGCGACTACAGTTTGTATTTTATAATTGTTGAACCATTTCTTAAATGACTTCAGGCAAAAATGCAAGGTCAAAATTTCATTTTTTGGCCATCCTAAATAGCAGCCTTAGTATTTAATTCCAATACAAGTTATGAAATACAAACTATATTTAACAAAAAAAATAACATATGACAGAGACACATGGCTCGTAAAATAATGGATAAATTGAATTTTCCAATAGTTACTTATGTATATGTATGTTGCCGTATGTCGCACTTCTACTTTACGGCCAATGCCTGCAGTTCTACACAATACAATCAGTAGACAAAAAATGTTAAAGCAAAGGAATTTTTGCCCTTTTATCTATTCTTATAAAACGCAAATTACTCCGTAAGGATGAAAATTACTATCTTTTTTTTTAAAAAATAAATAATATGAGTACTTCTCCAAGTTTCTCCAAGGGGCGATGTGCAGAGATTTATCATAGGAACCTCTAACATTTCATTTACGAACTTCCCAGAATCAAACTCTTATTTCGATAAAATAGTATTTTACTTTCATCTATTTCCGTTCGAAAATTAAAATATTTATAATTCTTATAAAAAAAATAAAATTTCTATTAATACAAAACAAACAAATAATAATAATTGCATAATTTTAAATAATAACTAGGTAATTCTAAAACACAAAATTAAATGATTAATTTAAAGTAAAAATAATAATGGAAAAAGGAACAAAATCAAATACAAAATGAAGGTGATTTAAATCCGAAAAATGAAAAAATCGAATTCAATTAAAAAGATATTCATGATTTATAAGGTGATATTCTTATCGCACAATGAATATCATTCGAATTCAATTAAAAAGATATTCATGATTTATATAAGATGATATTTTGATCGCGCAATAAATATCATTCGAATTCAATTAAAAAGATGTTTATGATTTATAAGATGATATTCTTACCGCACAATGAATATCATGTGACGCATTGTTTGCCTGCTACCACTTGAAACAAAATTAAGTGTATGCCAACAATATATCACGTGATACAACAGTTCCTGCTAGACGTGATGCTACCACAGAAAACAAAATTAAGTGTATGCCAACAATTTATCACGTGATACAACAATTTCCTTCCAGGCGTGATACGTAATTAGATAAGAGCCCGCCCGGGGACACTTGTTTTGTCGGAGTGCATTCAGTCTCGTCAGGATAAGGAGTAACTGTTGTTAATTGCAGCGAAGCGGCAAGAAGAATGCTCTAGTTAGTCTAGTTGGACCTAGTTTAAGTTGAAATAATAGCCTCTCATTGCAGCTCCATTTCAATCAATCTTAAATAACCTCTCATCGCAGCTCCATTACGATCAATCTTAAACATTTATTTAATAATGTTCAAAAACACACACACACAAAAGTTTTTCAAAACTTTTACAAAGAATGTAATATTTTTAACTGACTTGGGTATGTTTTTGTGCTATTCAAAATAATATTTTGCATATGCATTGCCAGTTATCAAGATCAAAATAAGTCACATATTATTTTCTTAAAAACGTCCCAAACTGGAAGTAACGTTAAAGAAAATTCAAAATGTGAGGCGATAAAATTCATCGAAAGTTCACAACATGAATCTAAAATTTGCACGCACTTTTAACGAATTAATTTTTAAACAGTAAAAGAAAACATCACTCGATCAAGGTATTCATAAATGATAATTACCTTATAATCTTTGTAGCTCCGATTGAAAATCCTAGGTTTATTCTCCCCCGAACCACATTATGTCTTCCCAAATCCGGGAAACTCCTTGTGAGAAAAATTCGCCCTGTTTAAAATTCAGACATAAAACCCTAGGATCTAGCGTTCAGGTCAAGAGCCACTAGACCACGAAGCTTGGAATTATGGTGTAGTATCCTAAAAACCATAAATCAAACGGAAATAACACAAAACATATACAAGAACATAATGTTACGTGGAAGTGATATTTTATACAGTCTGATTTACGAGTATAAATACGAAACAATACGAAGTTGTCCTCTTCAAATGGTAACAAACAGTTTTCGTGTCACCTTCCATTTATAGGTAGATAATTATTATAACATCGATGATGTTTGAATAGAATATTCTTCAACATTAGTACTAAAGTTGGACTGAAAAAAGAGCTGGTTGGCATCAAAAAAACAAATTTGGACTGAAAAAAGAGCTCGTTGACATAAAAAGACTAAATTATATCAAAAAACCGGATGGAATGATGAAATTACCAAATTAGTTAGACAAATAATGTAAGTGAAATAAAAACAAAAAAATTGGTTAAAAACTATTCGGCAAGTGTTTGTAGATGGAATTAACTTATTTGAATAATATAATGTACCTACGAGTTAAGTTCAAATTTTCTGTTCGACTACAATCCTTTACCCTTGAAAGGAATTATAAAAATTGAAAAAATGTTTGCACCTTTAAAAAAAAATATCCAGGAACAGTAATAATATAAAAAATATAAATAATAAAATTGTATAAATAAATAATTATTAAACAAATTTATGACAGTTAATAATGAGGAAATAGAAAAAAATGGATCAGTCATTTTTACGAATATAAAAATAATAATATCTCGATTTGGCTTACTGTTAAAAATTCTAGAACCCCAAACTGAACTGTTCAGCGCAAATAGGTAGTTGATAATAAATCAATGAAACAAACGTAAAAGAGGCTACTAACAAGACAAGTCTGTTTTATATTTAGTAGCAACTTTTAATAATATAACATACCTGATAAAATTTGGTTTACTATTTTCAATAATGGAATAGACAACGAAAATATTTAAAAATTCAAAAATAAAGACCGCAGCATTTTTGTGACTTGGCGATCACCAAATATCATCAAAATCGGTCAACGCTAAGTAATATTGGCGATTCTTAGATTCTGCGTATCTTGAAGCGTAGAATATCAAATTTTGGTAGGGGATAATTTTTCTGCCGCTTAAATTATGTGCAAAGATCATAATAATGTTTCAGGAGGGACTACTGCGATTCATTGTGGCACGATTTAGAAATATTAAATGCGTTTCTCAACAATATATAAATTTTACCAGCTCTCTCCAACTCTCCATGTTGTCGTTCCAATTCGTGAAGAATCTCTTTCTATTCAGTGATGGAATTATTTTGGTCATCGGAAGAAACTGTGTCGTTATGAGAGGAACCTTTCAGTTTTTTACGTAACCAACCTGAAATAATAAGGATAAATCATGAATACATGCAATGACTCAAGGAATTTCATTTGTCAGATTCAAAGGTTGTCTTGAACAAATAACATCACTGTTCCAGCTGAGGGTCATCAAAATCTTTTTGGTAACCCCATATTTTTGGAGAGGCATTACGGAGGTAGGCAGTAGAGTTTAGGGGTTTCAGAATAAGAAGCTTGTAATCTCAATTACGCCCCGGAGCAAAACTCAGATATTCGAAATGTTATATTATATCAATGCGAAAGCAAATTTTCGTTATTTTGTTATATTGAAATAGAAATATTTTCAGATAGACAAGAGTTAAGGGAAAAAATGATATACCGTTGGAATTTCATTAATACCGGGATATTTTTTCCGTTTTTGTCCACAACAAAAAATGTTGAGTAACCATGGGGGAGTCCCGTTGCTTTTTTCATAGTTTACAAAAATTACTAAGAAATTTCAAGTTAGCTCAAAAACGAGGCATTAATTCAAAGTTCTGGTAATGAAAGTAACTTTCTGACCAAAATTTTTCCATGTGTTCCAAAATTATCTTAAAATTTGCCAAAAATTAATATTAAAGAGAGAGTTATGAACATATTGCTGACGTCAGGTGTACACGTGGAAAAAATATATATATATATATAAAAAAAAAACTCAAAAACAAAACTTTCATTAAAAAGTTGAAGGAACCATTTTTGGTGCGTATCATCAGCCCCTTAAGTATTGTCAACGTTAAAGTATTAATATCAAATTTTAACGTCTTAGCAAACCTTCTTATTGTTTCTCTCAGTGAATAATATGAACCTTTCTGAATACAAACCCAGTTAAATTTGGAACTCTGCTACAACAACTATAGAGGTACGTCTAATTTTTGTCTGCCTTGCCTATTCAATTTAAAATGATAAAATGCCACACACAAATAGTAAAATGAAACATGTTTCCTATCTCTGAGACATTTTGTCGAAATAAATAGATTATCCTGTAAAATTACATGAGAAAAGTAAAATTATGAAACAATACTCTGGATGCTGTTCGGTGTTAGTCAAATAAGATCACAAAACGTGCAGTGCGATTAAACAAACTCAAAATAACAAAACAAAATTAAAAAGTGCATGAGTTTTGTTTAGATTATCGTGTCCACTGGAAAACTACCACCATTGATTTCAAAGTTTAAAAAAAAATACCTTCTTTTGGTTTATTGTGTTAATATTTTTTTAAAAAAAAATGTTGTCAGTAAAGAGGACCGTATGATTACCATTGATTTCAAAGTTTTTAAATTAATACCTTCTTTTGGTTTATAAAAATACCTTATTTTTTTAAAAAAAAATGTTGTCAGTAAAGAGGACCGTATGATTACCATTGATTTCAAAGTTTAAAAAAAAATACCTTCTTTTGGTTTATTGTGTTAATATTTTTTTAAAAAAAAATGTTGTCAGTAAAGAGGACCGTATGATTACCATTGATTTCAAAGTTTAAAAAAAAATACCTTCTTTTGGTTTATTGTGTTAATATTTTTTTAAAAAAAAATGTTGTCAGTAAAGAGGACCGTATGATTAGATGACTACCAGGAGAACCATGATAAGTTGAAATATCAGAGTATTGAAGTGAAATAAAGGAACAGAAATTTGGAAATGTTGAGGGTAGGGGTCTAATTAATTTCTTTATTCTTTATCATCTTTTTTAATTTATATTATATATTATTTAATTCAACATTATTAATCAATATTTGCACAACGTAAAAAGGCTACTTATTTATGTTAGGAAAAGTTGAACAGAATGGAAGTTGAGGGTTAGAAGTACAGAGGAAGATCAAAGACGAACTAAAGGTGTCCAAGATCGAACTGTATAGAGGGGACTGACGAAAAATCTCGACCGGACTTAAACGGAAAAAGACAGATAATGCAAGTTCATATAAAAGAAAGAAACAATATTACATATTTTGTGGTAAATTCTAACGCTTGTATTTGAAAGTATCAAAGCATGGTGGGGATTTTGTAGCTCGAAATTAAGCATGTTTAAAAATAGCCATCGTCTATGGCACGTTGAATACACCAGTTTCCGTTCGATCACTGAAGTTAAGCAACGTCCAGCGAGGTTGTACCATGTGGGTGTTCACGTGGGTTCGTGACCTCGTGATGCTGGTTATTTTCAGGCCCAATTCAGGCTAGGTGAGGTCAATATGGGCAGCTGGTTTGCAAGTTTCCAACGAATGGCGGGTAAAACCCCCGTCTCGAATGGACCAATAGTTGTTAAAGAGACGTTAAACCCAATTTAAAAAAAAAAAAAATGTTTAAAAATAAAATACATCATTTAAATTGTTTCTATTTTGATCAGTTACTAAAAAGACGACACGTTTATCTAAACCCAAACAAACACCAAATTAAGTACAAAACTGTTAGAGATAAATATTAAAATGTATTCACACAATAACATCCACAAAATCTTCTAAAAACGGAAATCTGTGAGTGTCCGAGTATGACTAAAATATAGTGAACTATGGCAAAGTTGCTTAATATTATTATTTATTTTTTTATCATAAGACAATACATTACTCCTCTAGTTTATTTTACAATCGCAAATATTGTTCCATCGATGGACTTAACCCATTAAGAAGAGGAAAAGAATATTTTAAGGTTTATTGCTTTAAATAATGAATACAACACGAAAAGAAAAAAGCAAGGCATCTACGTAGAATCTAAAAAAAATATTAAAATTTCCACTTTGGACAGATACACCATTTCCCGTCAAACCACTGAAGCTGAGCAACGTTGCACATGGGATTGGAGTCCGCCGGGGATATCACGTATCGTTTGCTTTATGGGGGACTGGAGTATCTCCTGTTGGTTGCAGTGAAACGACATGGTAAGGGTAGCATACTAAAATTTGATTTCGGCGAACAATTAGACTCCAACTGGAACCTACATACCAAATTTTATTAAAACCGGTCAAAGCTGGAAAAAGTGCCGCGAACACTAGAAGAACGTTTTTTTTGGATTCTACGTACCTTAAAACGAATAATTTTTTTCATGGTCTATTCCAAAGTTCATTGAAAATAACAAACCAAATCAAAACAATCGACCGAAGTGCGAAATTGGCAAGGTAATTAACCCTGTTATTTTTGGAAGATTTTGTGACAGAATTGTAAATGTTAATTATTAGTTAATGTGATTATAAAACGCTTTGAAAAAAAAAAAAAAAAAAAAAAAAAACACACACACAGAACTCAACGCAAAAATTTCAACCAGAAATCTTAGAGATGAAGATATGGAAAACAGATAGAGAAAGAATATTTGGCATCACAGGGAAGATAATACAAACAATGCTGTGGGGTGCAGTAAGAGAAGAAGACTATTTGTTTACAAGATGGCTACCTGATACTTTTTTCTTCTTTGAAACTGACGAGGAAGATGACGACGAGCTCTGAATGAAGCAAGAAAATAACAAATAAGACAAAATATAATAAACATGAACCTTTACATCAGTGATCTTCATAATGCAAAAAGGTACTTTATTTATTATTACACGTGTTCTGTTAACACGAATTTTTAAAATCTTTATTTTTAGGTAACATGGGTTCTTTACTATAATTATTTCCAAAACAAGAGTTTTACACATGTTCTTTTAATCATTATTTATTAAGATAACACGTGTTCTATACTATCAATAATATAAAAATTTAATGAATACTAAACGCGATTTGCTTAGGGTTCCGATTATAATTTTCAAAGAAAATTTCAGTGCAAAATATCTTTTTCGGACTTATGCTCGAAACGACAAATTATTTTTTCTTAAAAAATTATGGGAATATTTCTTACTAAAAATTTAATTTTTATTCAAACGGTCTAAACCATTTTTCTTCACTATTGGCCAAAAAAAGTTACACGTGATTTTGTATAGGGAAGTAATGCGAAAAACACAAAATGGCCACCTTGAAAACTAAGCAAAAGCGGACTATGCATGTGAGAGTATATATTTTTGGAAATGATGAGTTAAATGTAATCAAATGTTCTCGATTAGTGAATCATATGCTCAGTAAGAAATAGCCCTTTCAGATGAATCCCTTCAGGAATTTCTAACGCGATATCGCTATACTCGCTGCAATTTTTAACTGCTCTAAAAATATACAAATTTTCATTTCATTTTTCATATAACATTTTTTGTTTTTCACTAAGAAGAATATCGCCAGTGAAAATATTTGAAGGGCTTCTATAGGATCAAAAAATAATAAGAATGAACAGAACACCTAATGTGCGGTAGGATAAACAATTTGGATCAGACAACTCTATTTAGTTCTGTGTTGAACGATTAGTGAGTAGGTAAGCTAACACTGAACATGGTTAGGTTAGTCCACACTTGGTTAAACACGAACGGAGTATCTACTAAAGTTAACAAAATCTGTAGGAGACAAAATTAAACTAGACTTACCTCGTTGTTATTAAGGCCGTTAGAATCAATGCTGATGGAATCTTCATTGTGAGATTTCTGGAAAACAAAAAAACTTCATTAAACTTATAAAAAAATCAAGGAGAACTCAGCTTCCAAAGATAAGTACCGTTATTAGTGACATCATCCTCGATATCTACGTGGAAGAGTGTGTTGCACACTCGGCTTGTATCAGAAGGTACCGGGTTCGAATCCTGGTTGGGTCGATTTTTTTCTTCTTCTTCTACTTGGTCTTGTAGTGTTTGAGGGTAACTCAGGCTCCTATAAATTTACAGTGGCAACATTGTGTTCGACAGTAGCCAGATGTATTATTATCTATAATAATAAAACTTCTTCTTTCTTATATTATTTTAAAGTGGTGCGTGTCATAATAAAACTTAATGTAACGATAAATGTATGTGCGTATCTTTCTGTGCGTGTGTGTATTACTAATTGTTTAGCCAAAACAGTAAGAGATGTCGAAAAATTGATCAGAATGCCCCCCCCCCCGAAACCATAGGCTGAAACCCAGAAAAATTATCAGAATTCAAAAATGTCGAACCATTTTCGAGTTACGGCCGAGTTTTCGATTTTTGACCAAATTTAGCCGGTCATGGTCCGATATCTTAAATTATGTCGCAACAAAATATCTCAAAGAGAGAAAGTTTTAGGTGGCCTTTTAAACCTTACTTTAGGACATAGTTTGCAAAAAAACTGCCCATCCGTTTTCGAGTTACGGCCGGTTTTTCGATTTTTGAAAGGGAAATCATAGATTTTACAACTACTATTAGCACAAGAACGGCCTTGCCTCTAAGGCGCTTTCGATTTTAGAAAAGGAAATCATAGAATACTATTAGCACGGGAACGGCCATGCCTCCAAGCTATAGGTCGTAGCGAAGCACGGGCGAAATAGCTAGTTATTATATATAAATGCGAAATTTATGGATATGAGAGTGATTAATATAATTTGGACATACATTGGTAAAACAGGCCACGCTTTTTAGAAATCTGGCAAAGCAGGTGGATCTATTTCTCATAATAAATAGAAAAAAAAAAAAAAAAAAAAAAAAAAAAAAAAAAAACAAGTGTACGCAGTAAACCTGATTGAAAAAAAAAACAATCTAATTTACTGTTGATAACATAAAAATTGACTATTAACATGAACCCGGAAAATGTCTTCAAAAACCTCGAGATTGTAGAATTGTTTTGAACTTTATTTTCCACTAAATGACTAATCAGGATGTCACGCTCGAATAACTTCTCAAATATGATCTACTAGCTTTTTCGCCCTTGCTTCGCTACGATTCTTATATTGCTATTTTTGACAATGGAATTGGGGGGGGGAATGGCTTTTTGTCCACCCTGTACAGTGCTACCTTTAAAAAATCAAGATTTAAACGTTTCGCCAGGGGCCTTAGAGGCACGACCATTCTGACTTTTTGGTATTTTCTAANCTTTTTTTTTAGTATTTTCTAAATTTTATTTTGCTCGTTCCCAGTTTCGAACTCGTAACTCTGGAATGGCTAGCCAATGTCCTAAAATAAGGACTAAACGGACACCTAAAACTTTCTCGTTTTGAGTTGATATGTTGTCGCGACAAAATTTAAGATATCCAACCGTGACTGTTGGATTTTAATGAATAAATTAGAAATTTGGACGTACTCGAAAACGGCTTGACATATTTTAGTTCTGATAATTTTCCTGGGGTCGTAGATCATGATTTGGGGGGGGGGGTCCATTCCCATCATTTTTGTCCATTTTTCGCTATCTGCTACCGTTTGGGCTGTGGTATTGTAACAGACAACCCCTTATCTGCTACTGTTTGGGCTGTGGTATTGTTACAGACAACCCTTCATACATAGATACATAGGTACGCCACAAATTTCTGATTTATATATTAAGATAATTTTCCTGAGGAGTAGACCATTATTTTGGGGTGGTCGATTTCCATCAATTTTTCGTTATCTGCTACTGTTTGGGCTGTGGTATTGTTACAGACAACCCTTCATACATAGATACATAGGTACGCCACAAATTTCTGATTTATATATTAAGATAATTTTCCTGAGGAGTAGACCATTATTTTGGGGTGGTCGATTTCCATCAATTTTTCGTTATCTGCTACTGTTTGGGCTGTGGTATTGGAACAGACAACCCCCTACCACATAGGTACACAAATTTCTGATTTATATATTTAGATTTTTCTTATCCGAAAATCATACTTGAGATTTCAAAAATGTATGCCTTAGGTTAATTTACGCGCAGAGAATCATACTGATAACGCGAGGCGTGATCTAAATGTATTTCAAATGATAACTGCCTAATTGTCCAAATATATATATATATTTTTTTATATATATATAAGATACCTATGATATTTTTAACGAGGATTGACAGCAATTTATTTGGCCGGAACCTCGTGTTTTTAGCATAAACCTTATATTTTATTGTAGACACCTATAATTGTATTTAGGTGTGTGTAGATGAACAGAAACTGATTCTAGATAACAAAGAATAGTATAAGTCATTTGGGACTCTGCAGGGAGATATTCAGATATTATTATAGGTGTGTGTAGATGAACAGAAACTGATTCTAGATAACAAAGAATAGTATAAGTCATTTGGGACTCTGCAGGGAGATATTCAGAGTTGAAGCATTAATCGTCCTCTCGACTAAACACCTGTACCCGCCCCTACTATCTATGTGAGGAAACAAATATTGAGCGTGCGGTTTTCATGCAATAAAAATGAAAGTCACCCTTTGTCAGGTGGACTCATGAGATGAAATGAGTAAAATACACGATATAGTTATTTTAAATGAAGACCAAGCCTAACAAATGAAGCATAATGATTCACTGACAATATTTCATAGGTTTTTCCTTCAAAATTCATGCCCTAAATATTTTATCTTGGGAGATCTCCGCAAAATGCTATTACCATTTTTTACCCAATCAACCAGGAAGAACTTGGTTATAAATTCGTATTGGAAAAGTACAGTCACGAAAAATCTAAAACAAGTTCATGTCCAGGATCCAGGACAAATTTGTGCATTAAAATAATAGCGATAATTTATGGTACATTTGATTTGAAGCCCAAAGCATAAGCAAGGTCAAAACATTATTATTTTGTTACGTACGTTACACAAAAGAAGTTCACACGTTATGGATTGCAATGCCAATTTTTAACTCCAGATAATTTGAAAACAATTTCCTTTGGACACAACAAATGGTAACAATTTACTTATTTATCAGGTTGGAGATCACACCGATTCCAAAGATAAAGAGGTACTTATACTTATTAGGCTAGACCTACTACGGAAATAATGTGATCATCGTCCAAATCGTCAGATCAGTTGTTTGGTGAATTTTCATAAAATGGATGTTCTATTTCGAACGGATATTAGAATCGCAGTGACAAATTTCATGAACTAGGCTACGAATTTCCTATCGCACCTTCTTCACTCAGGTGATATATTTTTCTATTCCCAAACTTTTTTTTTTAAAAAAAAAAAAAAAAAAAAAAAAAAAAAAAAAACATAGATTCTTTTTCGATCAAATGAGAAGGCTATCACTTAAACGGAGAGATATTATGAGAAGTTTGGCTAATTATGTTTTAGTGGATTAAATAAGTTGTAGAGAAATCTCTCACTAACCTTCAATTGAGCAATTTGATCTTGCAATTGTGTTACATTTTTCTGTTCTTCTTTTAAAGAGTCACAACCTATTTTAATTTGGGATTTTAACTTTTGAATTTCTTTAGCAGCCTCATGCGTTTTTTGTTTTTCTTCTTCCAGTGATTGGGTGAGAAGTTTTACTTCTTCACTTAGGTCTTTGGAATTGAACGAAGATGTTTTGGACGTTGTTACATTAGAGGTGATTTTTTTCAATTGTTCATCGAGTTGGTTACGCTCTAAAATTACTGATTCCAGTTGAGTTTCTAAAGTGGCCATTTGACCACTCCATTTAGTTTCTTCTTGCTCCACATGAGTTTCTAGTTTGTTCAACATGCCCTCCTAGAAAGAAAAAAAAAAGTTTAAAAAATGGCTTAGGAAAAAAAGTAAAGTTTAAAAAAGAGAATGTTTTCAAACATTAAATTTTATTCTACGACCTGACGATGATAGCCTGAATTATTGCTAGCAAACGAAGCCTTTAAAGTTTGCCTTCGAACTAGCAAAGATAGGGGAACATAGTGTATTCCTGCAGAGGTTGAAAAAAATATAAATTTCAATCTAATTCAAAAAAATATAAATAAAATACCAGCCAACAATTTTTGGTAACATAAAATATTTTTTTTCACCAAAAAAATTTTTCTAAATTTATCTTGAATTTGTGATTCTGTCTTATAATACTGACAATGCCTCCAAAAGACTAGAACAAAATGACGCTAAATTAATAATAGAAGAAATACTCCAGAACAAAAGTATCTTCGAAACAATATCAAAACACATCACTAATATTCTAATCCCTCTAATTGATAATAAATTTGAAGATATCAAAAGAGAAATATTGAAAGAAAAAGAAGGAATCAGAAAACAATCAACTAAAACAAAAAATCAATAACCTAGAACAGTATACAAGAAGAAATAACATCAGAATACAAGGAATGAATGAAGTAGAAAATGAAAATACAGAAAACCAAGTACTTGCCCTATTTCAAAATAAACTAAACCTGAATATAGAACCTCATGAGATTGAGACTTGCCACAGACAGGATTGGCAACTCGTCCAACAGAAGTAGAGGAATCATAATACGCTTTATATCCCCAAGTGTAAGAGATAATGTGTATCAAAATAAAGTAAAACTAAAAAACAGCAAAATATACATTAATGAAGATCTCACAAAGGAAAATTTCAATCTCATGCAAAAAAGTAAAAAAATATTTTTGGCAAATAAAAATGTTTGGTCAACATTTTTTTTGAACATTCCATAAAAACAAAAAAATATTTATCAACAACCTTGATCAACTAGAACCGTTCATGCTGGAGGCATCTGTTTCAAAAACGGATGAAAATAGAGCTCAGAATCCTATTCAAGATTTTTCCCCTTTATCCTCATAACTCACCCCTCCCAACTAAATTCATCTCCATTTACATTTTTTTCATTCATTCATTTCCTTTCTTCCCTTTTCATAACAAATTCTTATCATTTTAGGTATTTATGGACATTTTGGACGATATTCCGAACCAAATTTTTGATTGTCAAGTTGTAGATGACATTGACAAAGTCAATTTGACTTCTGGCCCTCTTGGTTTTAATGTTTTACATATGAACATTCGTAGCATTAATAAAAATTTTGATCAATTCTGTATTTGGTTGAACAAAATGGTTTCCACTCTCACAGTAATAGTTTTGACAGAGACTTGGTTTGAAGAAGACAAGACTGATTTTACTTTTAATATACCCGATTTTGTTCCATTTTTTACAAAAGACAGGACGAATCAGAACAGTGGAGTTGTTGTTTATATTCATAATTCTTGTTCGGTGACAAAGTATACAGAAATGAAATTTTGCTTTGCTAATATTCTCAAATTTGAAATTTTATATAATAAAAAAAAAGTAAATATCATTTCTGTATACAGATCACCGGAAGGAAATATTGAAACTTTTGTAACTGAATTGTCGAATATGTTGAAAAAAATTAAAGCTAATGAAAGACACATCATTGTAGGAGATATGAATATTGAGATATTAAGACAGTCGAAAGGTCAATGACTACCTCAACACTCTGGCTGAATTCAACTTTTCTTCTTGTATCAACTCCACAGCAAGATTTTGCCAAAAGCAAACAAAAAAAGGTATAGTAGTTTCAAACAGCTGCATCGATCATGTCTTTTGTAAAAATTGGGACCCTATTTTTCTACAACCCTACATTATTAAAACTAACATTACAGACCATTATACAGAAATACTTAAAATAAACCTAGAACCAACAAAACATAACGCAATAGAAGACTTTACCATAACGAAAACAGACTTTGACGCTATTAGCAAAAACCTTGACAAGGAATCTTGGACTGACGTACTTAATGAGACAAACGTTGACACTAGAAAAATTTAACAGAATCATACAAATACAACTTGAAGAACATACTACCAATATACAAATCAAAAAGAACCATCGACCACTTAAAGCATGGATTACAGTAGGACTAGTAAAATGCATCAGAAAACGAGACCAACTAGCACTAAAAACCAAACGAAAAAACAATACTTCTCTACTTGACTACTACAACCGATACAAGAAAAAACTACAAAACATAATATTTTACGCTAAAACTCAATACTACAAAAACAAAATTAGATCAGCTCAAGGTGACCCCAAAAAGACATGGCGAATTGCAAACGAAATATCAGAAAAACAAACTTTAATAAAAAAAAATCGATACAGATAATACTCGACTCTGACGGTGTAACCATACTCAACTGTACTGACGAACAAGAAATATTAAAAGCAGCGAACACACTTAACAGACATTTTAGTAAAATAGGACAGGCCAATCACAGATCTGTACCCCGACATCAGACCGACTGACTCATCTTGGGCAGAGTTCTCACCGACAGACGAACATGAAATACTAGAACTAATACAAAACTTGGGAAACAATACCGCACCTGGACACGACAAACTTGACACACAAACCATTAAAACACTCGCACCTTACATTATCAAACCACTGACTTACATTTACAACTTGAGTTTGGAAGCAGAAATTTTTCCAAGTGAATTTAAGAAAAGCATGATTATTCCAATCTATAATAAATGGTACGGAAAACCATACTAGACTTTCTCTTCCTTAATCATTCCATCAGACTACCACCGAATGCAGATGTTGTTCTTCTAAAGTTTTAAATTTTTAAGTTATATATTTTAGTTATTGTTATATTTCTATTTTCTGTTGATGTTGACCATTCTTTTAAAAAGATTTTGCAGCCTTCGGCTGCGGACTTTGCTCTTTA
>CM022878.1:19819946-19862939 GCA_012654025.1 Pachypsylla venusta | reverse complement strand
CCCGTGGCTCCAAATATTTTCAAAATTCAAAAATGACCCAAAATTTTGAAAATATGGCCCAAAAGCAATATGGCCGAATATATTTGATCTTTATTTTGGCCTTTGGCTTCCCGTCAAACGATTTTTTGAGCCAAAATATGTCTAAAATTTCTGCACGAATACAATACTTTATCTTCTATGGAAGAGAAAGTAAAAATGGAAATTCCTTGCTTCCAAACAATTACAGACCTATCAGCCTAACTACAACACTTAGCAAAATACTAGAAAGACTAATTAAACAAAGACTAACGGACTATACAGACAAAAATGAAATCATTAAAACTAATCAATTCGTCTTCAGACAAAACTTGGGTACCGACGACGCAATACTTGAACTTACCTCCTACATACATACTGAACTTAACAAAAAACATAAAGTACTCGGACTATTTCCTGACCTGACTAAAGCTTTTGACTCTGTAAACCATAGACGACTGATAGAACAAATGAAACTGATTGGACTAAGGAATACTGTCTTAAAGTGGTTCGAGAGCTACCTGAGAATCGCGAGCATGTTGTAAAATTGGGGAATACTACTAGTAATACAGAACATCCTTCATTTGCAGTGCCACATGGCACAGTACTATCCCCAATTTTATACAACATCTATGTATCATATATTGTCTTGTTAGTAAAACCAAAATTATATCTTATGCAGACGACACTGTATTATTATTCCACACCAACCTGGGATAAAACATTTGACTTTGCTAACAGAGACGTCAACATAGTAAACCTTTGGTTCAATCAGATGAATTTGTCTATCAACACTAACAAAACCACATACTTGACATTCACACCTCAGACTAACTTAAGAACAAGCGAACAACATAATATCATAATACATAACTGCATTGACACACAGACAAAGTTGTCAAACGAAATATTTGGGAGTCATGGTTGATCGTAGCTTAAAATGGGATGAACATATTGAGATTATAAACCTTAAACTAAGAAGATTGATCAGAACATTTTTCAAGCTGCGAACGATCATGGATCTCAAACTTTTGCGAACGGCATACTTTGGATTAGTTCAGTCAATAATAGAATGCGGAATTATAGGATGGCGATTTACGAGAAAAACTAACATAAAGACAATACAGACTACTCAGAACATAATAATTAGAATTATATTAAAAAAACAAAGACGATACGATACTAACAAAACATACTCTGACCTAGACGTACTCACTTTACAACATCTTTACACTTACAAAATCATACAATTTATTTTAAAACGAAAAGAACATTTGACAATACCAAGACAGACCAACAACACACGACAAAAAGGACTCGCCCAAGTAAACAAACTCTACCTGACTCTGACCAACAGACATTACATCAGTCTTGTCCCAAAACTCATCAATATCCTGCCAAATGATTTACTTGAGAGTGTATACAATAAATGCGTGAAACATTTGTCTAACATTAAAATCAAGAGAGTTATGTCTGATTTGTCATCTCAACTTGACAAAATTATAAACTGACAGAAATACCTAAATAATAATAATATTATTTATGTTCTCCTTATTTTTTTTTTACGTTACGGAACTTTTTTTTACGTATTTTCTCCCCACCTAACACAAACACACTTATAGCTATAAGTGCGTTTCCTAGTGAGGAACCATATTTCTTTCTATACCTATGTATTATTTATTTAACCTGTATTATTGAAAATATATAAAAAAAGATGTTTTTTTTTAAAAAAAAAAATCCTCGGCGTCTCGTCGTTAAGGTAGATACAATACAAAACCTACTCGTACTTCTGTGGTTTACTAAGATTTAGTATCTAAAAATAAGGATCATTACATACCGTGTCTGCAATGATGCTTTTGTAGTTGGTTACCATACTCTGGAGCTGCGCGTTTTGCTTTTCCAACTCACTGATCACACCGGGAGAATGTTCCGCTTCTCCATTAGATTTCTCCTTTACCCATTCATTCAAATCGGTTTCGAATTTTTCAAGCCAAACTTTGTGATCTTTCGAATTCTTTGGAGCAATTTGAGGGAAAATTCTTGATAATAATTGACGAGCGCTATTTTCAGCTTCTTTTTTTGCTAGGTCTGATGATTCCTGGAACAGAAAACAAGCCTTGTGTAAGAAATTTTGAGGTGAAATAGAACATTGAGCAAACACAAACACCAATCTAGACGTACCCAAGGACGAGTGGGCATTACAGTCGGGTTTGAACTAAGTACCATGGTGGTGGTACCTGGTTCAAATCTTTTCAGTTATTGTTAGTTCGGTTGTCAATGAACTGTTTTCATTTGTCCCGCTCACCATAGGTACCATGATGGTACCTGGTTCAAATCTTGGAGGGTTGAAATTTTTTTTTAAAAAAAATCAAACTCTTGAATATAATTGAGTTGATATGGTAATAGTGACAAATGGTATTTTTATGAGATAAATTAAGCCTATAGCAAATTGACACTATAAGAGCACTCTGGAATATTTGTTGAGTTCTCCCAGAGCAAAATAAATATTAATTTACAAACTATAAAGAATGATACTCTTTCATAGACATAATTACTTTTAATATAAAATATGATATTTGCTGAAAATGAGGAGACCGTTTTTGAAAATTGGTTGTCAAAAAATTGCCATTATATTTTCTAGAAATTGCACGTAGAAAATACAATTCGTTCGCATTTATCTGCAATAAAGTTTAAAATCTTGCTTCTTTTATAAAGAAAACCATACACATAAGAATACGTTTTGAGTTTTGAGATAAGAAAATTTTAAAGCTCCGAACAAACAAAAACCGCACGATCATAAATTTGATAAAATATTAGTAATAATTTGTCGAAAATGAATTTTGTTGAGAGAAAATCTTACCTGGAATTGTTTAATTTTAGATTCTAATTTCATTTCGGTGGCGCTTAGAGCTTCCATTATGGAATAATTTTTAGTGCGTAACTCCTGAAAATAAAATATTTAAAAGACACATTTAAAAGATTAGATACCATACCACGAGCACTTCCTTTGTATGTAATTAATCTCCTATCACTTTTCAAACATATTTAGTGATACATTACATTGACATTATAAATTACAGACGGAATTTATTTTTCACACAGATCTGGATAGTGTACCAAAACCAGTGAAAAGTAAAAGCGGAAGTGTAAGTCTGAAAACGAAGTACACGCATCTCGCATCAAATATTGCAGGACTTAAAGAAATGAATGATGTTCAATGAACAGGCATTTGTGTTTGGATGGAACAACACAAGGCATCGTACATTAGTGATGTATGATAAGATGTTGAGGTACGAGACGTGCACTATGTTTTCAGACAAAGGGTTCAGTGTCTATTTGAGCTAAACTATTAGAGCGTTGTCAACAGGTTCCCATTGTGCATAGTTAAAAATTTCTTTACCAAGCTACTTACATCATTTTTCTTTTTCTGTGCTTCTACTTGTTGTGTCAACTGTCCAACTTGTTGTGTCAACTCTTCAACATTAGACTTGTGCGTTTTCAATTCTGATCTCAAACTAAAAACTATGCTCTCCTGTTGACTTATATCTTTGGATAGTTTCAGAATATCGTTTTTCTTTGTTGTTAATTCTGCTGTGATCTGGCTGACGTCTTTGCCTTTCAAGTCCAATTCTTTCTTAAGTGCTTCAATGGTGTGTTCTTTCTGTTCAATGATGGTCAAATATTTGTGTTCATCTTGATGGGTTTTGTTTTTAGTTTCAAGTTTATCGTCATCAGTATTCTCACGGCCTTCTGCTGCTGGACGCTCGGTATTGGCTGTGACCTGCGATCATAATGAAATAACGTATGATGAATCTTAGAGAAAAAAGCAAAACTAGAAATTTATGAATAAATGGAATGGAATCTAGCATCAAAAAGCTCTCATTTTTTTAAAACAAAAGGTGTACATTTAAAATATATACATGTGAATAAAACTTGGTCCACAGTTTGCTTTGAGCTTTTAACAAAATTTCACTTCCGATTTAAAAACGCCTATTTTGTTTTTGACAAGTTTTGGAAATATTTAAGGAATAAATAAAATAAATAAATGCTGTTTCTTTGTGTTATTTGGTGCTCACTGCAGCATTGTGGGATTTTCCCAATATCAATATCATTATCAACTTCCTTTGAATTTTTCTATTTCACATACAATGCTGGCACCGGACCGCTATGCGCATTTATCTCCATAGCTACTCATTGTCCTCACGAGTCTGAGTGGGCCCCGAAAACATCCAAACCACAGAGACAAATTTTTGCCCCCGCCAGGATTCGAACCTGGTTCTCCCGAGTACAAGACTAGTGCAGTGACCACTGAGCCATGAGAGCTGGATATTTAAGGAATATAAACTTGTGAAGAACTGATAAACATACTTGGGCTGTCAAAGATTCATTTTCATCCTTTAATTGTTGCGCTTTTTCAGAAGCGGTCGAAACTTGTGATAGCAATCTCTTGTTTGTTTCCTTGAGGTTATTGATTTCCGTTTGAAGAGATTTCATCTGTCCGTCCTGATCGCCCTTTTCGATATTCAATTGATCTATCAATGTCTTATTTTCACCTTGAAGTCTGAAAAACGAATACCTTATAGAAACCTGGTCAAATATTATGATTGTCGTGAATAATCTTAGATTTTATGCGATAAGTACCGGCGGAGCTACTCCGTCGAAAAGAAACATCGTAATCGTGGTTAATTTGAAATTTTCTGATATGTTTCGTACGAGTATGCTAGATAAGGAGAGCCGTCATATTTATAGACACCGATTATATCGCTATTGGATATAACAGAAATCTATTTATGTACTACCCATACTTAGTTACAAGGTTTTCATCCTTGAATGAAAAACATTTAAGTAGAGCGTACATGGGATTTCCCTTCTCCCAGAAATCTAAAAAAAAAAAAAAAACACTATGAGGATGACATAGGACACCATATTTCATATTTCTTATCTACTCTACCTATTGACTTCAAATTGAGCTTGTCCTAATCTATGTTCTAATTCTGTGCGGAAAGCAGCTATTTCTTGGATATGTGAATCTTGGAAAGACAATCTTTCTCTCATGATAGCACTGTTTTCACGTTCAGCATTTAATTCCTCACTCAAACCTCCACTAATTGCTTCTTGTTCTTGAAGTTGAGCTGCCATCTGTGCCATTTGAGCTTCCATACCAGCCAAACTCTGTAAGAAAGAGAAAAAAATGGTGTTAACTTGAAAATCAAATTATTCTTTCATACTTAATTTTTATTCAACTATACTGATGGGAACTAAGTGATTAAGTCATTTTTATCGATTTTTATATGAGCGACCATAATCTATGGCACTCTGTGTTGCTTTTAAAGGCCCGTTTACACTGCCTGAACATCCCCGAGCATCGAGCATTCGTGATCGTTACTCGCCAGTTTTAAAGGAGCACGAACACAAACGAGCCTTCTGTTCACACTGCTCCAGCATTTCTGACGATAAGTTACTCGTGAGGATTCGCAGCGATCAGGTGCTCCGCATACAGAAAAATTAACAAAAGACACTTCTCATTTTCCCACTCCATCAGTCAAATACTAAAAAGCAACAACACCACACACAAATCCTTCAACAGCTAGGTGAAACTATATTCATAGAACACCATTCGACGAACCCCGGGGTGTTTACAAAGGGCGAGAGGCGAACAAGCGTCCCTTTGATGATTCGCCGGAAAACCGACATCGCGCGGATCAGGCTCGAGCACGAACGAGCATTCACTTCGATCTTAATCGGCTCGCGGCGATTATTTACAATGCCTGAGCCTCGAACGAATGCTCGTTTGTCACCCCTGTTCGTAACGAATGATCGGGCAGTGCAAATGAAGCTTAAGAAAAAAAATATGCTTTTTTTTATTATTTTTTTTTTATATTTTTTAATAAATATGGTATAGTTACATTGTGTTACACACTCATGAACTTTTCAAAATGCCAGAGTTCATCGCAGCGTTCTCAAGGTAAGGCTGTCAATTATTGTCATCTTATCTAAGCAATTGTCTTCACGAGGCTGTGCAGCCGGTTTCACACACCCAAACACAAAATCAAAATATGTAAAAAAACAGAGTATCCTGTATACGTGACTACAGGAAACTGGTGAGATTATTCTATAAAGACAGATTAAGACAGATAATAACTAAAACAGATTATCCTGTATACGTAACTACTGGAAACTGGTGAGATTATTCTATTAAGACAAATAATAACTAAAACAGAGTATCCTGTATACGTGACTCCAGGAAACTGGTGAGATTATTCTATTAAGACAGATAATAACTAATACAGAGTATCCTGTATACATGACTACAGGAAACTGGTGAGATTATTCTATTAAGACAAATAATAACTAAAACAGAGTATCCTGTATACATGACTACAGGAAACTGGTGAGATTATTCTATTAAGACAAATAATAACTAAAACAGAATATCCTGTATACGTGACTCCAGGAAACTGGTGGGATTATTCTATTAAGACAAATAATAACTAAAACAGAGTATCCTGTATACGTGACTCCAGGAAACTGGTGAGATTATTCTATTAAGACAGATAATAACTAATACAGAGTATCCTGTATACGTGACTACAGGAAACTGGTGAGATTATTCTATCAAGACAAATAATAACTAAAACAGAGTATCCTGTATACGTGACTCCAGGAAACTAGTGAGATTAAGACAGTCAAAAAAAAACCTAAAACATGTAATTTCAAAATAATACTGCACAACTATAATATTATAGACCAGTCGTATAACAGTTCTACAATTCCGTAGTACCTCCGCCAAAAAGATTATTTCTTTTGAAATAATCGATCAAAATATGATGTTATACTTTTACAAAAAGACTAGTCTTTCCTTCGAAGACAGGGATTATTCTTTAGGACTGCCTAATATGCATACCTCATTAAGACGAGCAATGAGCACATCTCTATTTTGCATCTGTTGCAGAAAATCTTGTTGGAGAGCAGCTTGCCCACATTCATCTTTCATGGTTTTTTCCTTGAGTTGACAGAACATCAGATGTTCCTCATTCAGTTTGTTTTGCAAAGCTTGGGTTTGGTGAACCTAAGACAAAACAATAAAAAATGCATTGTCTAGATTTTTTAAAAAACAATTTCTCCTCCCAATTTAATGAGCAAAGAATTGGGTAAAAGTGTAACAAACGGGACAAAATTTAGTCATAAATAATACCTTCAAACTAGTTAATTTGATTTTTTTTTACATGCCCTTACTAACCAAAAAAATATTTTGTTTCACATAATATACACTTCATTATATTTTTATGACGGGGCACGACTGCTTGGCTCAACATCCCCACAAAATAGGCATTAAGGACTCGCTCATCTATCCCTTATGTACAAATTAGGCAGTGATGATCACCGAACACTTTAATATTTGCCCTGCTTTAACCGAATATGACAATTTGGTGGAGAAATATTGGGACGCAAGAAGGAAAATGACTTAATTGTCAAATTCGAGTATTTGAAAAGAACAACTTATAGATATAATTAAATCAATTTTCTAGTCATGGTAGTTTTTTTACTTTCTCTTCCTATAGAAGATAACGTATTGTAATCTTGCAGAAAATTTAGCATAAAAAATCATCTGACGGTAACCCAAAACCAAGTTCAAATATACCACCTCCTATTAGTTTTGGGCCATATTTTCACTATTTCGGGCCATTTTTGAAGTTCGGAAATATTTGGTGTCATGGGTTCCAAAATACCGATATTTCCGACGTTCCACGTGAGATGTAGGTACGGAATCGTGTGCAGAGCTCTGGGAGACAAACCGCTGATCCAATTTTGTTTTTGGGGCCTCGGCAGGGGCACAAATATAAAATACCATGTCTGATTTAGACAAAATTTGGTATGCACAGTCACCCAAGTATTATGTTTGACAAAATTTGGTATTTTGTAGTGGCCCCGGTAGGGTACCAAAATTGAAAAAACAGAAAATTTGATATATATTTGATAATTTGGGATATTTTGTAGAAAATTTGGCCCCTGAAATCTAGGCTCCAGCCTAAGTCTGCTAAATCTTTTTAAAATAATACTATCACTAGAATGTCAGCAGCCGTAGGCTGCCAAATCTTTTTAAGCTAACATATCACTAAAGGGCAATGTCCACAGCCGAAAGCAACCAAATCTTTTAAAAATAATACTATCTTTAAAGAGCAATGTCCACAGCCGGGGGCTGCCAAATTCTTTTAAATTAATACTATCACTAAAGAGCAACGTCCACAACCGAAGGCTGCCAAAACTTTTTAAAATAATGCTATCACTAAAGAGCAACGGCCACAGCTGAAGGCTTCAAAATCTTTTTAAAATAATACTATCAAAGACCTTAGCCGCGAAAGCTTCCAAATTTTTTTAAAGTCATAGGTACTAATATTAACGATCAACGTCAGCAGCCGTA
This sequence comes from Pachypsylla venusta, assembly GCA_012654025.1. Classification (NCBI taxonomy): domain Eukaryota; kingdom Metazoa; phylum Arthropoda; class Insecta; order Hemiptera; family Aphalaridae; genus Pachypsylla; species Pachypsylla venusta. The sequence goes on along the minus strand of CM022878.1, from coordinate 19,854,502 downwards.
GATTGCCAAATCTTTTTAAACTAATAATATCACCGAAGAGCAGTCCACAGCCGAAGACTGCAAAATCTTTTTAAAATAAAGGTCAATGTCAGCAGAAAAAATTATAATAATAATGACACTTAAAGACTTCAAACTTTAGAAGAGTAACATCTACATTCGATGGTAATCTGATAGAATGATTAAGGAAGAGAAAGTCTAGTACGGTATTCCGTAGGTACCATTTATTTATTTACTCGCAGTCAACACTTTTATTTATTTGATCAAAAAATTTAATATACCAACCTTTTCGTCATTAATCTGTTTGATACGAATAGCATAGCTCTGTAGTTCCGCTGTGCGAGCTGTAATAGTTTCTTCCAACTGACGTTTCTTATGTTTTTCACCATTCAATTCCGTACGAAGTTCCGTAAGCTTAGCTTGAATACCTTTGGAAATTTCTTTTTCACTCGCGAGATGTTTTTCCTTCTCTTCCAATTGTTTCTTCAACTTGATGAGTGGGTCTTGTCTGAAGAATAACAAAATAAATTACTTACATTTACACTATAAGAATAGACATAGAAATGATAATTTCACTTGGAGGAGTAAATGAGAAGGTTTTGAGGGACAATTGTGTTTCAATAACGTGAAAATAAAACATCGACCGAAAATATCGAGATCCTATTTTTACTACGGTTTTCTGTCTATTTTTTTTAACGATAACTCTAGTACGCGAAAACTATTTTAATATCCACTTAGCTCTCTAAATACATTCTATAACTTAATAAGGGTCTCATTTTTTACCTGCCCTCACTCCAGTCGGTGGCACCAGAAGTTTGCTTGTTGAGCAGAACTTCTAAGACGATAACTCTAGTATGCGAACACCATTTTAATATCCACTTAGCTCTCTAAATACATTATACAATATGTCTCAGAAGTACTGCCCGGTGCCCATAACTTTTGAACCGCTTGGAATTTTTGAATTCTGTTTGTTTCTATAGATAGAAAAGGGGGCATGGCCATTCGAATGGTAATATCAGTGTCCAGGTTAGAATCACGGAAGTGGCCTTTTTTGACACAAAGAGTCGATTTCTCGGGAAATTTAAATGGAATGGTACAAATATTTTTTTAAAAAATTAAAGTGCCAATAAAATAAGGAATATTCCTATTTTTGTTTTTTCAAAAAAATAATCAGGGGCGGAGCCAGAGGGGTTCAAAACCAAAACTTGTTACACCCTGTATAACGAAAACCGAATATTATTTTGATGTAGAAATTCGTTAAGAGTGGCTCAAAAAAAGTTTTTCATCTACATAAGTAATAAAAATAACAACTTATAAGTTTTATCAGTATCGTAGGTCGGGAAAATCAAATCTCGTATTTCTACCAGAGATTAAAATGACGACTTTTAGAAAACGGCCATTTTGGGTTAGAAAGTCTGAAGTAAGTATATGATTTAAAACTTAAAATGGGGAGTGGCCTCAATAAGGAACCATTTTAGCAAAAAATAATAATTACTAACCCTCACACTCATTCACAACAGGGCCGTATTAATGAGAAAATTTCAATAGAAAAACTGCATATTACTTGAAGTGTTCTTAATATGCAGTTTTTCTATTGAAAATTTCTCATTGATACGGCCCTTTTGTGAACTAATGTGAGGGTTAGTAATCATTATTTTTGGTCGAAATGCTTCCTTAGTTAGACGACTCCTCATTTTAAGTCTTAAATCATATACTTACTTCAGACCTTCTAACCCAAAATGGCCGATTTCTAAAAGACGTCATTTTAACCTCTGGTGGAAAAACGAGATTTGCTTATCCCGACCCACGGCTCTGATAAAACTTAAAAGTTGGTATTTTTATCACTTTCGTAGATGGAAAACCTTTTTTGAGCCACTTTTAATAATTTCTACATAAAAGTTAAATTCCGTTTTCGTTATACAGGGTGTAACAAGTTTTCAATTTGAACCCCTCTGGCACCGCCCCTGATTATTTTTTTGAAAAAATTAAAATGGGAATATTCCTTATTTTATTGGCACTTTTATTATTCAAAAAATATTTGTACCATTCTATTTAAATTTCCTGAGAAATCGAAACTTTGTTTAAAAAAAACCACTTCCAGGATTCGAACCTGGATACTGATATTACCATTCAAATGGCCATGGGCCCTTTTCTATCCCTAGAAACAAACAGAATTCAAAAATTGCAAGCGGTTTAAAAGTTATGGGCACCGGGCAGGACTTCTTAGCATTTACATTACTTAGCATAGATTACTTAGCTTATAGACGTTACTCCAATAGAATTTTCATTTGAATTTTGTGCGGTACAATCAATGAAACTAAATACAACAATTGTTTGTATTTATCGCTCAAACAACCCGCTATCTAATTTTGACCACTTTATTGAAAAGTTTAACATACTTTTGTCAAAGTTAAATCTCAAACAAAAAATTATTATTTGTGGAGACTTTAACATTAATTTTCTTACTAATTCTAACGAAAAATGCCGCCTCCTTACTGTAATGAGTATGTATAATCTAACTCTGACCATAGATAGTGCCACGAGAGTTACTTCTACATCTCAAACATGTCTCGATAACATCCTCGTCAACTTTGATCATAAAGAATCAATCTTAAACGAATATAGTGGCCTTAGCGATCACAATTACTCACAAATTCTAACGATAGAATTTGACAATAATATAGATAGACGATATACTGAGTACAGATCATTTTCAGAAAAAAGTAGATCCTTATTTTCGGGCATACTGGAAAATACAGATTTTTCCTTGGTAATGGAGACTACAGGTGTTAATAATAAGGTTAATATTTTTTACTACATCTTATCTAGCATTTTCAACCAATGTTTCCCTCTAAAAATCGGACCAACATTTAAATATAAACGCGCAACCTGGATAACCTCAGGTATTCGAACATCCCTCAAAAATAAAAAGCGGCTCTTTAAATTAAGTAAGGATACGCAAGATCCGGATTTTCATGATTTTTTTCACCTGTATAAGAAAACTCTTGATAGTATAATCCATTGTGCTCGACAAAAATATTATCAACAAAAAATCAAAGAATCTAAAAACAAAATCAGAACCATCTGGGACTCAATTCAGGAAACAAGTAATTATAAGCCCAAAAATAAACAAGCAAAATCAATTACCCTTGTCTGTGATGGACAAAAGGTTACAGATCCTCATGAGGTCTCAACCAAATTTAATTGCCATTTTAACGAGATCGCTAAGTCTACTATATTATCTTCTGCCTCCAGTTCTAGTATGAATTCTAACATTGATCCCACCTCCTTCCTTCGTGCCATAAGTCATCACACCTATTTGAATGAACTCCCCCTCACAGATGAAACGGAGTTATTCCAAGTCATTCACAAGATGGTCAGCAAGCCATCTACAGGTATTGACGGTATTCCCATAACCATCGTGAAAGAAAACATTCAGTCATTATCTGAAGTATTGTGTGATATCTTTAACGGGTCGTTATCTGAAGGAATTTTCCCTGATTATTTCAAAAAATCAATCATTGTCCCTGTATATAAAAAAGGAGTTCACGCTGACGTGAACAACTATCGTCCGATATCACTATTAAGCTGTTTCTCTAAAATATTAGAGAAACTGGTCTACAATAGACTCATTTGCTATTTGGAATCAAACCAAATATTCTCAGAGAAACAATTTGGTTTTAGACCAAATCGTTCCACCTCTGATGCCATTTCAAGTTTCACTTTTAATCTTCAAAGGGCTCTAGATTCTAATCATCACGTCCTCGGTATATTCTGCGATCTCACAAAAGCCTTTGATTGTGTAGATCATTCCATTCTCTTATCAAAACTAAACCACTATGGTATCACAGACTCTGCTCATCGTTGGTTCTCGTCTTTTCTTGAAATGAGATTCCAATCTGTGAAAGTTTTAAACGAAGGGAATAATGTGCTTTCTCAAACATTCTCTCCCTTCTTAGAAATTCAAGAGGGCGTCCCTCAGGGTTCAATATTAGGGCCTCCCTTATTCTCTATAGATATCAATGACATTGAAAATTCTGCCCCTAGCGCGGAATTCGCCCTCTATTGTGATGACGTCAGTCTCCTCATTATTGGTAAAACCAAAGAGGACCTGTTTGTCAAGGCAACAGGAATTTTGACCTCCCTTAATTCGTGGTTCATTTCCAACAAGCTCTGTTTAAACACCACGAAAACATCCTATCTATATTTCAATAACTGTTCAATAACACAACTCCCGCGGATACCCATTCAAAATTCCCATATTGAAGCAGTGTCATCAGTAAAATTTTTAGGCCTTCATCTCAGTAATAATCTGAAATGGAAAACCCATATAGAAAATTTAAAACCTCGATTAGGATCTTCTATATTTGCAATTAAATCAATCAGAAGTCATCTCGGAGAACATTCAGCTCGCATCACCTACTTTTCATATTTTCACTCAATCATGAGTTACGGTATTGCTTTCTGGGGACCTTCTCATCAAACTCAGGAAATATTCATTCTTCAAAAAAGAGCTCTTCGCGCTGTCTATGGTCTTGAGGACATAGCTCATTGCAAAGAATATTTCATTGAAAAAAGAATATTAACATTATATGGTCAGGTAATATTAGATATGTGCCTCCTCATTCATAAAAACAAACATCTTTTACCTACAATGGCACATTCATACAACACGAGGAATGCAAAAGATTTAATACACTCCAGATTAACGATTTTTGGGGAATCAATTTTGGATAAAGGTATTAAAATATATAACAAAATAAATAATGCTAATAAAAACATGAACTACAAAAATTTTAAGTTGTACTTAAAAAATCGTCTTTTAGAAATTGCTCCCTATAGCCTACAGGAGTTCAACGACTAATTTTTTTTCTCTCTCTTTTTCAGGTATCTACTAATAACAATTTCAGTTTTCTTTACAGGTCCTTTTAATTTTGCAGTGTATTCAAATTTTGTTAATCTAATTTTCAGTTTTGATTTTTTTATATATATTTATAATTTTATTTGAATATAAGGGTGGGGGGGGTATTTTTGTTACCAAATTTGTAATGTGTCAGCGGTTTTTAACCCCCTGAAACACACTAAATAATAATAATAATAACTTCTGAGACATACTGTATAACTTAATAAGGGTCTCATTTTTTACCTGCCCTCACTCCAGTCGGTGGCACCAGAAATTTGCTTGTTGAGCAGAACTTCATGACGATAACTCTAGTATGCGAAAACCATTTTAATATCCACTTAGCTCTCTAAATACGGTCTATAACTTAATAAGGGTCTCATTTTTTACCTGCCCTCACTCCAGTCGGTGGCACCAGAAGTTTGCTTGTTGAGCAGAACTTCTATGATGGTTTCAATCTCTGTGTTAGATAATTCAGCCTTTGCAACTAAAGGCATTAGCAGATTTACATCAAGCGCATCTTTATCATTAGCTGAAATAAATACAAACAAATGATTTCATATAGCGTAATTCTCAGCCTGTGAAACTTGAACTTTTCATATGAGTTGCATGAAGATTTTCCGAAGACCTCATAGCGTTAAAAAAAACAATGCTATTGTGGTCAACTGACCCAAAAATGTTTTGTTCTCGACCACTTAATGAGAGGTTCTAAGTGGAGTACACTATATAACAATCATTAACATTCCAATTTCCATAACATTCCATAATAAGCCATACTTGATTTTTCGTTAATACCTTTTATAGGGAATTAGGACAAAGTCAACATTTCATTAATGTATCATTAAAAATAAAACATGTCAAAAGACCTTGGCATTTATATTTTAAGACCTATAGATTACGCAGAATCAAAGCATTTAGGTCGTGTCCGGAAGCATTTTACTGTATCCTTCTGTTTAATGGCTTGAATTAAAATTTCAACTTAATAAATGGAAAATTGAGCACAGTATATTGATCAACATTTGAGGCAACCGAATGCTGCTTCCTAAAAATCAACGGCCCGTGTGATGGCGTTTTAAAAGCGAAATATTTCTAAAATATAATATGTTACTATGTAAGATATTGTGCGGAAATATGTACGGAAAATAAAACTCTCAACACATACCCAACGCCAGTATAGTTGAAAACTCAGATTTCTTTTTCTTGCTTCCCTTAACCGACGATGGTGAACTGGTCACAGACGAAATTTGCTTCTTAATTTCTTTGGACACAATCTTCACCTCTTCTTTGACTACAGGTGCTGGTTCAGCCGCTGTCACTTTTGGTTGTTTTTGTTTGACATCAACTATTTTAGGTTCTTTTTTAACCACCTGAGCTGGCTGTTGTTGGGTTGGTGGTTGTATTTCCTTTTTCACCTCTTGCTCTTGTTGTAATATTTTTTTATTAGGGACATCTTTTTTAATTCTTTGTTCTTTTGGTTGCTCTACACTGGCAATAATCTTGAGCTCGAATTTCTTCTCTTTTGGAATGTTTCCAATGTTCTGATTATTTTCACTCAAAACTTCTTTTTTCTTCTTACTCTCTGACTTTTGTTTCTCACCAGATTCTTTTTTATCAACGTTCGATTTGTTTTGTTTCTCGCCAGATTCTTTTTTATCAACGTTCGATTTGTTTTGTTTCTCACCAGATTCTTTTTTATCAACGTTCGACTTGTTTTGTTTCTCACCAGATTCTTTCTTATCAACGTTCGATTTGTTTTGTTTCTCGCCAGATTCTTTTTTATCAACGTTCGATTTGGTTTGTTTTTCACCAGATTCTTTCTTACCAACGTTCGATTTGTTTTGTTTGTCACCAGATTCTTTTTTATCAACGTTCGATTTGTTTTGTTTCTCGCCAGATTCTTTCTTATCAACGTTCGATTTGTTTTGTTTCTCCCCAGATTCTTTCTTATCAACGTTCGATTTGTTTTGTTTCTCGCCAGATTCTTTCTTATTAATGTTCGACTTGTTTTGCTTCTCGCCAGATTCTTTCTTATCAAAGTTCGATTTGTTTTGTTTCTCGCCAGATTCTTTCTTATCAAAGTTCGATTTGTTTTGTTTCTCGCCAGATTCTTTCTTATCAACGTTCGATTTGTTTTGTTTCTCGCCAGATTCTTTCTTATTAATGTTCGACTTGTTTTGCTTCTCGCCAGATTCTTTCTTATTAAAGTTCGATTTGTTTTGTTTCGCGCCAGGTTCTTTTCTATCAAAGTTCGATTTGTCTTTAGTATTCTCAACATTTTCAATATTAGGTTTTATATTTTTGATCTCGTTCTTTTCCGGTTTGTGGGGCTTTTCAATATTAACATTCAGAGGTACTTGGATAGTTTCGCTCAAAACAGTTTTTTGTTTAGATTCATTAACTTGTGATTTCCTGTTGTTGCTTTGGTTTTGTTTCACTTGAGCTACCGTTTGAACGTCTTTTACGTCATTCTCTTTCTGAAAATATAAAAATATAAACGGGCACATTTCTACAGAAAGTTAACAGTTGGCTTATTTATTTTTCGCCCAACAATTTCGTCCTCTTAACATCTAAGTACATTCGAGACGGGGGGTTTACCCTCCATTCACTGGAAAATTACTATCCAGCTACCCACATAGAATTTACGCATCCTGGGTTGGACCGGGAATAGCCACAAAGTAAAGCCCAGCATGACCCACCTAGTAGACCTAGCTGGACGTTTCCTAAATTCAGTGATCTTACAGGAAATGGTGTATTCAAAGTGTCATTGGCGCTGGCTAGATATACTGGTAAGCCTATTTCTGAATAAATTTTGACACATTAGTTGCAATCGAACCGTTTTTTTTTTTTTTTCAAATATAATATTTTTCTTCAAGATTTATCAGAATCACATTAAGAATGTGTTCGAAGGCCATTCACAGCTACATATTATACAAGTTCATTTTCATTCTAATTTAAGTGCATATAGAGCATAACTAGCCAGAAGTTCCGCAAATTGAACCGGTAGCTTAGTCAAGAATTATTTTAGCTTCCCGGCAAAGAATATTTTCGTCTTAATTCGAAGGAATCGGTTTAAACACTTACTTTAGAATCACCTGGTCAGCGAGCATTCTCAAATTCGTCAGATACGTTGAACGAATTCTATTTTTCAGATTTTGGTTTAAGTTTTGGTCTCGATAATGAGTAAACAATTCTTGTCGAATGAGTAAACAACTAGAGTAAATGAAGAATCCAAACATTGAGTTACCTTCTTAGTGTTTGACGAGGGAGTATCCAGCACATCGGAATCTAAACTTGCTGATCTCCTATCTTCCTTGGCTGCTGCTTTCTTCTGTCTTTTCTTCTCTTTAGCTTTTAAAGCCTTTTCTTTTGCTTCTTGAAGTGCAGCTTTTTTCTCTGCGTCATTTTTCTTTTTCTGTTCTTCTTTTAGTTGGTCAAATGTCTTTTGATTAGAAATTAAAGAGAAATAAAAAGTGACACCCGCAGACGCAACAATGATAACAATAATTATAAATATCAAAATAAGCTCCATGATCCTGAAAACAAATTAAATAATCATAAAAAATGTTTCAACCACCCAGCCGAAATCTAAAAGTAGAGACACAATCACACAAAGCAAGATGATGCTAATAATTTATATTACTTTACAAACGAAGAAGATGCTTCTGTAAAATGGAGCGCTTGAATTCTATGCTACGACTCATATACAAGGATACTTAACATTTATATCAGAAGCTTGTTTATTAATGTTACATGTTTTAGATAATAAAAAGTAAATCATTTTAAGATTAAAATTTTGAGAACATTTACGCGAACATTTTTAAAAACGTTTTGTTTTAAATATTGGTCTTTCAAAATAATTTGGACAGCTTCAGAACTTTGCGCGCTATACTGAAAACTGGAAGTTAAGAATATACAAAATCGTTTATACAAAAGCAAGGTAATTTTAATCGTTTATACAAAAGCAAGGTAATTTTACGGTTCAAACAAATACTACTGTCTCTGATCCTGAGTACTGTGAAGGGCCATTCTAAAATTGGCGTAGAGGTCACAAATATGAATAAAGGAATTTGATTTCAGGTGAAGATGGAGTTCAATTTAAAACGATATTTACGGGAGTAAGAGCTGCTCGGTTCAACAAACACATCTAATGTAAAATCCAACAGAAAATCGTTTGGGAAAGCTATTTATTCAAGGCCGACATGTAAGGTTCTTGGTTTATTATTTGGGTATATGATGAGAATGAATGGAACTGATTTGCTGTTGTATTTCTGACTAAAAAATTTAAAATTGAATTTTGTAGGCAGCTTAACAGCTGGTTGCAGTCGAGTCGTGGGAAATCTCTGAATACGGAGAGAGTTTCTAGTTTACATAGGTTGTTTAAAACAATCAAACTGACATTATCAGCGGTTCTGATAAAACACCGAAACTCATTATTATTGTTTTTGAATCTTACCTAAATAAATAGTATACAAAATTTAATACGAGAAATATATTAATGAGTAAATAAATATGAACACTAAATTACGACAGAGTAACACAATTTATTTAAACAAATACAACGCGAAAACAAAAATTAATTGATATTTTTAATTAATTATTGAAGAGAAATTTCTCCCACTAGTTACAGATGAAAGAAGGTTCGCCACGTAGGAAATGACGACATAAAAAAATGTAGTGGATCACAGGAAAGTAGGACTACGACACTTGTATTGTGTTATGAGTTTGTGACCATTAACATTTCAACGAAATTCATTCATTTTGAACGCTTGACCAGTGCACACATTCAATGTACTATCTGATCTCATTATTTACCATTTAGAAACTATGAAAAATACTATTTTCACTCGGTACTACTCGATAGGACACGATGCCAAAGAATTGATTATTTTCTCGCCCACCGATATTTTCCCCACCCTACCAACATAATGTTTATCGTTGCCAACTAGGTATTTTTTTATCGTGTCGAGTCGGATCAGAGGCTACCGAACTAATGTAAATAGATATATACGAACGAAAGAAGTGAGTTTTAGTTTAAACGTCTGTCCGGAAAATGAAATACCTAAGTTTATGATTACGTGTTGCTTACGTTATTCTCAAATGGAAACATTATAAGTTTTTTTTGTAATAAATAAAAGTTAACAATGTAAAAATACATAGGAGTTCTTCCGATTTTTTTTTTCCTCCAGCAATCTTTGGGGGGACTATCACCCAGCTCCCCTTTCCCGTGAATCCGCAACTGTAGCCGCTCCTAATTAATCGTGTTTCTAATTTCTCAGATAGCATTCGACCGACACGATAAAAAGTATCTTTGGCAACGAGAAAATATCGGTATGTATTTTTATTCCTCTAGAAATCTATTGGGGGGAGGGGGGCTATCACAGAGTCCCCCTCCTACTTGGATCCGCCACTGTACTAGATACAGCAAATTGAAATAGCAATAATGAAATATTCAAATTAGGTATAAAAACTAAAAAGTCCTAACTCCGTTGTCATTAATATGTAAAAATATCGAACAATGCGTTCGAGAGTTATTGTGGAACGAGAAGACTAATAGACGTTTAATGGTAGGGTGGCAAAATACAGGGTGTCCCAAAAGTCCGAGACCGCCTGAGTATCTTTTGAACGACCTGATGGTGTGACCAATTTTTCAGGGACGGGTCCCATGTGGCACCTAGGGGGTTCAACTTTTGTTTTTTAAATACGAACCCCCATATTGTGATACATTTTCAGAAAGACAATAGAATTAGAAGTACTTTGCAAAAAAATTTACACGTCTAGCGTGTTTGGTTTCAAAATGGCGGCCATTTGAAATTTACAAGATATGACTTCCAAGGGTGTCTAAAACTAGGTGAATTATTTGCAATGGGATATTGAATGGTTGCGTGGGACGCCAAAGTCGAGGAACCTGTTCTTTAGACATAATTCGCCTAGTTTTAGACACTTTGCCTACTTTTAGAAATAATTCGCATAAGTGTCTAAAACTAGGTGAATTATGTCTAAAACTAGGGTTCTGGAACCGGGGAGGAGTATATGGTAGTATATTATATTTTTTAACCAATTTTAACCCAATTAGAGAAGATAGGAATTTAGGAAATTTAATGCTTCTGTTGCGTATGTCAACCTCCAATGGCTCCATATACTCTTCCCCCGGTTCCAGACCCTCGGACTAGTGTAAATTGAGCTTCAAATGGGATAGTAAACATTTAATGTAATCAGCTGTTTTTGTTACTTCCTTGGTAAACATTTTTTATGTAACTTTTGTTGATTCGCTATCAACAAGCAAGAACTTGAAAATGTAAACATTAATATGGCGGTTAAGTGGTTAACAAAAAATTTAAAAGTATACGTTAACTTTAAAAATACAAAAAGAAACTAGAATTAAACTAAATATAAATACCAAGTTTTATTATTTTTTTATACCTAATAAACTATTATAAATATATTTTCCTTTTCTTATTTATCAGCGTAATCAGCGCTCCATAATTTTTGTTTGCGTTTATTAAAGGTAAGATAGCACATTGATTTTCATTATCAGTCTTGTAAGTATAATTAATGCTATCGCTGTTGCTTACTGGCCTATTGAAGCATGATAGTATAATTAGATGACACGGAATTCGAGATTCCAGCCTACATTACAACCCGTTTTGCGTTGCCACAATACCTATATAGTAGCACTGTAATTTTAGTGTAGATGTTCTCGGTTAGTTCAATAGGGCCCATAAACCCTAAAACAAGCTAATTCTATGCCGTTGCCGTTAACGTTTGCGACCACATCACCGATCCGTTTCTAGGTCCAGGAAGACCTCCACGGGATTTGTCCAGAGGGTCCAGACTTGTGGGTTTGGCTGGGCAAACAAAAAGGTGATGGACGTCATGGGTGGTGTTCTGGCATAGGGAACAAATGTCTGGTATTTTTGAGTCAAGTCTGGATTTGTAATTTTGGAGAAGGTGACACCAGCCAGAGCGAAGCTGGGATTGAGGGAGACTCTTCTCAGACTGGTCTATATCTGACAATACATTGGTTCCGAGCACTCGGTTAGGTGTGTATCCTTCTATTACTTTTGCGACCGTAGTTTTGTTTGTTAGTCATTATTTTTATTTTTTTGTTTAACTCTATTTTACTTTCCTCTAAATTTAAAGACAAAGTCTTGTATTGAAATATGTAGATATATTTATTTAGTTTTAAGACATATTCTTGTAATGATAGTGATTGTAATTATATGATGATTTTATGCCATACGATAAATAAAAATAACTTTATTGACGATGTTTGTATGGATTTGCTGTAAGATTGATTTGTGGTTATAGTTGTTTGGATCTTCTTGTTGGTTTCTCTCGATTAACTGGCTTATTGAAGTATAATAGTATAATTAGTCGACACGGAATTCTAGATTGGAGCCTACGCTACGTTGCCACAATATAACTATTCTGTGAATTTACTGTAGACAAAGCTCAAATAATGGGCCGTCAGCCCTAAAGCAAGCTAATTCTATGAAAGTAATGAATGTCTTATGAAAGTAATGAATGAATGTCATTCCCAGTTTAATCAAAATTGGGCAAAGAGTTCGAGAGTTATCGTGGAGCAAACAGACAGACAAACCGACGTTTAAAGAAAAATTGTAGTGTTAAACTAGACCTCACTTTGTTCGGTTAAATCTTCAGCATTAAGTAGTTTTACTAAATTGTTTTAAGTGTCCCGTTACTCCCGTTTGAAATGAAATACATGATCCTCACTTCATGTCATATAGTTCAATTGTTTCATATTCTCTTACAGAATAAAACATGGCTACATCTGTAATGTCTCATTCTATCAGGGATATATCTGTCACGCAACAAATAAATGACGTGGATGAAGATTTGGGACCAACCTTGGTAAAAAAATTGGAAGTAAGTACAAAATAATGGAAGTTCCTATTTTACGCACTGGAATACATAGGGCCTATGCACTGAATTTATTGACTGAAAATTTAAACTGACTTGACTTTTCCTTTCCTGAGATAGAGCCCTGATAGTCCTGATACTAATTTTGTTGATTCTTGTTATGTTATGATGTCTAGGTATTTTTGAAGGTTTTCCTTATTTTCTAAAATTGAGGCAAATATACACAATTTGATTTTCACAAATTCAAATAGACTAAAGAACTTTTGATTCGTTGTTGTTGTAAAAACACCCATAATCAAAACCAACGACATAATCAGGGAAAATCATAATCAGTATTTTTTAAATATCCTTTAAGGACATTTTAAGCAAGGTCACAGTGACTTTTTGGAAAGACTGAAGGACAGATGCATGCTCGATAAGTGTTTTTTTATGCAACTAATTATTTTTTAATTCTCTTTCTAGGGGAATGGTATCACATCAGGTGATATAAAGAAGTTAGAGGAAGCAGGTTACCACACAGTGTCATCTATTGCTTTTGCTACAAAAAAAAGTCTTACTGCTATTAAAGGAATAAGTGAAGCAAAAGCTGATAAACTTCTCGTAAGCTTACTGCTACATTCTATTTTTTTCTTTTTTTGGTTTCCCGAAAAAGGGGGATAGATATTTTGGCAATAAAGTTAGGCTAAAGAAATGTTAGGAAGAAAATAACACAATGAAAATGATAGTATAGTGGTCATAGGTTATTTATATATTACAATTTTCTACTAGGGAAATGATTGTAGTAAACTAGAAATTAGTAATTCAACACGGTTTGCGTTGTGTTACTTGAATTGTTAGGAAGAAAATAACACAATGAAACAATGGTATAGTGGTCATCGTATAATATATTATCATTTTCCACTGGGGAAATGATTGTAGTAATTAGTAATTCAACACGGTTTGCGTTGTGTTAGGTGAATTGTTAGGAAGAAAATAACACAATAAAAACAATGGTCATCGTATAGTATATTACCATTTTCCACTGGGGAAATGATTGTAATAATTAGTAATTCAATATGAGTGCCACAAGGGTTCCCATTAAAATTTTCATGTAAAATTTCAGTGCAAAATATCTTTTCTGACTTATGCTCGAAAAAGTACGACATATTATTTTTTCTTGAAAAATCATGGGAATATTTCTTACTGAAAAATTTATTTTTGTTTAAACGGTCTAAACCATTTTTCTTCACTGTTGGCCAAAAAAAACTTATAAGTGATTTTGTATAGGGAAGTAATGCGTTTTGGGAAAAACACAAAATGGCCACCTTGAAAACTAAGCAAAAGCGGACTATGCATATGGGAGTATATATTTTTGGAAATGATGAGTTAAATGTAATCAAATGTTCTCGATTAGTGAATCATATGCTCGGTAAGAAATAGCCCTTTCAGATGAATCCCTTCAGGAATTTCTAACGCGATATCGCTATACTCGCTGCAATTTTTAACTGCTCTAAAAATATGCAAATTTTCATTTCATTTTTCATAACATTTTATGTTTTTCACTAAAAGGAATATCGCCAGTGAAAATATTAGAAGGGCCCTATAGGATCAAAAAATAATAAGAATGTACAGAACACCTAATGTGTGGTAGGAAAACCAATTTGGATCAGACAACTCTATTTAGTTCTGTGTTGAACGATTAGTGAGTGAGCTAACACTGAACATGGTGTAATTTTTAACCAGGATTCCAATGAAACCTTTATCACGAAAATCGAACCTACGGTTCTGAACTTAGAACCTATCTAGTGGACTAAGTTCCTTTATAGAATAATGGTTAATTCTTTTGATAATTTGGGAAAAAATTATGTAGAAACACATTTTTGAAATTGTAATCTCTAAAATAACAGTGACGTACATACCTAGTAATACAAAGGACGTGGGTTTGAGTCATCTAAATGCATGTATTTCTTTAGTGGATATTACTCGTATATCTCCTGCTTTTCGTTTGATGAAATCTTGTTTAATCAAATTGTCTCTTGAATTCAAGACCGGAAGTTCGATTCCCGCCGGAGGTGATTTTCCTGAAAAATGGAATTAATCTAACATCGAGTGTTTTTTTTTTACTTACCTTATCCAATAAAGAGGAAAGTATTGAAACTGAAATATCCGATGTCGACTTTCCAATTCCAAAACACGTTTTGGGGTCCCCAGAGCCCAAATCTCGAGTTTCAGCCATTGGTCGGTGGTGTGATTCCGTTTGTCTGTAAACAAGATATCTCAAAAACGGCAAGTGCTAGGGCTAAAAATTTGGTACCTATTTTGGAACACAATAAAGGAACTTTTACGTCAAAACTCAAACCAGGGACCGTTACACGGAGTGTAACAAAATCAAATTTTAGATCCCCCTCTCTCCGCCCCTGATTCTTTTGTTGAAATAATGAAAAGGTGATTTATTCCTTTTTTTATTTGAGACTTTTATTTTAACAAAAAATATTTGTACCAGTCCATTCAAATTTCTTGAGAAATCGGCACTTTTTGTCATTAAAAGCCTCTTTCGGGGGGTCAACCTGGATTTCACCATAACCATTCGACTAGTCATAGCCCCTTTCTTATCCCTAGAGCTTTCCAAAATTTAAAAATTCCAAGCCGTTTAAGAGGTATAGGGTCTCCGATAGGACTTTTGCGACATACTGTATATAAAGAGTAGCAGGATCTAACTTCTCGCCAGGTACCTTGAAGTCGTGGTCTTTCCACGTGGAATGAATCATAGGTATTTAGATCTGTTGAGTACTCGTAATTCCAGAGATTACTCCCTGCATTCGCACAAATAAACAAATCTTATTTATTTTCATAATATTAGAATAGATTGCTAGATGACTAGCAATTGTAGGCATTACACAGGTTCGACGTGAATTATGAACTTTAATTCGTTTAGGAATTTTTTATAAATCTCATATAAACTCTTTTCAGGACACATGTTGCAGGACTAATTAAAATGAATTTTATTTTTTGTATTTTAGCTCGAAGCTTCCAAACTGACACCTCTTGGATTTACTACAGCTACAGATTACTTTCAAAAGCGTTCTGAAATCATTCAATTAACAACTGGATCTAAAGAATTGGATAGGTTATTGGGTGGAGGCATAGAAACTGGATCCATAACGGAGATTTTTGGAGAATTTAGGACTGGGAAAACTCAATTATGTCACACGTTAGCTGTTACATGTCAGGTACGAGTTGTTTTTAAACCATTCATTTCTCCCCTCATTATCACCAGGATCTTCTATATTACGGTTCTCGTTTTTTTTTTCTCAGACAAAAAAATGAACACGAAAAAATAAAAATATGTATCCGATCGTTTGCAATTTAACGTTAAGCGATGTAGGTCCCTTCATTTTGAAACATAGTTGGTTCTCGAAGAAGTTCTGCACTAGAAAATCAATAATAATAAACCCATGTGCTACCCGATATTTCTAATGGGTGCGAACTGAAAAATTAACCTTTAGATCATACATTTCAGTTGCCAATCGATCAGAATGGTGCAGAAGGAAAATGTCTCTACATAGATACAGAAGGCACATTTCGTCCTGAAAGACTTTTGGCAATTGCGGAAAAATTTGGTTTGACAGGTGCTGAAGTTTTAGAAAATGTAGCTTATGCAAGAGCTTATAACTCAGATCATCAAAGTCAGCTGCTAATAGATGCAAGTGCCATGATGGTAGAATCCAGGTAACACACAAATCTTTACTTTTCAACCCCTTAATCTGGGGAGGTTCACTGTTTTTGTAATTTGTACATACACTATGTTCATATAGGGTCTTTCATTAAGAACGCCGGATTTAATCTTGTTATAACTTTATTAAAAAAATATATCAACCTGTAGTATATATTCTCCGATTAAAGTGCGGAATATCACATCTGGCATATATCCACCTCGCCTTCGCTGGCAAGCTTCTGTTCGGATCACGAAATTTGCTATCACTTGCTGACACATCTCCGAGTCTAGTTTCCTCAATTGTTCGTGGCTTGTTTTCGTAGACATGAACTTTGCGTAACCTCAGAGGAAAAAATCCATTGGAGTTAGATAACACGACCCGGGGGCCAGTTCAGATCACCAAAACCATTTCTTTATTCAAAAGTGATCTGCGACTGCGTTGACGCGTAGGATTTTTCACATCTTGCACTGAGCCAGTTTCTTTGAACTTAACCATCAATGGACAAACTGTTTATTCAATAGGAGCCTCATTTCGACCCATGATCTTCTCAGCTGCCGCAATGTTTCGCCATAACCTTCACTATGGCAATAAACGCGTTTTTGTAAACTCAGTCGCACCATGGTTACAAACAGAACGTTAGAAATAATCAAAATAAATGAATAAGGCTAGGTTCACATGACGAACCGCGCGGCACAAGATCTATCTAAATAGTGGATATTGTTTACATGACCGCGCGGTACTAGTTCTGCAAACTTGTATCGATTTGTTCAAATGATACCACGCGGTCCTGTCAGCCTAGCCTGAAACCAAATGTTATCGCTAAAACCTTTACAGAAGAGTCAAAAAGGTTTTATTGCTGAGATAAACTTTCCCGCTTTTTTAAACAAAAATGCTGCTTGTTCTGTGAACTGCAAACCCCCACCAACTTAAAATGAGGCCATGATTAGCCCAATTTTTAATTTTAATTATTTATTGTGTTTCAGGGGTTATAATCCTCTGACACATTACAATTTGGGAACTAAATTACCCCCCTCCATATTAAAAAATAAAAAGATGAGGACCAAAAACTAGTCAGTAAATTTTATGAACATAATAAATGTTTGTACCAGGTTCAAATCAAAATCGGATGAGCCGTTCGAGAGTTATAGGGGTACAAAAAGAAAAAATCTATATAAAAAGATAAAACTAGACCTCACTTCGTGCGTTCAATAATATTTGATTACTGAGAGCTTCCTCTAACTTCTGAGGAACCAGTGTATCTTGAGAATCTATGGTATACTTTTCATTTTTTTTTTTCAGATACGCTCTGCTGATTGTTGACAGTGCAATGGCTCTCTATAGAACCGACTATTCGGGACGTGGAGAATTATCAGCCAGACAAATGCACTTGGCCAGATTTTTGAGAATGTTACTTAGACTGGCCGACGAGGTAAATAAATAATTAATACCTAGTTTTAATAGTATTTTGGTGTACTATTACAAACTGAGGGGAGCCTATTTTGTCTGCGCAGAGTATCTAAACTTGTACCAAGACAATATGGAAAATGAAAAACTTATTCTGATGATAAAAGACTTTCCATGCAAAATTATAATTATAAAATTTATAGGACATAAGTATATATTCAATTCTGTTGTTTGCATTTTCTCCGTATATGTATCGTACATTGTCCAGCACTCACTTCCATACATCAGAGCAGGCCTCACCACGGTTTTATAGACTTTTCCTTTTAACTTAATGGGCATCTTTCTATGGCACAAAACTTCTGTCACGGATCCGAATTTTAGCCATCCCGTCTGCACTCTATTACTGACGTCTGCTGAACAAGTACAATCCTTATTGATTACTGATCCTAGATATTTAAATCGTTCACAAGTTGTTTTTACTTCTCCTTGCATCAGTATTTTTGGCGTCTCATTTTCAACATTATGAAAAGGTTAATAAAGATATTCGGTTTTCTTTCTGCTCAATCTTAGTTTATTTTTCTGTAGTATTTCCCTCCATTCTTCTAAAACATTTTGTAATTGAATTTAATTTTCTGCAATTAAAACAACACCATCAGCGTATAGTAATATTTTTAATAGACCATTCATTTTATGTGCGGTCAGGTAGTCAAGCACAAGTATAAACAGAAGAGGGCTCAAAACAGATCCTTGGTGTACTCCTACTTTGACAGCAAACCTCGATGAACATTCATATCGGCTAGTTCCAGATGAGCATCTAATCTGCTTCATTCTGTTGTGATTTGTGTTTCCAATTTTAAACCATTTGATCTTTTCAATCGGATTTATTGTATCTTTTCTCATTTTAAGTTTTTCTGTCTTTAATTTAATGAGTAATGGTCAATGTTATATCTTCTCCTGGTATGACCTAACAGTCTGCACAGGTTTTAAAGATGTTCCTACTACACATCCAGAAGTCAATTTGAGTTTGGGAGTTTCCACTTTTGAATGTTATTAAGTGTTCATCTTTCTCACTAAAGCAGGTATTGGCAATTTTTAAATCATAAGCATCTGTCAGGCTCATCATCTTATCTCCCGATTCATTTTTTGTTCCATATCCAAAGCCATCATGGCTTAACTCGTGTCCATCCTTGTTTCTGCCCACATGAGCATTCAAATTGGCTCCTATCAAAACTACCTCATTTTCTGGGATTTCTTGCAGAAAATCTTCTAGAGACTCATAAAATTGATTCTCTTTTGTTATGTCACATCCTATTTGTGGTGCATAGACACTAATTATGTTGCAGATTTTATTTTTAATCACAAGCTTGGTATAAACGACAGGATCATACAACCTGTCGTTTATACCAAGTATCCTTATTACATTTTCCAGATGTTTTCTGTGCAAGACAATGCCGACTCCGTTTCTTTTTGATTCTCTTTCATAGTAGTAGAGCGTATATTCTTCTGTATCTTAATCCAAATACCTAGATTTGTTTTCAGTAGTGTTCTTCCATTTTGTTTCTTGTAAGCAGGCTGCATTTTAATTTAATTTTGGCTATCTCTTTGTTTTTTCAGTTTGAGTTCCTATATTATATCCAAGTTCCAAGTGATACTTCTAAGATGTTCAGTTTTGTTTTGCGTACGAGAAAATTTTGAGTGTGACATAGATTTTACCCATCGACGGTCGTCAGGCATAGAACCAAATTTTTAAAAATTTGAATTAATTATAGGACATAAGTGATAAAGAATATCAGAAGATTAATCAATTAAAGTAAAAAATAATTTTCTGCTTTTAGTTTGGTGTTGCTGTGGTCATAACAAATCAAGTAGTCGCTCAAGTTGATGGAGCCGCACTTTTTGCTGCAGATCCTAAGAAACCTGTTGGTGGAAATATTATGGCACACTCTTCTACAACGAGGTAAGTTTTCTAAAAATAATCTGAATAAATATTGCCTGGATAGTTCCATTTTTTAAAATTGTAAATACATAGAATCCAAAAATCGAATAAAAAAAAAAAATCCATTTGTACACCGTACGCCGTGATGGACACTTTTGCCACTTAGCGTTGACCGATATGGATGAAATTTTGTGAATAAGTCCCGTTTGGGGTCTAATTGTACACTGAAACTGGGTGCAATCGAATATATTTTTAGCGTTTTTTTCCCGCATTTTAGCGGTTTTTTATTCATCCTGTACAAAGAGAGAATAGTGGGCGCTAGACTTGAAACTTGGCGAGGTCACACTTTATACCAATATAACAGGCCATGATCTGATGCGCCTGGAGGTGGGTAACAGTTTAAAGATGACATGGCAAACGGTTTCCCTTCTCAGAAAATAATATTTGATCCAATTCTTCAGACTAATGTGTACTGCCCAACTGACATGGAAAACGGTTTCCCTTTTCAGAGAAGAATATTTGATCCAATTCTTCAGACTAATGTGTACTGCCCAACTGACATAGAAAACGGTTTCCCTTCTCAGAAAATAATATTTGATCCAATTCTTCAGACTAATGTGTACTGCCCAACTGACATGGAAAACGGTTTCCCTTCTCAGAAAATAATATTTGATCCAATTCTTCAGACTAATGAGTACTGTCCAACTGACATGGAAAACGGTTTCCCTTCTCAGAAAATAATATTTGATCCAATTCTTCAGACTAATGGGTACTGCCCAATTGACATGGAAAACGGTTTCCCTTCTCAGAAAATAATATTTGATCCAATTCTTCAGACTAATGAGTACTGCCCAACTGACATGGAAAACGGTTTCCCTCCTCAGAAAATAATATTTGATCCAATTCTTCAGACTAATGTGTACTGCCCAACTGACATGGAAAACGGTTTCCCTCTTCAGAAAATAATATTTGATCCAATTCTTCAGACTAGTGTGTACTGCCCAACTGACATGGAAAACGGTTTCCACTCTCAGAAAAGAATATTTGATCCAATTCTTCAGACTAATGTGTACTTTTCTTTTACGTAAAAAAAACACAATTATTTTCTCTTCAGTCAATTGGTGTCATGTAGAAAACCTGTGCGGAGTGCAAGGGGGCTGCTATATTTAATCAAACAATATATACTACGTTTTGTTTTAGATTATATTTAAGGAAAGGTCGAGGAGAAACAAGGATTTGTAAAATTTATGATTCACCATGTCTACCAGAGTCTGAAGCAATGTTCGCCATCAATAATGATGGTATCGGGGATGTGAAAGAGTAATGCTAAGAAGATCATACTTCCGGGTGGACTTTACAATGTCTTTCATTCTTGGTTTTTTAGAACCACTGTCAACACTGTTAGTTGTGAGGACCTCATTTAATATTTATTCACTTTGAGACTATAAATATAATGCTACAACGATCATTGTATTTGACTTGACGGGCGGAGCGCTACGGCGCTCCTCAATTACATAGATTTATTTTTGTTGTAAACTCGTGATCATAGCTCTCTTAGAAATAAATTGTGTTTATGTACTTCTCAGAATATTCCACAGATTATTTTATTGTGAACGTTAGTGAACTCCACTTTTGACCCCGGTATACATCCCCAAATGCACTTGTATATGTGTATTGTGTATGTATATGTGTATATGTCTATGAATGTTTGCTTGTTACACGATACCAGCCACAATTTTCATCCGATTTTGACGAAATTTGGTGTATATATTTAGGACATAAGGAAATTTGCTGTATAGTTTTGGGGCCTTGGGCCAGCGGGGGCTCCTCCCAATATTGTGTTTTTTGAAAATGATTTTTTATCTTTTTAGCGGTTTGTTGTAGGAACGTAAAATTTTGATATGTTATGGCTAATGTTAAGGGCTTTTCGATTTTGAAAATTTTGGGTGCCCTCCCCCCCGGGGAGGGGGCAATATTTTGCCTTTTGAAAATTATTTTTTTAAATTTTATGAAGATATTTTTTTCTATAAATAACTACAACACTAACGTGAACACCTGATCATCTTGATCCACTAGTTACCTCGTTCATGATTATTTATAAAGTTTGAGCAATGCGCATATTGAGAGATGTTTTGATTCATTTTTTTTTATTTTCAGTACAAACGGGGAAAATAGAAGGGGTCTTTAGAGCCCATTTTGTGAAGTTTGATTAATTTTTTTTATTTTCAGTACAAACGGGGAAAATAGAAGGGGTCTTTTTGTGAAGATTTTGGACGAGACAATGACATGTCTTGTTGAAAGTCTCAAGCTAGCTATAGCAGCTTTTCTGGGAAACCTCACAAATTATTCTTCCAAACTCCACTTGAGGGTCCCCTCTGTATGCAGCAGGTTGAAATTGTAAATTTGTTTTAATGTAAATAATATCATAAATTTGACAAAGACAGATGATGTCTGCGTGGTAACTTAATGTATAGCACGATAATTCGATAAATAAGTGTGTAAGTAGGGGGTCAAGGGGTAATTATTTCTTCTTGAAGTTTTCTCAATGACTGATTCAACGTAACGGGTCAATTAGGAATACAATCAAGCATTCAGTTAAGAGCCGTCAGAACCTTTTTGATAACCGATATCATCCTATTTTTACATATTGCAAATATTATTCTAAAGAAGTGGAGAAAATTTGATTTGACACTACAAAATAATATCTAAATATTGATCTTATTGTTTGCTTCCCAATTAACGAAGCTAGAATTCATGTAGATTGGTGAATTCCAAAAAAAAAAAAAAAAAAATACTCTTAGATTATTAGTTACTGAGAAAAGTAGATTCCCTTTTTTTATATAATTATATTTATACATACTCTTCTTTTTAAATATTTTTCCAAAGAAAATACACGGTGCGGCATGTCAACTAAATGTTTCAGACCATTGGTACCTGATTTGGAACAGCTTTCGATTTTCTAACAATCAAATTCTACAACACTATAAACGACATAATTTTCTGCAAAATTACAGTAGGTATCTGCTAATTTAAAGTTTGATGGTTAATAGTTCGGCCCGACCCTGCTTTGGCCAGTTTATGAAATATAAAAAGCCTACTTTCCATACCATTATAGTTTACAACATAGAAACATAGACAAATTAAAAATCAGGAAATTAGTTTGGAATCTTGTCACATGGTCCAACATGACTTATTGAATCTTAAACGTGTAGTGTAAAAACAATTTTGTTGAAATCGTTTAAATGCCGCAGTGTAGATTGTAAATTAAATTAATTAGTGTGTAAGTTTACTTCATTTTCTTTGTTATATTTGTTTACTGTGAATAAATTTATAAAATATTTTTCTTGTTTTCTAAATTATTTGTCTATATTGCTTCTAATCTTCGGAAAAGAAACGCGGTTTAGTTTTCTTACCCTAGGACAATGGGGAAACTTTAAAAGGGGTATTAATTGTTTAAATAACTTCATTTATGACCTCTCTAGCTCCTTATTGTTGTTTGGCAAAATAAAAAAAGTAAGCATTTATTTTTTTCGTGCCTTTTATTTTACTAAAAAAAAAAATATATATTTATAACATTTTATTTAAATTTCCGGGAAATCGACACTTTACTCCCAAAAAAAAAGACAGTTACAGAACAGGGCTGTGGAGTCGTGAAAATAATCTTCCAATTCAACTCCCAACTATCAAAATTTTCTGACTCTGTTACATTAGGCAACTAGAAAAGAGTACTGCATTAACATTTTGTTGTTGACTTCCGAAACAACACAAGACTAGTAGAAAAGAGTGAAGCATTAAGATTTTGTTGTTGACTTACGAAACAACATAAGACCACTAGAAAAGAGTTCAGCATTAACATTTCGTTGTTGACTTACGAAACAACATAAGACCACTAGAAAAGAGTGCAGCATTAATATTTCGTTGTTGACTTACGGAACAACACAAGACCACTAGAAAAGAGTTCAGCATTAACATTTTGTTGCTGACTTACGAAACAACACAAGACCACTAGAAAAGAGTTCAGCATTAACATTTTGTTGCTGACTTACGAAACAACATAAGACCACTAGAAAAGAGTGCAGCATTAACATTTTGTTGCTGACTTACGAAACAACACAAGACCACTAGAAAAGAGTGAAACATTAACATTTTGTTGCTGACTTACGAAACAACATAAGACCACTAGAAAAGAGTGCAGCATTAACATTTTGTTGCTGACTTACGAAACAACATAAGACCACTAGAAAAGAGTGCAGCATTAACATTTTGTTGCTGACTTACGAAACAACATAAGACCACTAGAAAAGAGTGCAGCATTAACATTTCGTTGTTGACTTACGAAACAACACAAGATCACTAGAAAAGAGTTCAGCATTAACATTTTGTTGCTGACTTACGAAACAACATAAGACCACTAGAAAAGAGTGCAGCATTAACATTTTGTTGCTGACTTACGAAACAACATAAGACCACTAGAAAAGTGTTCAGCATTAACATTTTGTTGCTGACTTACGAAACAACATAAGACCACTAGAAAAGTGTTCAGCATTAACATTTTGTTGCTGACTTACGAAACAACATAAGACCACTAGAAAAGTGTTCAGCATTAACATTTTGTTGCTGACTTACGAAACAACATAAGACCACTAGAAAAGAGTGCAGCATTAACATTTCGTTGTTGACTTACGAAACAACACAAGATCACTAGAAAAGAGTTCAGCATTAACATTTTGTTGCTGACTTACGAAACAACACAAGACCACTAGAAAAGAGTGCAGCATTAACATTTTGTTGCTGACTTACGAAACAACATAAGACCACTAGAAAAGAGTGCAGCATTAACATTTTGTTGCTGACTTACGAAACAACATAAGACCACTAGAAAAGAGTGCAGCATTAACATTTCGTTGTTGACTTACGAAACAACACAAGATCACTAGAAAAGAGTTCAGCATTAACATTTTGTTGCTGACTTACGAAACAACACAAGACCACTAGAAAAGAGTGAAGCATTAACATTTTGTTGGTGAGTTACGAAACAACACAAGAACATTAGAAAATTGTTCAGCATTAAAATTTTGTTGTTGACTTACGAAACAACACAAGACCACTACAAAAGAGTGAAGCATTAACATTTTGTTGTTGAGTTACGAAGAGTGCAGCATTAACATTTTGTTGTTCACTTAAGAATAGAGATTATGATCCTGAACCTTCCTGACAATCCCGAAGTTTCGGGACTGAAACTATCACAATCCCGGGACTGGTTCCGGGATTAGAAAAAAATTGGGAATCTTCCAAAATTCAAGTAAAAGTAGGTAGTTACTATATTAAGTACAAAGTTTTTAACTTGAGAGATGTGTGTGGAGTCCTTTTGTGGCACCGCCAAGAGTTTTTAAAATAGCATCACATTTTTTACACTTTGCATTTTTGCCGTCTTTGGGCACAAAAATCTGAATCTTTTTTTGTGCGATATAAAACCGTCCATTTTAAAGTCAAACCGAGCACAAATTGTTACGTTCAAAAAAGATGTTAGAATATATTAGAACATTAAAAATTAAGCCTTTGCACACTTTTACAAGTCAAAAGATTAAAAGAAACTGAACCAAGTGAAATACCGACTGCTTTATTTTTACCAAAAGTCTAGATACCTATTTTTGGATTATTCGCATGAGTCATACAAACAACACATCGGTCCATTCGGTCTACACAAAGAAGAAAAGGATTTAAAAAGGTCTTGCATTTTTTTATTGCATGGCAGATGGCAGCACATCGACTTTCATGTAACGTTCAAGGTTGATGTATTGGGGCCTCATTTTCAAATTTAATAAAAAAATATGTTTTTTTATTCGTTTTTATTATATCAATGTCAATCCCAAAAATCCCAGGATTGTATGGCGAATCCCGGGATGAATATTTCAACCATTTTCGGGCTGGATCCCGGGAATGTAATCCCTACTTACGAAACAACACAAGACCACTAGAAAAGAGTGCAGCATTAACATTTTGTCGTTGACTTACGTTAATTGATTTTATTTTAGCAGGATTCGGAGTCGTGATAGAAAACTCCGCAGAGCTGGTTCGGCCCTGGGTTGGCCAATCGAATGACCTTCAGACCTCTTAGAGCTTTACATAATTCATTCTGGGATATACTGTATAGAAATTGTTTTCTAATCAGTCCAACTAATATCTTTCTTTTTTGCCTATACGAGTTTGAACGAAGAATTAAGGGTAGTCCCAATAGATACTTTAGCCTCACAAACATATTTATTGAGACTGGGCGTCTTAAGAATTTGAGTGGGCCCCACTATAGAATTTTTATTAATTAATCGTTGTATAGTGAGAATCGTTGTATCACGTATAAGACACGTCATTCTCAAAATCAATGACTATTCCTCAAAATCAGTACTCTCGTCCATATCTTCGTCTTCATCATCCACCTCACTATCATCTTCATTCTCGGGATCACTATCGAAATCCCCGTCAGATTCATCATCCAAATCCGAATTACCCAGGATGTCATTATCATCTCCCTCTAGTTTGTCATTGAAATCGTCATCAATGTCCATTGAAAAAGTAAACTTATGACTAGATTTACTTCCAGATTCTTTTTCATTGGATTTCGCTTTCTTTTTCAATTCTTTACTTCCCCCTTCCTCTTCTTCTTTATCCCAATCTTTCATACTTGCTCCCATCATAAAATTATTTCGAAGAACATTCCATGTTTTGTTTGATTTTGTCGATTTTTTCTATAAAAAAACATAAACATTAATCAGGGAAATCACAATAAAATGAGTTTAGAGATGGTATCTAGGATGTTTGTAGTCATTTTGAATATTAATTTGAAAAATATGTATGAACTACAATTAATTTGATGAGACACGAGCGCTTTCGTCTTTTACGACATTGCGAGGGTCCACTCGACAATGTAGTAACAAACGTAAGCGCTCGTGTCTCATCAAAATAATTGTAGATGATACATGCAGGGGAGTTGACCCACCTTCATTGATTTCTGGCTTTTGCGGCGCCAAACGTAACAAAATGCCTATAGTAAATTGGTATGAGCACAAGGGACAGCATGAAAGTGCTATGACAATCAGTAGCGTCCTGTTAAGGGGTGGAAATAAGCTACGGCTGATTTTCTAGAATTTCAGTATTCTGTATTATTCAAGATTCCAGTACATTCTGTATTAGGAGGCAAGATGCTTTTACTTAAAAAAAAATATTGAAAAAATGGCCCCTGTGATTATAAAAGGGTTTCAATAACAAATTAGCCAATTCTATAACAAATGGTTCCAGGGGACTTATTGGACTTCATGAAAAGATCACAATTAAAATTAACTTAACCAGGGGACGAATTGAAATTTAGACTACCATCGAATACGATGATGCTACAATTAATTGAGTGTACTTTTCTCACTTCGTAGGACAAGTCTCAATGGAGTTTTTACTATCACAGTGTGGAATTAGGTTACAGAATATTTTTAAAATCAGTTAATCACAGAGAAATGTGATTTTTCCATAGTGTTAATCGCTCCCTGAAATCGTTGGATTTTTATTATAGGAGCGACTTTAGAAGTACCTTATTTTTACAATCAGGTGAGGTGCTTCCTCTTGCCATTTCGCTGATATCAACAACAGCCAATCAGTTTTTCTCAAGGGGGTAAGTGCACTTCGTCATTGGCTCATTGGATTTTAAAACTAGCTTTTTAAAGTTATCGCATCAATCACTTTGCATGCTCACCTGATCTAATTCCATCTGACCATCACTGTCGCTTTCACTCTTCACTGGATTATCAACATTTTCACATTTTGCTTTTTCAGCTAATGCATCTAAAAATTGTTTCTTATTGATGGATTTGAGAACTTTGTCCCTTTTTACTTCTAAGGTCCCAGCTTCATTTAGTTTTTCTTCTAAATGTTTTTGTTGTTGTCTAACAGTATTGAATAAAGTTATCACACCTCTGGAAGCAAGTTCAAAATTATCTAGCACCCTATCCAACTAGGGTGCCTTTACCATACCATTTATACCTTTACCATAATCCTATTCTATTCCTCTACTAATAAAACTCAATATACGATAGATCTATGTCATCCTCATGATGGCCGGTTCTACGCACCAGGATGACCTGGAATGCTTACTCGTACAATCCCAAGCGCCATCGGCAATCCAAACCTTTTCGGTAACCTCATATTTCTCCAATTTTTCCAGCCTGAGTCTATGAGGGGAAAACACCTTATTTTAACAGCAACACCGCTTTAAAAAAACAGATCTATGTCTATGTTTCACGAATTGTTTATCCAAAACGATAGATGTCGAAAAATTGATGGGAAGACATACGTTGTAAAATTTATGAAAATATTGTTGGTATCGGGTGTCACTCGGTGTTATACCGTTTTAGTATGTTAGACGCGTTGATAAAAAAAATATCAGTTGGTACTACGAGAACGGGAAAAGCCATGCCTCTATAGCGCCAAAAGTCCATACTCACAAAACACAAAGCCTCATCCTCCGATGGCCAAATTCAAACACTTGGAATTTTTCTCGCAATGTGCACAGGTACGAAATAAGGAAGAAGAAAAAAAGGTAAGGAAGCGAGTTATGACGAGAAAAAGGTTCTTTTTTTATCAAAACAGCCAAACGATCAGAGATATCA
This sequence comes from Pachypsylla venusta, assembly GCA_012654025.1. Lineage (NCBI taxonomy): Eukaryota > Metazoa > Arthropoda > Insecta > Hemiptera > Aphalaridae > Pachypsylla > Pachypsylla venusta. Next base: position 19,826,038 of record CM022878.1, on the reverse strand, counting down.
AAATATAATCAGGAAATCCCCCCCCCCCCNCCCCCCCCCCAAAAAAAAAAAACTTTAGAATAAAATTAGCATATTTGGTTCGTATCCCAGATACGCCAGATTTTCTTAGAGACACGGGATAGAATGCATATGAGGGCATCAGCTAGTAGTATTTAATAATATTAAATTTTCCAATGGAGCAACCGATGAACGTGATTTTTATAAAGATTGTTTATAGGCTGGGGTGAAACATAGGCTAATAGACCACTATGAACCTGGCATATAAGGAGGATCCTCCTAGTAATGGACAAATGCAACTAAATACTTCAACAAGTATAGAATGCAAAATGATAAATCTAATAATTTTAGCGCATTTCATTGACCTTATCAGACAATGTGTCAGAATTAGCAGTATAAAATAAGAGGACCACCGCTTAATCTTTAGACATAGTATCGGATATTACCTAGTTGCTATTCTGGCGAGAGATTTTTCTCTATCCTTATCTAAAGCTGAAGGCTTTACTTTGCCTTTTAGATGCCACGCTTTTTTCTGTGAACAAAAGAAAAAAAATAATGCTTTAATCTATAATGTTTTTTGATCCTTGTAGCCAATCCCTCGTAATTCTAGCTACTCCCGGGTTAACGCAGGTTGTGTGAGGTTAATGTGATCAGCGAATGCAGGGTGAACCCCCCGTTTCGAATGACCAACAGATGTCGTTAAGATAAAAAAAAAAAAACGGCACAAAAACCTACAAAATTAAACTCGAACACCGTGAATGAGCTCAAGGATGAAAGACGCCATGTGAGAGCCCGTGACCAATGCGTTCAGATTATCTGCAAAAGAACATTAATTTTCAGGGGTGTCAGATTTGAGAATCCCATTCTTTCCTTCTATTTTATTTTCTGAAATGAATGAACTACCGTCAACAATTTCTTTGTTGATCGAAGGAAGTGTGATCTAGTTTTAACTTCATTTCTTCGATAATTTTCGAACGCCATGTCTGATTTTGATGAAATTTGCTACGGGCATTTATTATGTTAATCGAATTTGCTTGATTTTTGGGATGATCATTTCAACTGCAATTCACGGAAAAAACTAGTAACTCGTTTTTTTTTTTTTTTTAAGAAAAATGTTATCTTTCTAGGGACTAAAACAGAATATCTGCACTCATCATGTACCTACCATTAGTCTCCTTTGTGCTACAGTCAGCGAGGGTGGTGTTTCTGTCTTCTCAACTTTAACATCTGTTTCTTGCTTAACTTTTGCCTCTTCTATAGTTTCTAAATGTTCTCCCTTTATAATTTCAAAGTCTAACTTTTCTTCAACGGGGACAACTTTGATATCATTTAATTTTTTAGCTCTAGCTAATACTACACTTCTTTTATTTTTCGGTTTATTAGATTTTAATATTTTGGACATAGCATCTGCCCATCCTGGATTATCTAATAGTTTTGGTTCATTATCGATAGCGCCCCTATCGAGATCATCATCGCTACTATGTACACTCAGCTCAGACTCCTCATCTTCCGAATCATCTGAGAGAAGGTTTTTATCTTCATCGGAAATTGATTTCTCATCGCTATCAAAATCATCATAGGATTCTCCTTTTAAAATGGACACTGTTTTATCAATGGGCCGTTTAGTTTTCAGGCCCATGATTGAATGATTTTTTTAATGCTCACTAATTACTAATTATAAATAAAAATTAAAGATTTCTTCTCTTTAGTATTTTTTCTTTAAATAACTTCGAGAATCAAATATGAAATCATATCATGAAATTAATTAGAGGTTACTTTTTCAAATCAAGCGCGGTCATGATACTATGAATGAGAAGTTAGCTACAAAATACAAATTATCTTTTATTTGTGTTTAGGGAGACCAAAATTATTATAGGGGTTCCGTTTGCCGACCGATAAGATTTTTTTCTCCATTGTTACTAGTAGTTCTGTAAGCTGAAGATCTCACATAAATTTGGGGCTGCCACTTGGATTCGGATGGCCCAGAATCAAATAAGCAAATTTCATGAAAATAATTAATGTCCATAGCAAGACAACTCGGAAGAATGTTTCCTTTCATTCTTCTTCCTCTCAACCAGTTCCTAGGTGTTATCTATGCGTCTTTCTCGCACTACGGTGGGTTCCAAGACGTCATAAATAAAAAGGACAGTATAATTGAGGTATTTGCGGGGTTTTTTTCCGATTGAGTCTCTGACGCTATAAGAAAAAATGTCAATGTTTGAAACTGTTAAAGGCCAAATAAATTGTCGGCAAAACCTCAACTTTTGACCCTCCCCCCTGAGTAGTGGGTCCTGGTGATAAGCTAACCACCCAGACCAATGATACTTTTTTATTGGCCGTTATGGGTCCATGTTGGACAGTTATCCTCTCTTATTGGGTTAAAATTGGTTAAATAAATTCGAAATTCAAAAATTCATGCCGCATTATTCTATTGACGTAATGAGCGTTTATACCTGAAATTCATTCAAATCAGGCATTTGCCTACTGTCCTACTGTATTATTATAGTTGATAGCATCGGCCAAAAACTTTTTTGGAACTACAGTTTCATGCAACATCTGGCTACCATTGAATACGATGATGGCAGCTAATGATCGTTCAGAATGAAATGAAAACAAGATGGCATGATGTTAGATACAATAACAATCACTTTATTGAAACATAAAGAGCAATATATGTTTTATATTTATATAAAAGGGAAATATCTTGTATGTGTGTAACTGTGTATGTGTGTGTGTATGTACATATAAATTTAATTCACAATGAATAAAAAATACATTAACCTAAGTTACATATAACAGGAATAGCCTCTTCTGCCGTTTAGCTGCAACAACAACAACAACTTCAACCTTTCTGTTCAGACCCGTAGTTGATGTTAGGAAACACACTCCAGATAGGAAGTTAGATTTCCAATCGAATCGGGTTTTTTACTTTCTCTTCCATAGAAGATAAAGTATTGTATTCGTGCAGAAATTTTAGAGATATTTTGGCTGAAAAAATCGTTTGACGGGAAGCCAAAAGCCAAAANCCCTAATTGTAAAAAAAAAAAAAATATGAGAATAATTAGTTTCTCCTCCTGGGGGGCTGGGGGCAAGAAAGTCCTTCAATTTAACATACCATGTTTAAGTAACATAGGTATAAGCAGTGGCGGATTTAAACTTTCGCCGCCCCCAGCAATTTAGAACTTGCCGCCCCTACTGTGACAAGATAATTTCATTCGTTAATGCTTACTCAGTAATTTTGTCGATTATTTTGAGACAAGAGAAATACGAAGTTTGATAAAAAAAACAATGCTCGAAATCTCATTCATTTTATTTCTATTATTACAGCCTAGGTACTTGTCAAAAACTCACACAATTACTGCACATGAAAACGCAACATCAAGATGCTCACGCGCGTATATTTGAAACCTTTACGGCAATTGGAGTTTGCTATGTATAATGCAAAATGTACAGTATCTTTCTGATTTTCAATCGTGCAAAAAGTGAGTGTATAAACATAGACACTATATTCATTGCAGCTAAATAAAATTTTTTTTTCCATAATATTTAAGTTACTCCGTATATATTACCGCTCCTAAATTCTACCGCCCTAGGTCATAGCCTATGTTGCTTGTACGGTAAATCCGCCACTGAGTATGGGAAGGAATAGAAAGAGTGATTTTATTTCTAGACGAGTCAATTTTAAAGGAAAAGATTCCAATGTCCCCGTCAGAGTTAATCTTTGTGGAAAATGCTCAGTAGTCGGACTTGGAGTCCGCTCGGAGGCACTACGTGTTATTGGCTAATCACTGAACTTTTCGAGTATAACAGGGTAGATGTAGTAAAATGGCGGAGGAGTTTATACCTTAGAACCTATGGTTTGTAAAAATATTTTGCATACCAAAGGTACTGCAACAATGAAATCAAGCCAACGATCATACCACGTTGAATACACCAGTTACCGTCAGATCACTGAAGTTAAGCAACGTCGGTCGTTGTCAGTACTTGGATGGGTGACCGCCTGGGAACACCACGTATCGTTGGCTCTTTTTTCCGACCCAACCCAGGCTGGGTGAGGTCAATGTGGGTAGCTGGTTTGCAAGTTTCCAGCGAATGGAGGNGACGTTAAACCAAATAAAAAAAAAAAAAAAAAAATATTGAAACTGACCAAGTGGCCAAGTACTGATCGAGATCTAACTGTTCACACAACTAAGTACTAGGAATAGACTGGGCGCCTTCTGGTTGCACCTATTAGTGATACCACCTAGATGATGATGTTTGATTTTATAGAGAATTCCTTTAAGTGAAATCATTAGAATAATTTCTTCTTTAATTGATTTTAATAATTGATTCCTTTCGCTCACTTTTGTTTTTACCCGCCGAGCTATCCCATATTGTGCGGTCTAGGTATGTTTATAATTATGCTCATTTTTTTCCTCCTCTATTTCCTATTAATGAAATTTCTACTTCATTTAAAAAAAATGATAATATTAAAAAGCAATTTAAAACAGAAAGGCCATTCCTCCAATGCATTCTATTTCTGCTTTTTGATGTCAACCCTGACTTAAGAACCCATCTCCATGATCTCCTATTTTGGACACAACTTTCCTGAAATTCATGCTTAACTAAATTTATTCTCTATGCTAAGCGCAGATTAGACCCCCTGCCCCTACTAATGCACTATCCTGTTTATCACCCCGCACTGTACCATCAATTACATCATCTCTGATATGTGTACCCTCCTATTGCATCCCCTCATATCTCATTTTTGTATTATTGGCTAATTTCAGAAAATTAAAAATGGATGAAGAACAGTAAACCCTATGAAATTCAATATTACATTAAGCTGGGGCTTTAACAATAGAACCTATTAGATAGTGAGCTCCCTCAGAAGCCCATGTTGTTTATGAAACGGGTGTTGAATTTATTGACAACATCAACAAACATATTGCAGCTACTGAAGGAAATGAACTCGGTACAGCTTTTGCGTTTGTATACAGAATGTAAAAGAGAAACTCCATAAAGATAGCTTAGGTATGGTCTCTCGCCCTTCCCAAGAGGCACCGCGTTGTTCTCACAAAACTGAGTGCATTCCGAAAGTCAACAACACGAACCCCCTATTCGAATAATAACTAAGCACGTCCGACATTGATTAACTTGTGATTTGAGGAATACTGGTGTATTCAAAGCGACTAAGTGGACAGCTACTCAATGTAAATTATTTCTGTTGTTATTATTATTGATAAATCACTTTTCTGCGCGGACTTGATTTTTCTTCAAGCAACTGTGGGAACACATTTTTCTATTACTTTTAACTAAAGTATGCGCTCTCCTAACGCTGTAATCAACAACAAGTACTCAGTTCTCCTCACGAGGTTGAACACACCTAGGGATGGCATGATATATCGAAAATCGATATATATCAATATATTTTCCTCCGATGAATCGATATATTTTTCACAATATATCGTTTCATATATCGATATATTTTTCACGATATATCGTTTAATGTGTACACTAATTTAGGTTTTTTTCAATGTTCTTAATACCTATAGCGATATCTATTTTTTTTTTTACTCGAAGTTTTCTATTTTAGTGGGTTCCTACTTGTCCCTTTGAAACTGGTCATTGGTGGAAACTGGAAAGTAGGGGAGGGTCAGGTTGGGAAAGTACAGAGAGGGGACGACATTTCTACCAATTCACTTCGTAAAATTCCAATTTCGAATAAACCGATATAAATCGTAGATATATCGATATATTTCTCATATATCGATATATTTGTATATAGACATATTTGAAATTCGATATATCGATATATTTTTGAACGATATGCCATCACTAAGCACACCCCATTAAAACCAATAAATTGTACGTGATGTGCTCGGGCGTTTTCCCTGCCGAGTACTTTTTACTTTCTCTTCCATAGAAGATAAAGTATTGTATTCGTGCAGAAATTTTAGAGATATTTTGGCTGAAAAAATCGTTTGACGGGAAGCCAAAAGCCAAAATAAAGATCAAATATATTCGGCCATATTGCTTTTGGGCCATATTTTCAAAATTTTGGGTCATTTTTGAATTTTGAAAAAATTTGGAGCCATGGGGCCAAAAAAAAAAAA
>CM022878.1:19782732-19819903 GCA_012654025.1 Pachypsylla venusta | reverse complement strand
TAAACGCGCCCCTTTTTCCCCCGCGGCGGGCGCCCCAATTGGAATATTTAAAAATCCTTTCTTAGTGCGCATCTAAGACCTAAGTGCGACCTACATGCCAAATTTCAGCCTCCTAGGACGTACCAGTGCGGAGAAATCGCGATGATGTCACGTGAGTGTGTTTCTCTTTTATATATATAGATAAAGAAAGCAAACCCTTATTCATTATCTAATGAAGGTACATTAACATTTTCATTAATCTTCAACAAAAGATATTTCCATAAGCTCCATGATTCTGAGTTCAGTTAGTAGATATTGAAGTTCAATTCTCATTTGGCAGTATAAAATTTAGAATTTTATTTCAGAAAAATGCTATAGAGCCCCTCCTTGTTTGCCAAGAACCTTTGATGGTATTTAGTGGGCAAGCTCGAATGAAAAGGGAAAACAAACATTTATGAAGTTCTACTTCTTTAGGCGCGTTATGAAAAAATGATGAGAGTGAAATTTTAAGATGCGCGCGCAATTGTAACAAAAAATGATCACCGCATCAGTGTAACACAAAATTATTACCGCATCAGTGTAACAAAATTAACACAGATGAAATTATGAAAAAATGATGAGAGTTAAATTTAAATATTGTATTTTCTCATTCTATATTCATAGAACATTGTGACCCAGTGGCAAGGCCTCTGCTTCATTGTTGTTAGGTTCTGAGTCCACTCCCAGGTGGAGTAGTAGGTTTTTTTGAAATATTATTAAATTTATTTTTAAAAAGAAGTATAACTTCTCACGCGCGTACCCGCGTACATAATTACACGCACCCATTTTTTTATGGATAGGTAGGTATAGATTTTTGAGACGACCTGTGTGAGTTTTAACCAGAGTATGATACATCTGCTCTCATCAAATAATTACTAATTCATTGCTAAAGAGGATTTTGCATTATGTTGCAAGGATTTTCCATGCGTGAAAAATTTACAATTTGAAAACCAATGGAAAATTCAGTATGACTATAATGATTTGATTGTAATCTTTTCAATAGGAAGATACAAAATCTAAAAATCTAGTAAGTGAATTAGTTATCCGACCAGCGTCAATGTCACAATACACTAGTGAATTAGTTATCCGACCAGCGTCAATGTCAGAATACACTAGTGAATTAGTTATCCGACCAGCGTCAATGTCACAATACACTAGTGAATTAGTTATCCGACCAGCGTCAATGTCACAATACACTACTTTTTACTTGGTGAGACTTTTTACTTGGTGTCTGACCCCGTAGGTTCGAGCCTTCGTCATTCTGGCTATTCCCGGACTAACTCAGAATGTGTGAGGTGTGAGGTCTATGTGGGAATATGTTTTTTTAGTTTAAAAGCGAAGGGAGAGGTTACCCTCCTTGAATGACCTTACATTATGAAGATTATTATTTTTAATTATTGATAAATAAATCTCATTGCAGTAGAAAATTTAAAAACCACCACCTTTTTGGGGCCGATTAATTGATCGAACCCTTACCGTTCACAGAACTACAAGTTACATTACTTATGACTATTACATAAAATGTACAAAAATAATTTGACAAAAATGTACATTTTTTTTGTACCAGCTCCCATGGCTTAGTGATGGGTGAAGAAGAAGATGATGATGATACTGACTCTCCTTTCCTTCCTTCAACCACCGAGGCTCTAAATGCCTTCGACGTGGTGTTTAAGTGGTTGGAGCAGCAACCAGAAACTGAAATTGTACAGCTCCCGCAGCTTAAAAAAATGCGAGATCTTGCTTTGGTTAAAAGGGCTAAAAAATAAAGCAAACAAAGATCTCTGATTATTTTCAACCTCAGACAAAATAGGACAATTTGAACATGTTCTGTAATTTTAATGTTCATTTAAAATACATAAACACCTTTCTAAACCTTTAATATCGAAAATTTACCTTGTTTTTATTGTTTTCTCTGTATTTTAAGGCAACCTCGATTTTATGAACTTTTACATTGCACCTCGATTTTATGAACTACCCTTGGTCCCAATTAGTTCATAAAATCGAGGTTCTACTGTAATTGGATAATGATTGATATTGGAAAAATCCTGCAATGCTGCAGTGAGCACCAAAGTTGTGACATAATAAAACAAAGAAACAGCATTCATTCATTTATGCAAAATGTTTTTTGTAAAAGAAAAAATCTGATATAAAAAATCGTACTTGGTTTTCCTGTCTCTTTCCTATCTTTTCTCTCAACTTCAAAAATATATATAATTTCTAAATTTGTATGGTCAACCGACATAGGTTCCCTCCTAATTTGATCATGAATGAAGTGATGAATTAAATATGTCATTCCCTTTCCTTTTGATGTTTATCTTGTTGTGGTTGTTAAAAAAAGGTCTATCATCTTATCTCAAGTGTCGTTCTTGTGAAAGCAGTTTGGTTAAATCAAATTATTATCCTTATCTTGTCAGATCTATCTAATAGTTCAAGGGGGACATTCAATATAATTGTAACCGTTAGATAGTTTCCGAAAATGAATTCCAATCAGAGTTATTTTTGCCCTCAAAAGTTTAATAATAGATTGTATTGAAATTAGATATCACTGAAGAGGATGGTAAAATAAATGGAGGTATTACAAGACGCAGCAGCTTATAAACAACATCATTTGTGTGATGAGCAAGTAAAATCCGGGGAGCAGATCCTACTAATAAATAATTATTGGATGTACTGCATTAGATAAATTATTATGGACCTGAGAGTAACTCTAGTCCTGACGTGACAATAGCTACTTTTTATTCCATATCTAAAGAGTTTCGAAGGCAAAATTTCTTTTAATCCAACTAACATACTAACTTCCACAGTGACAGATGAATCATAATATGAGATTGTGATGGATGGTATAAAAAATTCATAAAGCAAGTCTGCAATTTTGTTATGTTACTAGGGCCCGAGTCAGATTCTGTTCTCTGAAGAAGGGTATTATAAATATAGCCAGGCGTTGTTCTTTCCCGATGCAATCCCTGAAATTTGTGTTATTGTAAGGTATGGATCCTGATACTCTTTTCAGTAAATCATTGAAGGAGGAAATAGACATTCTGAAATAATTGAAACATTTAGACTCGTCACTTCTTAATTCACTGATCAACGTATGAAAATTCGATAGTCTTTTTTGACAAATTGGATGAACCCAATATTTTCTTTTCTTCCTGCGATTTTTCCGCTTATTGTAATAATAGCACAGGACTATAACTTCGTCGTCGTCCAACCCGTCCATCTTTCAAAGCAGCCTTGAAAAGGAAGAGAAAAAAACGGACACTTTTGATCCGTAAAAAAGCGGATAATGTAAACAAGAGTGAAAAATATGAATCACAAATCACATCCAGTAAATAAACGGACAGTATGAACAGGCTCTAAGATTAGATTTATTTTATAATACAAATCTATACTTATAAAATGCAAAGCCCAGTTGGTATACTGACTGACTGACTGACGTAATGACTGACAGACTGATAATCAACGTAGCTCTACGATGGCTAAACGTAGAGACTTGAAACGTGGCACACAAGTTCCTTTTAGTATATAGGTGCGTAATAAGTAAGGAAAAAAATTAAAGTTCAAGTGGGAGCAAGTTACCGCCAAAAATAACGCTATTTAGCGGGTCTTTTTGCAATTTTTTTTCTGGGCAAACTAAAAGAGAAAATGACAAAGAATACTTGTAGACCCCCCCAAAATAGTATATAAGGACCCCATAAAATTTGAAAATTTCCGGTTTCTATCCGATTTATGGACGGTTTTCACCACCTAAAAATCGGAATTGAGAAGTACCACTTCGGGATGAGCGAGAAATCTGAAATTTGATACAGAGGTGTTCCGAAATACAAAAAGTCATATCCTTGAATAAAATATTGAATTTTCTAACTAAGAGCGGTGCTCACTCTGGGGGTCGGTTCCACCAAAAACCCATAGTTAAGTATCACTTCGGGATAAGCGAGAAAGCTGAAATTTTATACGAAGTGGTTCCGCAGTGCAAAAAGTAATATCTTTGAGAAATATTGAATTTTCTAAATAGGAGCCGTGTTCACTCTGGGGGTCGGTTCCACCAAAAATCTAAAATTGAATTGTTGAATTTTGTAACCGTAGCGAAGCACGGGAAAACAGCTAGTTAATTATAAAGTACTTTTGACTTTTGAATGAACTAAAACGAAAGAAGAGTAGGGAAAAAAACGGACAAAAAGAACAGATGAAACAAATGGAATGAGAATGTTAGAATTCAGACCAGAAGAAAGAAGAAGAATGACATGAAGAAACAACAACTGAAATTGGGAAGGGTAGGGGAAAACTCACCCTGGAATCAAGAGAGAATCGAGTTTACCCGTTAATTGGAGAAGGGGAAGTGTCGGAGAAGAAGAATGACATGAAGAAACAACAACTGAAATTGGGAAGGGAAGGGGAAAACTTACCCTGGAATCAAGAGAGAAACGAGTGTACCCGTTAATTGGAGAAAGGGAAGTTTCGGAGAACAAGAATGACATGAAGAAACAACAACTGAAATTGGGATGGGAAGGGGAAAACTTACCCTGGAATCAAGAGAGAAACGAGTGTACCCGTTAATTGGAGAAACGAGGATCCTAACGATCGTCAAAGGTAAAAGGCCAAAAGGGAAGTGCCGGAGAGGAGGAATTCTCAACTACGATTATAATGATTTTCAGGATAAAAAATATAATTAAGTTATTAATTTAGTATCTAACCTCACTGCACAAAGTTTTGTATGCGAGTTAATAAACTTATAAAAGTATTAAGTATTAAATTATTAACATGTTTTTCAAACCATTTCGGTATTTGTATTTTTCAAAGCTTCTGTTCAGACCTATATATCCTCTCTAATTTGGTGCTCATCCACTCAACTTTATATTTGACATCGCGGCATCTGGTTTATTAATAAAAAATCGTAATTTGAGAAGTTTGAATAAAGCCATTTACAGACGTGGTTGCTTACCAACTCATGTTGAAAATCAACTTCATATGGATGATGAACTTTTCTTAAGTGGTATAATACAATCTAAAAGAGAGAGAGAGAAAAAAAAATTAGTACCTAAATGAGATATAGGCATTTTGTTCTATAAATTAATTAAAAAGATATTTAAAATGACTGATAGACTCTGATAATAACAGGCTCAGTAGGTTGAGGCGGTGGGTTTTTAACCAGGAGGCTGTTGGTTCAAATCTAACTCCATCCCCCCCTCTTTAAAATACTGGTCACGATAGATTTAAACAAAGTTGTCATTGATAATTGCAATCAGTCTCAATAGAGACCTGCAAACAATTTATAGCGCTTTCAATAGCGCTCAGACTAATATTACTGTCCTGCTGATTTTAAATGTGCGCTGTTCTACGAAGGTAAGTCTACCTATTTGTACAGCATAGGGTCTGCATTGTTCTGACTCACAGGATTTAATAGCCTGAAAGCTATTGAAAGCGGACTACATTTTTGATCGAACAAAAAAGATCGAGTTTACTACTCTGTCTGTTTCAAGGTAACTTTCTAACACAATGGGTGATTGGGTGCGGACATTCATTACGTTCATGCAATTAGGTGATTAGTTTTTGGGCTAGCCGAGTTCTCATGGTGACCATTTTAACTGAGTGAGATCTACCACTTCACGGTTACTAATGTGTGAAAAATGTGTAAAAAAAACACATAAAAAGGACCTTTTTTTTTTTTTTTTTTTTTTTTTTTTTCATAACCCCCGGCACTACATAGCATTTTGTCAGGGGTTATGGCTACATGAAACGAGTGAAGGGGATATGACAACGCCCGAAGACACAGTCGTATCCCCTTCACTCACGTTAAGCCTTCATTCTGTAATTAATACTAAACAGGAATAAGTATACATGACCTGTCAGAGTCAGTGCGACGATTCCTACAGGGATCGTCGCACCCACTCACTTATAAATAGACTGAACATGGTATAAAATGGTGGAAATGCGGCAATGCCCACAGGCACCGCCGCATCCCCTCACTTACTTGCAACTACTTTGAACACAATATAAAGTGGTGGAATGCGGCAATGCCCACAGGCACCGCCGCAACCCCTCACTTACTTACAACTACTTTGAACACAATATAAAGTGGTGGAATGCGGCAATGCCCACAGGCACCGCCGCATCCCCTCACTTACTTACAACTACTTTGAACACAACATAAAAAGGACCTGGTGGTATGTGCGGTAAGAATGATGAACGGCTGCCCCTTCAGTTGGCGGTAGACGAGCCAGGTCAACCTTGGCATTGACTGCTGAACGTACAAATAGGTTGTAACGGAGTAAGTGCAGAGAGTCTTCGCGGGCACCTCCATACACAGCTACAAAGATTTTGCTTCCAGCAGATGCTATTTTTTCGCAGGTGGCATCAGTCTGTAGGAATATGTTTGCCACGCACATACCGCCAGGTCCAAACATGGTCAGGGGTGGAGAAAGATCCAACCAACTGAGGATGGACCAGGAGTCAACTGATGGGCCCTCTACCCATCACCTGCAACAAGGAACCTGCCCCACAAACCCTCCTAAAATTTCTATCGTGTAAATGTCGAAAAGGCTGCACCAGCATGCGCGGATATAAGGTGGGGCCCCCCCGTTTTTTTAATTGGGCGGTGTTTCTCAAATTTCATTATACCTAATCACGTAAAAGTTTTTAAAAAATCAAATGAATGGTGATCCGCAGTGTCTTTTATCCCATTGAGTGGGGGGCACGGGCCCCTAAATAATTCCCATTCCTGAGACTAAATAGAAATACGTCAATTAAAAATTGTCAAAAATTCTGTCATGCGTGATGGCATTTTTTTTCGGGTCCTACACCGGGGAGATGTGTTGAGGCAACTTTTTTTTTTTTTTTAAAAAAAATGTCCAACATGGGTTCATGTTGGACGATTGTACATACGCAATAGAGACATGGCCGTTTCCTAAACTCGTTATTGAGAGAGTGTATATAGATAAAATGAGAGAGGGAGAGAAACTGCAATCGAAATATCTCAAGGGCAACGTTCAACTAGGTCCTTTCATATTCCCTAGAATGCATGTTGTAGCCATGTGGGGTATTTGTGGTAAGCTCTACAGCTTTTAACAAATTGCGTTTCGTACCTCGATAAACATTGCATTAAAAAGTACTGCCCAGTACTCGAACCCCCGTAAGATTCACAGTTTTCGATATTTCTTCGAAAATCTGAAAAAAAAACGAAAAAAATCGAAAATTTTTGACTATTGCGCAGCGAGCACAGATCTTTCGAAATAGCAAACTTAGTTGCACACTCCTCTCATGTATCCCAGCAACATATTAAAAAATCAGAACTACGCCATTTTTTTCTATCTTAGCCTTTTTTTATGTCTTGTCTTATACGATGACTGGTCTAATACGTTGACACTTACTTTTTCAAGACAATTGAGGTCCAGATTTTTGTTCTGGGTAACTTTGATCGATTGCTTAACTAATAGTGCTACTCCTCCCCCCCCCAAGCCGTTCGATCTTGCCTGAAGGTTTGATAGCCATTTATTTTAAGTGTAAACTCATGATTAATTTCTGTTTCTACCAAGGCAACAATGTCCAAATTTTGTTCCTGACAAATATAGTCTAACTCGCTCATTTTCCCCTTTATTGAGTTACAGTTCCACAATAGTAATTTAAGTGAAGAGCCCAACTAATCAAACATTTGGAAAATGCTCTCTATGACTATGATTATTTTTGAAAAGGTATCATTTGTTTCTTTTAATTTAGAACCAAGAACCTTGCAGAATAACATGACCTTTGGAAGATTGATCAACTTAGGTAGGTCTTTTATGTCTCCAAAGATGCCGCTGGCATCCCCGGTAGACTGATTATGTTGACTTTGTGTTTTTTGTTGGGATTTGTCGACCCCCGACGTTGTAGCCGTCTGCAGCCATGCATTTTGTGATGATGTACTTGATTTGAGTTTTGGGAAATTCAGCAGACTATCCAGGTTGATGGGCTGACTTTGAGGAGGAAGCGCATTATTGCTGATTTTCTTTTTCTTTAGCTCGGCACTTCTTTTGTAATGTTCACAACTCTTTTCGTTGGCCATATGATTTTCACCCCAATTGGCACATGTTATCTTATCCACGGTACAATTTTGAATGATATGCTCACCTGCACATTTGAGGCATTTTTGGTAACGCCTACAGTTTTTGCCAATGTGTCCATAATTCATACAGCGGTAACATTGCGTGACTTCATTTTTCTTCTTATATTTAGACCAGTTTACAATGCAGTAACAGAGGCTTTTTGTCTGTAGTATTTTTTTGGTCTCTGTTTTGCTGTCAAAGATAACTGAGTATGGGGGGGTAAGTGTTGCCCTCTTTACTAATACATTTCACTTTCATCACTTCGAACCCCAGATCGGTTAGTTCTTCTATGATGTCCTTGATGTCAACCGTAATGGGTAGCCCTCTAAGGACCCAACTCGGTTGCATATCGTCTTTAAGGGAGTAGCTGTGGAACTGGTACTTTTCTTCTAGATATGCCATTGCAGCTTGATGATCCTTAGTAGTTTTGAGTCTTAAAATGGTTTTACCCGACCTGGTCTTTTAACTTATTTTTGAGGTCGGTGACCACTTGCTTGTGATTTTCAAACTAATCATTAATGATAATGGGTGGCATGTTAGACTTATTATTTTGTGATTTTACAATCCCCTCGTCTTCCGAGTCGAGGTCGCTTAATGGCTCAAATCGATTTTCTACTGGTATTGAAGACGGATGCGTAATTGGGGATGATGGCTTTTTTCTTTTTCTGATCTGAACCAGACCCGCCGTTGACGGCGAGTCTGTCATACTTACGACTTACGTATGAGGTTCAAATAGATATAAATCAAACAGTACTTCAATATAATTCAAAAACAAAAGATAAAATTTTGAATGAAATAGATAAATGACACTAACACAGTTAGTAACAAGTTAATTGATCTTAGATACTTCACTCTATTGATACCTCATGAGATACGTACACTGTGAAGGTCGCATTAGAATTGAAAAACGAAACAAATTTGAAAATCAATTATTAATGATTACATTTCATAAAACTAATGAATGCTGTATTACAGGCGAAATGCATTTGGGCATTCGAGACTGGGGTTTTATCCCCCATTTGCTGGAGACTTACAAACCAGTTACCCATATTGACCTCACCCAGCCTGGGTTGCGCCAGGAATAGTCAACATCACGAGGTGCGAACTCGCGTGGTCAACCATCAAGTAAAAACTCGCTGGACGTTGCTTAACTTCAATGATCTAACGGAAACTGGTGTACTTAATGTGCCGTTGACGCTGGTTCTATACAATTATCACTTATTACATTACAGGAATGTCTATGTTTTCCAAGATAACTCTAAGGCATTGTTGGATTTTTATGAAAATTGATATGAACATATTATAATTATGTTCATAAACTTTGATTAGTTTATGGTCCCTATTAGAATAGATAATTATAATGTTGTGAGAGATCCAGAACTTTTGTACTTAATTTCGAAAACGGGGTGTTCTTTTTTAGTTTTTGTACATACAAAAATTCTGCCTCTCCAATATCACTCCAATTTTGATGAAATTTAAAACAAACAATCTTTGCAACATATCATCGACAAATTTTGGGTCCTGTGGGGCTATCTTCAATTGCGGCCTCTTAGGGCACCAAACTTCAAATTCGGCACACTTTTCTTAAATTGGCAATATCACTTCAATTTGATTATTTTAATAATAATAGCCGATGACGGTATTATAATTGCATTTTATTATAATTGCAACTTAAAATATTAAAAATGAGGGAAAAAAATTTGGTATCTTGGGGTTATCTTCTTCTAGGTGCCATTTAGGGCACCAAACTACAAATTCGGGTCACATCTCTTGGAGTGGCAATATCACTCCAATTTTGATGAAATTTAAAACAGTCACTCTTTGTTAACATATTATCCACAAATTTTGGATTTCATGAAGCCGTGGTCCTTTAGGGCAACAAACATAAAATTCGGGCCACTTATCTAAAAGTGGCAATATCACTCCAAAATTAAAAAAATAAACACTCTGTGAAACAGACAAATTTTGGGTCTCTTAAAGCTGTCTTCACTGGCGGGACTTAAAATATTTTCACTAGAGACCTGTGACAACAGCCAAATCTAATTGAAATAATATTTTCTCTAGGGAGCTGTGAAAACAACTGAAGGTTGTCAAAGGTAATTCAAATATTTTTACACTCCTTATCCTATTAAAAGGAAATTGGGCTGAAACTTTCGATGTTGAGTTTTCAATGCCAAAACTCAACATCTTTGGGTCCCCAGAGCCCAAATGTAGAGTTTCAGCCATTGGTCCGTGTGTGTGTGTGTGTGTGTGTTTCTGTCTGTCCGTCTGTAAACAAGATATCTCAAGAATGATAACTGCTAGAGAGTTGAAATTTATATGTACGTCAAGTTTATTCCCTGGACGAACCACGGAGCTTATGGTTGTAATCGAAGTTACTGTTGGCGGTTTTTATTGATCCCGCCTGAAAAGAGAACCTTAAGAGCTAGAGCTTCAAATAGCTTAGTGCCTATTTATATTACTTTTATGCATTGATTGCGCGTAGACAACTTTGGTCGCAGCATGATTTACCGTTAGCGGGTTTTATCGGTTTTCGTCCGCTTTTTGGCCATTCCTGCCTAAAATAAGAACAGTAAGTTCTAGAGCTTACTGTTCTCATTTTAGGTGCCTATTTATATCAATTTTCTGTATGAAATGCAAAATGACACATTTCGTTTAAGTTGAATCTACTCCTGGCACTTTTAGCGGTTCTCGCTCGCTTTTTGGTAGATCCTGCATAAAAAGAGGACAGTAAGTTCTAGGGCTTAAATTTGGTGCCCATATATATCGAATCTACTTTCGGCGTTTTTTTTTCAGTTTTTGGCGGCAAATATAATTCATATCATAATTTTTCTAGAGAGCTGTTACAACAGCCGAAGGCTGCCACTGCTTACTGATACAATATTTTCATCAAATACCTGCGACATGAGCCGGAGGCTGCCGAATTCCTAGAACAAAGTAAGATAAAGATTAGTACGGTTTTCCGTACCATATAATATTGCTCGTCGGTTTGCAAAATTCATCGGCACAAGCTTAACAGGTAGCAGATAGGTTCATCCTTCCGCCCATTACCCATTACAACAAAACATTTGGTTCCAAATCAATCTATTTAAATTTGGAATTGTTTTTTGCATTTTTGAAATATCGAAAAGCAAAATATTTTTGTTCCTCCCAACTGCTTTGGATATCAAATTTCAGTGTATCAATATCCAAATCGTGTTACATGCCCAAATGAACAACTCTATTATCTTTTCTTATTTTTGAGAGAATATAAACCTAAAACCTATAAACCTACTGACTGACTTTATTTTTGCGGGTGTTGTTTGTTTGTTTTGTGCATGTGTTCTATTGTTAACAAATATAAAATCGTTTTTTGTTATGTTGGACGCATTTGCCGCAAAAGTACAATCAAAACCTTTTATCTCAATATTTATGTTATTTTAAAATTTGCTGTTTTATAAATTTTAATAAAATTCTAATTCTGAGGTAAGGTACCCATGGATTTATAAACAAAGTATGCATCATTAATCTACAAAAGTTAGTCATAATTTTGAGTAATGCGAAATTTATAAGGAAGCTATGATTTACATGGTTTATTTTGGAAACAAAAATATAGGCAAAAACATGGAATTTGGGTCCACAAAAAATATTCTTTAAAGAAAAAAATAGTGCATATATATGTAATAAATGTGGCGCTCTCGAAGCTGAGTGAAAATTACACTTGACAATGAACAATGGCGTATTTAAGTCGAAAATTCGAAAAACAAAGTTCAATTTTTTTGCTCGAGTTAGTCGTGATCGGGAATAATGTTCATCCGGGTAAAATAAAATCAATCAACATAAATTTATTATTTTGCCCTTTCATTGAGACTTTGGCCGAAAGGTGTTTGGTATTAACATAAATTATTCTGCATTTTCATTGAGACTTTGGCCGAAAGGTGTTTGGTGTCAACATAAATTATTCTACCCTTTCATTGAGACTTTGGCCGAAAGGTGTTTGGTGTTAACATAAATAATTCTGCCCTTTCATTGAGATTTTGGCCGAAAGGTCTTTGGTGTTAACATAAATAATTCTGCCCTTTCATTGAGACTTTGGCCGAAAGGTGTTTGGTGTTAACATAAATTATTCTGCCCTTTCATTGAGACTTTGGCCGAAAATTGTTTGGTGTTAACATAAATTAGTCTGACCTTTCATTGAGACTTTAGACGAAAGTTGTTTGGTGTTGACATAAATTATTCTGCCCTTTCATTGAAACTTTGGATGAAAGTTGTTTGATATTTCACAATGACTACAAACATCCTAAATAATTTATCTAAAATAAATTATTCTACCCTTCCATTGAGACTTTGGACAAAATTTTCAGTAGTTTAGGTCGCATTTTACCTATTAGTATCAATAATACTAGATTAGTATTCAATACAACACTGTAATATGGAGTAATATCATTATATTTGTAATATTGCAATGATTGTCATGGCTTTAGGGGCCCATTTGTATGATGAAAATTAAAATCTTTAGCAGTGGACATTACGACTTATCTATAGATACTGTCTTATACATCTGGCTACATGATGTCACTATTGAATGGATGATGAATTCAATCTTCTTCATGCCACCAAAGTTCATGAAAAGTCAGTGATTTTTAAAGAGAAAAATTTATCTGCATGTCTGTCCTCTCTTAAAACCGCCTTCAATCTTAAATTCAACACTTTTTAGCGATCTGTGCTAGTGACAAGGTGCTTTCTATCATTTAAAGTTTAAAGCAACCAACTAAAAAAAATCTGGTGGACACCCAGTAAAACCAAAAGACGGTATCAGTAATTCATTCATTCATATTCTTTCGGCATTTTGTCAACCTTTAATTTTATAATAATATGGTGATCTTAAGAAATTTCGGAGTCCTGTCAAAGACATCAATTAAAGGTTATACCCTACTTTCTTATCTTCTAAACATTTTGTAATACAGGATCCAATAAATCTTTACTTCAAATACTGATTTCAAAATAGGTACTGTTCTACTTAAATGGTATTTAAGTAGATTTTGAACTATATTAGATTTAAAATAATTTTAAACTCAGTAGCTCAGTTGGTTGAGGCGGTGGATTCGTAACCAGGAGGCTGTTGGTTCGAATCCAACTCCATCCCCCCTCTTCGACACAAGCTTGGGCATGGAATCTTTAGAAGACGGCGCCTATTAGAAAAATGTATATATTTTTGTATATAAATATATACATTTTTGTATATAAAAGGAAACTTCAAGGTTTGTAGCACCGAATACAACCCTGCAATATGACTGAGTTTTTTGTGGTAACGGTACTGGTGTAACTAAATTCTAGTTTATGGTATGGTTCTGGTTTGGGGAGTGGTAATGCATATCAATATCGTTGGAGGCTAATAGCCTCCGAGAAGAAAATCTGATTTCTGAGATTAGGTAATAGCGGACAAAGAGTTATACAGGTACCTGTATTTTTGTTTCTAAAAATCTCTCTTCAAAAATTTCAATTCTCTCTAAGATGACATCAAAGACAAACAGAAACGTGATTTTTGTATACCCAGTATTATAAAGATAGGTACTTATTAGATAATAGAAAGCAATGCATATTGATGACAATATTTATTGAAGTAGGTACATATTGTAAACAAATTGAATAACCAAATCTTCTTTCAGAGATTACATCACAGTTGAAGATTATCGACCTAGTTTGCAAAGATTAGGCACTTGGATAGTGCGAATGAATGGACATAGGATCTCTTTTGTCCACTGTCCCTGTCCACTGAGGTTTACCGCAATGAAAACGAAGATGAATAATCCTCTGCTTAGTAACACTCTCAAAGCCTTTTAATATATGAATCAAAAAAGAAATTCATGAAAATGAAGAATGTTGTGATAAACTTATTCTGTTTTAAGTATTTCGGGGCCCTGGCATTTTTTCAATTGTAGTGAACTCCAAAAAGAGAAAAAAACCTTATTTCTGGTTTATTTTAATCAAAATTAATCTTTGGAAACGAAGTACTTGGATGGGTGACCGCTTGGGAACATCACGTATCGTTGGCTCTTTTTTCCGGCCCAACCCAGGCTGGGTGAGGTCAATGTGGGTAGCTGGTTTGCAAGTTTCCAGCGAATGGAGGGTAAAACCCCCGTCTTGAATGACACCAATAAATGTTAAAGAGACGTTAAGCCAAATAAAAAAAAAAAAGACAGTGGAATCCAAAAATGATTGGCTTCACGCGGTTAACTCTTCAAATTCGAGTACTTATGTTTAAGATGTTCCATACAACATTATACGAAAACTGCTCTGGCAACATATGGCTAAGCAGGGGGTAATTTTTAAGTAGCGTGCCATTTTTCAAAATTTCCAATTACTGGCGTGCCTCCATGACTTCATGACTATCATTCAGGAAAAATCGAATGTTTAACTGGAAGCTGGTTACTGCCAAAAATTAAGCTACTTAGAAACTTTTTTTTGCTACTTAGAAATTTTTTTTTGCTACATAGAAACCTTTTTTTGCTACTTACAAACTTTTTTTGCTACTTAGAAACTTTTTTTGCTACATAGAAACTTTTTTTTGCTACTTAGAAACTTTTTTTACAACTTTTTGGCAATCAAGACGATATATGATTTAACGTAGAGACTTGAAATTCGGCACACAGATTCCTTTCAATATGTAGGTATGTAATAAGAACGGCAAATGTTCAAGTGGAAGCAACCGCCAAAAATTACGCTTTTTAGAGTTTTCTTTTGCAATTTTTTCTGGGCAAACTAAAGGAGATATCGATAAATGACCGAGATTAGACCGTTAGACCCCCCCAAAATAGTATATAAGGACCCCATAAAAATATTTAAATAGAAATTTCCGGTTTCTGACCGATTTATGGCTGTTTTACACAATCAAAGAATAGAAATTTGGGTAGTATAACTTCGGGATGGGAGAGAAAGCTGAAATGTGATAGAAAGTTGTTCCGCAGAAGAAGAAAAAAATAGTAATATCCTTGCGTAGAATATTGATATTTCTAAATGGATCCGTGCCCAACCTGAGGGTCGGTTCCACCAAAAATCCATATTTGAGAATACCACTGCGTGATCAGCGGGAAAACTGAACTTCGATGCAAAGGTTCTCCGCAGAACAAAAAGTAATATCATTCAGTAAATATTGATTTTTCCAAATAAGAGTGGTATCTATCCCTAGAGTGGAAGTGCATCGGTGATGTATTGTCAAACCCAGCTTTTTTGACCCCCCGCGAATTATAAAATGTGTCGTAAGAAATCGTATCCGGGGGCTTTCAGTCACTAAGAAATTACCCAAATTTCAAAATTGGGCCAAAATTTTCATCATAAGTTGTAATAGGACCAAATACCAAAATGATCCTCAGAGTTCCCCAAACAAAAAACCATATCGTAAGAAGCGCATTCTGGGGGCTTTCGACTACTAGGAAACCTTTTTTTGAAAAAAGTTCCAAAATTTACCTTGTAAGGTACACGAATATTACGAATAAACTAAATGTCAAAATGAGTCTTCTAAGCCCCAGGTAACATTTCTTACGACACATTTTTGAATTCGTGGGGTCAGTGCACATATTCTGGGGTTTGATTATTTTGTGAGGTAAATTTTATTAAAATTGACCTCTCGTTAGGCCTTTCATTTTTTTTAAATCAAAAAGTTTCTTAACATTCGAAAGTCCCCAGAATCCGCTTTTTACAAGACATTTGTTGTTGTTTTATGTACCTTGTGAGGTAAATTTTGGCCCAATTTTGAAATTAGGACACCTTCTTATAATTAATAATTATACTTTTCAGTGTACTTTTTACATGGGAAACTAAAAATTTTCTCGTGGCACGCGTGCCGCGGGTAGCCCAGCCCTGGGTTAAGGTATTCTCACACGGCGTGACGTAAAGGAACCAATTGTATTTAACAATAAAAATCGATATTTTTGATTGGGTAATCTTTTTAATGATATGATGAATTGGTTTAATGAAGGTTTCCGAAAACGTAAGTTCTTTCAATATAATTATGGCTTACTAACTTTCATAATAAAAATAGATCATACATGAGATTGTAAGATGTTAGTTGAGGGTGATGACATTCTCACGGGCCGAGTCCATGTGGGCTGATGGTGTATAATAATATAGAAAGCAACTCTGCAATATAATTATGCTAATGACGTAATTATATTGCAGTGATTAGATGTTTGATGCCAGTTGTTTAGAGCTGCAATCAACAACTAGTTTAGAGCTCGAAAATGATGATGCCACAATTTTTTTGTTTGTTTGGTTTAACGTCTCTTTAATATCAATTGGCCTTTCGAGACAAAGATTTTGCATATATTCCCTGGAAATTTAAAAACCACCTACTCAAATTGACCTCACCCAGTCTGGGTTGAGCCGGTAATAGACATAAGCACGAGTGCACAAACCTACGTGGTCACCCACTTAGTAAAACCTTGCCGGACGTTGCTTACCTTCAAAGATTGATTGATAATTAAGTACCTTAATTAATATTAATTTATTAATGGCCTATAATATTATGACAAATCATGATTGCATTTGCAAATCAATATCAACATGAAAACTAAATCCTAGGGAGTGGGGGGTAGAATTTAATAAAATTTCAAAAGAGGGTTTATTTTGTACCATTTTTTTCGACCAATCAGGCGTCGTGTTTCTATATTTGTTTAATGAACCAGTTAATTTATTCCGCCTCTTTTTATGTTTAGATATTTACCTCTGTTATCGGCTCTTTGGATCTTTTCATTGTGGCTTTCGTATCTTTTATCTACTTCATAAATGTTTTTGTTATTATTTACTTACTGCGAATTGTTGTCATTTTACGAAAATATTTATGTTTTGAGAGAGATTCACAACGTTCGAATTTTTCAGTTTAGTCGTTAAAATCATTTCAAATGTGTATTTAAAAAAAAGCAGATCGTTAATAAATCGTACACAGAATATTTTTTTGTTTTTACCTATCTATACCTCCATTAATATTTTTGTAATATTTGCTTCAGATTTAAATGGATGATTTTAAAGTTTTACTAATTCTACCGTTTAGCGAACACTTTTATTTGCAATCGTGGTGAAAGCAATTTACTTTAGGTATATAGGTATATTTAAATATAATCTTTACAATATTCAATATTATTGAATGCAAAACATGTTCGTGTGTTTTTCAAATTAATAGACTCAAAATAAATTGCTATCTTTTTATTGTTTTATTTTTTTGTTGAAAATGGATACTTTCTATTTAAGTATGTACCTAAACCTTAAACATTTTGAACTCGTTCAATCTCATCGGCAATTATATTCACAGTTTAATTTAATAACCAAAGATAGTTCAAATAACATCGAGGAACATCACAGAACTCAATTTGGTGATGACTTGATCAAAATCCATGATACCTTTAATAGATTACATCCCAAGACTGAATCAATTGATTTGAATGAGCAAAATGATTCCTATACTAGTCAAAGTAGTCATGAACTGAACAGTTCTTTTGAAGAAATATCACAAAATTCTAATTCAGATGTTTTCAAAAATAATTCTAGAAGAAAAACTAATGAACTTTTTTATTTAAAAAATAGAAATAAATCAGTTGGACAACCTGTTAATCAGAAACATACTGATTTCAGTATTGAAAGAATTCTGGGTCGTGATGATGTCTGCAAAACAAGTAACGGTGATAATGTCGATAGTAATGACTTCAACGAATTTGATTGGTTGAAATGTACAAGATATAGACCTCCAAAGTTACAGAGTAAGTAAATATTTTGATTGATTGATTGGACCAAGTAGTGAAGTTAATGAAGTAGTACTACTAGAGCAAAAGAATTATCAAGCGTAACTTATGTTCTGACAGAAAAAAAACGCTCCAAAACTCTTCAAAATGTATTGAAATATTTCATTGTGACTATATCAAAAGAGCCTTCATCGTATTTGGTGAAGGCCCAAATTCCCAAATAGAAGTTATGTTGAAATTGAAAGTAAATTCTGTTTATTGAAAGATTCAACATTTTGAATCTGAAAAAATCATTCTCTTTGAAAGATTGTACCCGGGAATTACTTATTGCTCCAGTCCTGTATACCTTTTGTTTTTTTTATGTTTGAATGTTTATTATTGTACTAATATCTATCTGTAATGTCCACTTATTCTGTTGTAGGACTCAGAAAGCGAGATGCTCCTAAGAAAAGAACACTCGGTTGTAATCCTAGAATACCATTTTCTGAGACAACTTTAAAATTGATGGAAACAAAATACCAGGAAAATCCGTACATAACAGGAGAAAATTTAAAACATTTTGCAAAAACTATAAATGTATCTAAAGAAAGGGTAAGTCTGGATAAAGTATTATTGGAAAAGTCGGGGGAAAAATATTAAAAATCTATTTTTTTCCCTTTCTTATCCCGGTGAGAAGATATGTAGTGCAGTGCCTAACCAATGAGGAAGAGAATATTCGACGATCTTTGAGAGTAGATAGACACGTGTGACTAGAAGTTGTCTCGTAAGTTTTCTTTACTGAAACTTCCTTTTGTTATTTAAATTTGAAAGAAAACAAATATCGAAGGATTTTCTGGAAATTAAAAGATAATCGCATATTTATCTACTTTTGTCTTAATGAGGTTATCTGATAATTTCTTAATTTTGTTCATATTGTTGTTCGGATCATTTAAAACTACAAATTTTCAATAACAGTCGTAAATTTGTATATTATTAACATTTCACCAGAAAATAGTTTAACTTGTTTTAAAAAATTAAAACAAAACACTTACCAAAAACACTATTTATGATGAAACTAGTTTCGAATATTGAATGTTGAAATCTGATATTGAATCAAATGATTCGAAGCTAGTTTCATCAAAAATAATTATAAATAGTGTTTTTGGTAAGTGTTTTGTTTTAAGTTATTCTAAAAAGTTAATATCTTTTAACACTTATAATTAACATGATTATCAAAGATTTAAAGAAATTAGTTTCCCTTGCAAACTTTATTAAAAACAAGTGAGTGACTTTCTCTTTTATATTTATACAGATTAAACGAATTTTAAAAATTTATGGATATTATCATATATTTTAAAACTTTATTTTTTCATTATGTACCTATTTTGTGTTTTTGAAGAAAATCGTCACATTTGTAATGATTTAATCCATGAGTGCAACAAGCTCCTTTAAAAATACCAAAATTGTGGAATTTTTTATGTTATTTCTAGAAATCATCACAGAGATGATCGGTATTCATGGAAGATTATTAGTAAAAACAACATTTCCATAGTTTACAGTTTCATAAGTTATTGATTTTTGATTGTTTGGAAATATAATTAAAATATCGGAAAAGCAATTAAATAAATCTATCGGACCACCCTGATTTTCAAGTCAATTTCATCACTTGGTGCACAAAATATAAAGAATCAATATTGAACAAATATACAAAGAAGTCAATAATTTTTTTTTTGATTGTTTTAAATTATAAACCTTCATCTGGAATGGTTTCACAAATTTTAAATGAAATATGCAATCAAGTGAAAAAAATATTTGAAATCTCTTCTAAAGATAGGTACCAACAACCCCAAGATAAAAGTAGGTACACATAGGTATCTTTTGTGTTCGTTAGTGATAATAAAGTTAGAAAAAACAGGTCCCTTACGCTATTTAGTGATGTTCTTAGTGTTGCTGATATGTGCCGCATCAGTTAACTCTTTCTGATACATTCCTTTGTTCCCTTTTATTACAATGTTACCAAATCTTTTCTTTGGAATTGTTCCATTTTTGAGTACTTTCGGTCTCGTGTTTCGTTTCTTTCAAATGTTTGTTTTACACTTCATAGGTTTGTTTCATATGTTTAGCGTATATGTATAAAGCACGCTCTTTTCGATTTCCTTGGCATTGCAATACTAGCGTTTTGCTTGATTTCTTTTTCTGTTACTTTTACCAACCAAATCAAACAAATCCAATTTTGCAGTGGGGGATCAAAAAGAATTTAAAGAACTATTGTGTAATTTGTTTCAATCCATTTATGACTTACTAACCTCCTTAGTAAAAAATGGACATACTTGAGATTGTAAGATGTTATTAGGCTGTGCATAAAATGTCCGAAAATAACAAAATTTAAGCTATCGGACAGTGACTGTACGATTTTGGTGAATATTATTTGAAATTTGGCTATTTGATACCGTTTGACTTGTGGTATTGTAACAGACAACCTCTACCACAAATTTCTGATTTATATTTTAAGAAGATATATTTTCACTAATTGTTTTAGTTTTAGCTTTTTCTTAGGTTATACTTATATTGTTTTCATGAGTATACCCCAAAACTAAAGTCATATATTTATTTTCAACACAAATTTCATTTTCTCTTTCAGATTGTAGTGTGGTTTCAAAATAGACGTGCACGTCAAAGGAGAGAAGATGAAGGTTATCGATCGAGAAAACTGGACTGAAATCCATTTTGAAAAAATAACATAATTTACTATGTGCTGAACGAGTATGTCCCAGATAACGCACACTGGTCCTCTTGAGTCTAGACTTCAAAGATGCCTGACAAAATCATCATATGTATTAAACGTATACCAATCTCATTAAACGCTGACTTCGGAGATGCCTAAAAGATATTTTGAGGAAATGGCGGAAAAGTTTTGCTCCAGTCTTGAAAAAAGGAAGGCGAAAATACTATAAATGCGAGAGCGGAGATATTTTGGCTTTGAATACTCTTTTGGATTAAATGCTGATGATATTCGTGCATGATCATCCTGGTGCGTAGAAATGTCCGCCTTGAAGATGGTAACACTCTTCTAATGCATATTGTCAATACTTTCGGGTAGCTTAATGTATGCAAATAAAAATAAAAATGAGCAATTATCATTTTTTGGATTTGTATATAGTTTAATAAGATGCTAAATATACCGTATATGTACAATAATATATTGTAAATAAAACGAAAGATGAAACAAGAGTCATTTGAGTTTTTATTTACTTCAAAAAGAAATAAAATATAGGACTGCCCCCCCCCCCCCCNCCCCCCCCCCCCCCCCCCCGGATGATTCTACAAAGCTACAAACATTTTTAAAGCAGCGTCTCATAGTAGGTACCGGCAAGGCAAAAAATTAGGCCAATTTCAGATAACTGCGCGCAGTGCACATATCTCATTATTCATTATTTTTCTATTTTTAAGAAAGTTCTTAAAAATAGAAATGTAGTTACATTTATATGGACAATTATTTTCCAGAAAAAATATGATATGAAATGAAATTAAGATATTTTGTTGTTCAAATAGGGTAGATCTTAGAATATGAGATACAGGTAACTTATGGGTCATATTTTTACTTTCTTTTTCCTATAAAAAGAAAGTATTGTTAATCTTTTGCTGAGGCCATTTGACATTTGATTTTTTTAATTATCTTTGAAGATAAGAATATTTTTCGTTAAATTAATGAAAATGTTCAAATAAATATTACCAAGCATACATCATTTTCTACCTATTATGATTGTTTACCATTATTTTATATACATTTATTACTTTCTAGTCATATAATTACTATTGATCTACGAAATTAGGTACCTAAACCTAATGATATTTGATTTTTTTTTTTAATTTATCATATTCCTGAAACCATGAAAAACAGGTAGGAAAGTGTAGAATCACCCTGAGGTCTTTTCAGGGGACCCGGAAATGCTTATTAAAAAAAAATTCGTCAGAAATACACAAACTTGTGCTATCTTTTTTAACTCTCTTTATGACAACCACTCAATTACATGATTCCAACAATTGAATTGCATGATTTTATTATACAGGGTGCGGCAGAGGAATGGGGTGTTTTTGAAACGGACTGTACTCATGCGGTATGCAAGCGACAGAGTGAAAGCTGCACGCATTCTACTAGTAGGTTAACCCCATTTTATATTTTTATTCTATCAGTTCTCATCATGGAGCAGTGAACCCTCCGTCACCGCGTTTTTGCGTACGACAGTTTCGTAAGGAATAACGAGTCCATCATTGCCGTTCAGCGTGAGTTTCGAAGCGAATTCAATATTGCCCGAAACGATAGTGTACCTAAATGTGACACAATTCTTCATTGGGTTAACAACTTTCCAACAGGTGGCAGTTCAATGAAAAATCTAGGTGTTCAACGAACTGTCGAACTGCCGCAAATGTTGAGCGTCGTCCCTTATTCCCCAACCACGTCATTTCTTCGGTAATGTTTTATAGCCTCCTCGGTTCCCTGACCTATCCACATGTGATTTTTTTTCTATGGGGCTACCTTAAGTCGCATGTTTATGAGAGTAAACCACGCACATTGCAAGAACTGAAGGCGTCAATCGAACATCAAATCAACCTCATCAATGGAGACCTACTGGAAAGAGTAGGCGGCAATTTCCAGGAGCAGTTTCAGAACTGCGTCTGCGTTAACGAAAACGGGCGCCACATGCCTGATGTAATTTTCCGTACCTATAATATTCTCAAATGGTAAATCCTTACAAACGTCCTGATATCGATAAAACTTTTTTTTAAACAGAATTTACGAAGTTATGATTTTTTCAAAGACATCCTATTTTTTTGCCGCACCCTGTATGTGTTTATAATATGGGCTCGCCACTTTACATCCCGGCTCCCGGGCCTGAATTTCCTTTGAACAGCTCTACTGAAACCGTCTCATTAAATATGAGCAGCAAGAATAATGAGAGTATTGCAGATATAGTAAAACATTAATCGTAAAGTTTGTTTGTTATAACAAATGGTCCTTAAATCTAAAAAGTGCAAGCTAAGTAACAGATTTAATTATTGAAAGCTTAAGTAATTAATATTTTTTTGATAAGAATTAAACAACAGAATATTTACAAGAAAACAAATGAATTTACATAAATGTTAACTATTTCAGAGGATACATAACATAATAACACGAACATAATAAGAAATTTATTAAATTACTAATGATAAAATTATTTATTTAACCATACAGGGTGTACCAGAAAAAAGAGCACTCCTTAAAATTAATGCAAATCCTTAAATCTTTAAAGTTTCAAATTGTGATTTTTCAAAAATATTTTGAATTTTGAAGGAAAGGTATTCCTATTTTAATTATAGTCATTCGACTTTTTTATTTGAGAGAGTTGAAATTCAGCATAATTGTTTTTTCCAAAAAAATAATTATGTTTTCTAGAAAGAAACAGATATAAAATTGACAAAAAGTGTGGATAAAATAATCGTTTTGAAAAGGTTGCAGAACATCGTATTATGGGGAAGAGGTCCATTCTTTGGAAAGCGGACATTTTTTGCAAAGGAAAACGTTTTTTTCTTCCACCCTGAATGAGATCTATATTTAAATGAGTTGGTGATAGCGAATTGAAAATATTATTTATATAAAAAGATATCATGTTTGAATTTATCCGAACCCACGTTGAATACACCAATTCCCGTCAGACCACTGAAACTGCGTCGGGCATGTACCTACACATCTGGGGTTCGTTTAGATCCGCCACTTATTGTTCGCATTTTTGAGGAATACTGAGAATGCCGTGCAGACTGCAGACTACGATAGGGAGACTTTAGGAAACCTGTGAGTCCGATTGGTTATTTTCTTTTTTCTCTTTCAACGTATTTTTTTCATAAATATTTGTGTCCTTTATTCTTAAAAATTATAAGATTAAAAAATAAATGTACACTTAAGTAAAACTGACTGATATATTAAACTTAAAAAAGAATCGTAGTAATTATAACATTAGATAACCTAAAAAATATGCCTTCCATATATTTATTTATTATAGAAAATAATTTTACTATTAAATATATTAATTAATTTTTTAAATTAAAACTTTTAATTCTTTTAGCAACCAAATCATGATATGTTAGGGAAATTAATTAAAAAATATTTTTTTAAAGCTTTAGAATAATTATTATCGAACAAGAAAAAATACTAACAAAAAAATCTTGCACCGATAGCTACCTGATGTTTAGGTTAGGCTTTTACATGGAATACGCTAAAATTATAACATTCTCCGAATCCTACACTGATGCATGTACGAGTACATTTACACGTAAATAGTAGATACTTATACCAGTGTCGGATTAAGTAGATGTCAGAAATGTCAGGAGTCCATGACTTCTAAATAATAGATACTTATACCAGTGACGGATTAACTAGATGTCAGATATGTCAGGAGTCCCTGACTTCTAACTCAAATTTAGAAGTCTGGAAATTTCTTCGGGCCGAGAAACCTTAAATTTTATAATATCCTTTAAAACTTTATAGGGTCCCTCACTTTTGAATCTGCAATTTTTTCACACAAAGTTTTGTACTTATCTTGTATACCTATAAATATACGTAATTGTACTATCCAAAGGTGCACTAATTGAAAGTAAGCATTCGGTTAAATTATAACTCTATAAGCCTTATCAGTCAAAACAATATGTCAATTTTATCAAATTTACAATAAATTGCTACTATCTCCGGTTAATACTGCGTGCATCAATTGAAACCTATCTATATTTATGGGTCATTATGGTAATTAACAAAATAGGTACAAACTCAATAATAAACAGATAGTTAAACACATCTAAAATAACACAAAAAGCTCAAATAAAAACACAAAGAGAAAATTCTATCTTACAAAAATGGCTCCCCCAGTTAGAGACGAAGAAAAATGTTTTTTTTATATTATGCATTTAGTGCCTTTTGTTCCTTACTCGTAAAATATTAGGCAGCTTCAAATGCTACACCGGATTTGAATTGGCCGCCATTTTTATATATTATTGTTGCATCATTGATATATTAATTTTTGTTGTATAGCCATGGAAAAGTAGGATCTGGATCCGGGGAGGAGTAAATTGGCTCACTTTTAATATTTTTAACCCAATTAGAAAGATTAGGAAACGCTTTTACGACCATGCTTCTGTTGCGTATCCATGACGGCCAATAAAAAAGCGAGTTTAAAAAAAATCAAAAGGGAGCCAATTTACTTCTCCCCTTGAAAAATACGGTAAGGAATAGCGAAAATTAACTCCATTACAAACTGCCCAACTTGAGTATACTCGTGCGGTGTTGAATTTTTGTTCCAACAGATTTTGACGTTTATTCCGGTAAACTGATTGTACGTGTCGTACTCCCATCCAGATCGGAGTGGCTAAACATTCATCATTCTGGGAATGAGGTCTCACAATCACAACTCTCCGTTCCCTACTGTACATTTCCGTTGCGATACAACACAAATACTTACTAAGAACAACATAAACCCGTATTAAAAAAAAAACTCATTGATAACAGATAATTACAAGAGCAATATGTAAAAATGGAGGCCTTATTAAATTCGGCGTGATTTTTGAAGCACTATAGGTAGATATAAATATATATTAGTAAAACCATTAGCATTAGAATAAGGCAAGGAATGGCTGAATCACTGGGCTGAAAGCCGGTGTATACACAGGTAGGTTACTTACTATTTACCATTACCACTTTGTGTATAATAATACTTTTTACTTTCATCTCCACATAGGAGGAAATGGCATTACCACGAGATATATTGCCTACAGAAATGACATCTTTGGATTGAGAATATCTTTTGGTTTGCTTCATTTGATTTTATAATTAAAATTACCAGTCATAAGCGTAAGCTGTATTAATGGGCTGAATGTTGGAGAGTTTCATAGGAATTTTCGGGACTTTATTTTCTTCGTCATATTTTGAGAAGACTTCATTGTACAACTGAAATACAAACATAGAAATAATTCAATATGAAATTTTTATGATAAACTATAATGCAGATTCTTCGCGAAGCGCCAAAATATCTCATGAACGGCAGAAGATAAAAAAATAACAGATACTTTTAATGCATACAGATATTCTATTGGCAGGGACGTAACTAGGGGAGGGCAAACGGGGCGCCTGCCCCAGGCGCGAAGTTTTTGTACGCTAAAACAGGCTTAGCCCGTTTTTAGAGCGGGTGCCGAAATGGGCAGTTGCCCCGGGTGCTGACTAGCCTAGTTACGTACCTGCCTATTGGGATATAAAATATACTAAGCAAGCTCGGCCTACTTTGCTTTTCGTCATAGAGACAGCTCCTGTGTAGCTGTCATGCAAACAATCATTTGCAATAGTTTGGTACCGATAGTAAGATCAGAATCTCTCTACATTATGATAGGTAATTGATCAATAAATCGACATAAAAACTATTCTATGACCTTCTCCGTTATGGTCACAATCATGTATAAAAGGTTTGGTACTGATTGATAAGGTAGTTTTTTCAGTTAGCGTGTACAAGAAAAACATGCTTTGTCCTTATAAAATATAATATATTTTTAGGGGATGTAGGTACATTCTACACATGTCCCTCCTTTTGTGATCGACAAGAGACAAGGGACAACTTTTAAAGAAATATAAAGCCTCCTTTTGGATTACTTAACCTCTAAATCTTATTTGGTCATAAGGCACGGGCACTTTGTATTTCTAATAAAGTCGTCTTGCATGCAGAAATGGCTAAATTTTTATCTTGCATTCGGTGAAAGATAAAAAATTTTTATATATAATTTGCAGAGGAATAATGAAAGGATTAGTTGCGTTGGTAAATTACCGTTTACACTACTTACAGGTTACGCCCTGGTATCTGTTATTAAGTTACAAGAAGTTTCCAAGTATTACAATTTACTTGGCGGTTTGTTCTTGCATTTTGGTCAGCAAGTATTTGAGTGGACTTGTATACTCACCTGGAACTTTTTCCTAATATTTTCTTCATCGTTAGGATCAAAAAAATTGAAATTATAGTTGAATGTCGGTCCAACATCCTGCTTGAATGGGTTGGTATTGTAACCACCTCCTATAACAGGACAAAAAAGAATGTTTCAATGGTTTATATGTATCAGAGAGAAAACCTAAAATAAGTAAAAATCAAATGTGTTAAATGGAGATGTTGTAAACACGAAAGTTGTAAAAACTGTTCACAGTTACCATTATTAACTATTTACTAGCTCATACCCGCAACTTCCTATTTCTGTA
Organism: Pachypsylla venusta; assembly: GCA_012654025.1. Taxonomy (NCBI): domain Eukaryota; kingdom Metazoa; phylum Arthropoda; class Insecta; order Hemiptera; family Aphalaridae; genus Pachypsylla; species Pachypsylla venusta. Next base: position 19,792,856 of record CM022878.1, on the reverse strand, counting down.
GAATTCCTTTCATTATGTTCGGAAAATCTGCAAAAGCTGGTATGCGAACCAAGATACAGTGGATTTTTTTCCTGGTGTTTTTGGGATATGGTTTTACGGCGTCCACTCCTGGTCATTTGTTGTTATCTGTTACCATTTGGGTTGTGTAATTGGACCTTTTAAAAGTGTCGTTTTTGGTCATAACTGGCTTCCAGTAAACTGTTTTATTTCTACTTATGAAGAGTAAACTGTTTTATGTTTCTAGGTTTGGGTATCGTAAAGTTACGTTGATTACTCAACTGTCAAATCAGTATATCAAGTGAACTTTGTGTTTTATAAGTATAGCTTTAAACCCCCTTGAAAAAATTCTATTTTTAACGAAAGTGTTCAAAATCACCTTCAATTTTATGTCAACAATTAAGATGAGGGCCTAAGGTATTGGAGTTATCGTGGCTTGGACGTTCATTAGTTCGGGGACAGTTTAAAGAAATTGAATGTTTCGTTCCTCACCTTGTCCTGGAAGATCCAGGTTTCCACTGGCAGAAGTGTTGTATGTTGCACCATACCCTTGGTTGTCTCCAAGCTCATGCAGTCTATTACTTGAGAGAGCTCGTGGTATAGGATTACTAGGAACACCGTGCGGAGCTAGATGGGCAGTCTCTTCTGCTACCTGAGAGTTCAAAATATTAATTAAAATTAGAGTAGGATTTTATGTCCGGAAATCGTAGCATTTTCATTTCGAGAAATCTATTTCTTCAGGCGAACCTGCATGATAGTAGGAAGCGGTTGATGAATACTCGAAGTTTCGTTAATATGATTTGGAAATCTGTTTATCTGTTATCACCACGATAACGCGCGAACGCTTTCTCTTACGTTTTTTAGACAGTTCAAAATTCGCCTGAAAAACGATCTCTTAGAATCTGTCCCTTACAGCATAGAAGAAATTCTATGACTAATCTTGTTTAAGAGTTATTTTTTATTATTATTTTTTTGGTTTTTCNACTTTGTTAAACATGATATGGACATTAATTTTGTTCAGGGAATTGGTTGCTTAGTTTTTGAGCCTATTTGGGTCACCTAGGAGACCTGATGGTAACCCAAAACTTGATTGAGGTCTACAATTCACAGAACTTCTAATAATAGACATTTCGAATTCCTATTCGATGAATTTGTACACATTACAGTGTAATATTTTTTTCTCTGGGGGCCCCCCTCGGGGGCCAGGGGGCCCAATATTTTGTTTTTTGAAAATGATTTTTTAAAATTTGATTAATATTTTTTTCTCTATAAATGACTACAACACTAACGTGAACACCTGATCATCTTGTTATAAATTCTGTTGATCCACACTTAATAACGCGGACGAGACTCAAACCAGAGATTTTTTCAAAACGAATGTTAGAAGATGGCTTTAAAAAATTTCTATGGTCAAAGCGAGCCTTAAGAATAGGTAAGTGTTCGTAACAGTGTAATACAACTGGCTGTTCCCACAGTTACCTGATGAGGATCTTCAGTGACTGGTAGTTCCGATACAAAACCTCCTACTTCTTTTCTATAAAAGTTGATAAAGATGAAACCACCAAGAACAGCGGCACAAAGGATACCATATCCCCTGAAAGTGGCAGTGGTACCTGTAACACCATGTGTACCAAATATTTTATTTATACATATACCTACGAGAGCCGAAGTAAATCATGTATGAACCTAAACTTGTCATGAAGTAGCTTATGGATTGGTTGCTAGATACCATTCTGAAAATGACTTATGGTGTTCTCACGCTATTATTGAACAAATTAAGCTACTTATAGTTTTGACTCAACGATTTTTTTTTTTGTCTATTTGGAAAGACTCTGATGAATTTACCTCCGTAGCAATAGTTTCATTATAATAGGTGGAGTCAGCATATCCTTAGAAGCATAAAAATGCTTAGGAAAAGTACCTTTGTATGTGTTAGAAAGAATGAAAAATAAATTTTAAAAAAAAAAATCATTATATTATAACTATTATAAAAAAAGTAAGATAATTAACAGTTAAAAGTACCATCGAAGACATAAATATGTTTGTAAGAACTTTGTTCTCGATAAGTGCAAAACATTAAACGTGGAAAAATTGTACTTTCAGAAAATATACGACTTATTTGGACAACACTCTATTTTAGGTATATACCGTTCTGCTATTTCCAAGCTAAAAATATTTAAAATGAATACCTAATGTTTATGAAATATTTTGAACCAATCCTTATCAACATGGACAAGTTTTGAGGGAGTTCTGATAAAGAATTGTATTAGTCTTACCATAACTGTTGACAAAAATTCCTCCTATGACTGCTCCACATCCTCTACCCAAACCGTGATGAATTCCTTGCAGGACACCTTGGGCAGAACTACGAAGATGTTGAGGAGTATTGTGAGCAATGTATGAACAACAAGCCGCCCAAACCGCAGCGTGTGTGATTCCTAAATTCAATTTAAATTGATCAGATTAATTTTACCTTTACAAGGATAGGTGAATCATATCATACCTTCTGATTAGTTTGCGAAGCTGGAAGGGACGTATTATTGCACATTTTTGCTTTTTCTCTGCTAGAAATGCCACGTGAGATGAATCAAATTCACCAGCAATAATTTAGAATCCCAAAATCAAATAAAAACCAATTTAAAAAAATGTTAATTTGAATGAAATTTGACATCTTGGGGTTTTACCCATTGCCCTGAGTCTGAACCATAAGTTTACAAGGCAGAGTGCAGTGCATCACACGCGGCTTGCATTAAGGAGTTCGATTCCTGCTTGGTTGAAAATTTGAAAAAGGTTTTTTTTAAAAAAATTCTACGTTGATCTGGTAGTGTTTGGGTGTAAGTCAGCCTCCTGAGGACAATTGAGTAGCTATGGTATTAGCGACAATTGGTAGCATTATAAGGTTATTATTAAAGTGTAGCTGCGGTTTATTGATATTAGGGAGATTGTTAAAAATACCTCGTAATGCTATGATGCTCACAAAAATTGTGACATAATAACACAAAGAAATATACATTTACATACATTTTTAAACCAATTGGGTTACCTCAGTTAATGTTTTAAGAAATATCGCTTTCAGTGCAAAATGGTTTGCTTGACCAAACAACATCGTCAACGTTTGATCCAATGAGGCGTTTGAAGAAAAGTCTACTTTTAATGAGACGCACTAGAACTAGATCAGTGTCAAAGATTTTATCACAGAGACCAGAGATTACCTACCTCTTTTAGATAAGTTTTATCAAACTTACTTACCCTGCATAAATTCAAAGGGCAAAACCCACCATGGATTTTTCAACCACGAAATGTATAAAAACCTTAAAATATTTCCTATCAAGCCGAGACACAAAACCTGAAATTTTAAAATAAAAATAAAAAATTGACACAATGAGTAATAAAATGTTTTTTAGGGCGCGCCTGTGTGGACACTGCTCACAGAAATCAGGAGATGTACAAAAAAATTCTTGCTTGCATTAATAACTACACTTTCACGTGTCGAATAAGTTTAAAACTGAAGCCATTTGGAAAAATTTCGGAGATGTGATAATACGTGGTGAAATATTAAATCGAAAAACGTTATTCTATAAATTCATCATTAAAATTTGAAAAATATCTGTGCAAGGCTTAGCTACGTACATGAAAGTGAGGACGTCACCCTCAAGCAACTGCGCGCAATCTCATGTATGATCAAATATTTTTCCAAATTCCACAGTTTTCCAGCTTGTTATTTTTTAATAACAATCAGGTTGTGCTCTAAACAATGGTCTATAGCTATAGGATATTTTTTTCTAACTAAAATATATTTTTTCTAAGCATCATTTTACAACTCACAACCGGTAGCTATAAAACCAGGGCCGTAGACAGAGAATCCGGGCCGGGGGGAAAAATTTACGGGCCCCTCTATTACCTATTCTTTCATCTAAAATCAACGTTTGGGTAGTAATAAAAGTAAAAGTAGGCAATTCAATTAGTTGATGTGAAAAGACGTGTACGCTTCTTCTTAGCAACACATAATTCGATTATCAGATGTTAATGTTTACGAAATGCATATCTATACCAGTATTTATGATTGCTGCACATAGTGTACAAGCTGAAAGGTCGCATTAAATGTTAAAATCAGTGTCCTGCAATAGCCATTGTCCCGTATTAGCCCATTATCGCTAAACTTCTGATTTTGTGTGTTTGAAATTTTTTCAAAACTTTGAAGTTGATTTATTTATTATTAAAAAAAAACATGAAAAATTTCATTATGATAATTTTCTCACCGGGCCTCTTAGGAAATCTCGGGCCTGGGGGAATTCCCTCATTTCCCCCTCTCGCCGGGCCTGTATAAAACAGCATGTAAAATCGGTTATTCTATTAATACAATACTCACTTTCACGTGTCCAATTTGTCTAATAAGTTTAAAACTGAAGAAATATGCAAAAATTTCGGAGATGTGGTTGATCACAGAAGCCACACCGAACAGTGTTGGTGATCCACCGTAGTCCTGAAAGTAAGCAAAACATTCAGTCCAATCTAAGGATACCAATGTCCACTATTCCGAAAAATGTTGGAAAGAACCAAAAATTTGAAGTAGGTAACATATCATACTAGCTGTTTGCCCGTGCCTCGCTACGGTTACGATATTCCACAACAATTTCGAGATTTCGACATTAAAAATTCCTCAATGTTGGATAAAATATTAATTTTTTACTCAAGGATATTACATTTTGTACTGCAAAACACCTTCGTATTAAATTTCAGCTTTCCCACTCATCCCGATGCAGTACTTTCAATTATGGATTTTTGGTGCAACCGCCTCCCAGAGTGAGCACGGCTCCTATTGAAAAATTCAATATTTTACTCAAGGATATTACTTTTTGTACTGCGAAACACCTTAGTATCGAATTTCAGCTTTCTCGCTCATTTCGAAGCAAAACTTCTCAATTCCGTTCTTTCGGTGATAAAAACTGGCCAGAAATCGGGTGTATCTGAATTACGTCGTCAAATTGTGGGTGGTAGAACACACCATTTGCAGTCCAAAAGACAAATATACCCTATGGCATAAATGTACCGTTTTCAAAATGGCGGCTTTTGGGTGTTATTTTCAAAATGCATGACCTTGCGGTACTTCTTGAAGAATAACTTTTTTTTTGCACATTGTATCAAAAAAAATCTTTTGCCATGTGAGGTGTACCAAAATTTGCCATAGAAATAATATGTTACATGGGGCTTAAAAAAAGTTATAACCAATTTTTTCCAATTCTAAACAAACAAAGTTCTAAAATTTTTGCGGACTGGCCAAATACTTTGTGAATACGCATGTCTGCAAACCCGACGGCACTCTTTAAGAATAACATGCCAAGTAATCAATTCATAACTTTCCCAATATGCATGTTATTTAAATAATTTAAATAACATGCATAAAAATAAAAATCTTTTGCCATGTGAGGTGTACCAAAATTTGCCATAGAAATAATATGTTACATGGGGCTTAAAAAAAAAAGTTATAACCAATTTTTTCCAATTCTAAACAAACAAAGTTCTAAAATTTTTGTGGACTGGCCAAATACTTTGTGAATACGCATGTCTGCAAACCCGACGGCACTCTTTAAGAATAACATGCCAAGTAATCAATTCATAACTTTCCCAATATGCATGTTATTTAAATAATTTTCATATTTTTGGAAAGCCATGTTATTCCTAAAGAGTGCCGTCGGGTTTGCAGAAATTTTTCGGGTCTTTTTCACAAAGTGCTTGGCGAGTCCGCTAAAATTTTAGAACTTTGTTTGTTTCGAATTTGTAAAAATTGGTTATAACTTTTTGTTTAGCCCCATATAACATATTATTTCTATGGCAAATTTTGGTACACCTCACGTGGCAAAAGATTTTTTTTGATACAATGTGCAAAAAAAAGTTATTCCTCAAGAAGTACCGCAAGGTCATGCATTTTAAAAATAACACCAAAAAGCCGCCATTTTGAAAAGGTACATTTCTGCCTTTCTGCCATTTCTATATTGGTCTTTTCGACTGCAAATGGTGTGTTCTACCAACCATAATTTAGATACATCCTGTATACTATTTTAGAGGGCCCTAAAATTTCGTATCACCTTTGTCTTTAAATCTTTTTCGATATCACCTTTTTTTTGATAAAAAATTGTAAAAAAAAACCTAAAAACCGTAATTTTTGGCAGTAAATTGCTTCCACTTGAACGTTCACGATTTTTTCCATTCATATTACGTACTAAAATACTACTAGCAGTCCTCCTGGTCTAGTGGGTATCACACTGGCATTGCACTTGGGTTACCCGGGTTCAATCCCCGGCGGGGTCGGAAAATTTTCGACTTTGTGCTTGTGATTTCGGGGTGCACTCAGCCTCGTGAGGACAATTGTGTAGCTACTTTAATGTGAGTAGCGACCAGTGGCGGCATTACCAGAGTAAAAAGATTAGAAGAATGAATTATGAAGAGATTATTAGTGCAGGAGGCTCTTAGTAATGCTGTGATACCCACAAAAGTTGTGAAAAGGTCATTGGGCCTTACCACAAAGAAATTCTACATTTACATTTTACTAAAATACTAAAAGGAATCTGTGCGCCAAATTTAAAGTCTCTAAGTCTAGCCATCGTGGAGCTACGTTAATTAGTATAGATTGTAGAAGGCAACAAGATTTACGATTCTTACCTGAAGATGCCAAAACAAGAACGTGAAAATCAGTCCAATGCCAAATCCCATAAACCAAGAGACGAATATAAATGATCCACATTTTACATTTTGGAAATGCTTCAAAACAGTTACCCATTCTGGTATTTCCCGCGTTGTCTGTGCAAAAATTTTTGTCTGAAATCAAAGTATAGTAAGAAATATACGAGTTTGTCGGAAAAAATATTAAAAAGGTACATTTTCTACTGGCACTGGGCACGAAACCCAGTGTCCTTTTCTATAATTACAGCTAACTAATTAGATTATAAACGCTTTTCAGTGTATTGCTATCACGTTGTATGTTTCAGTAATCTGGGTTCTGATCCACATAACTCTGTACCTATTCAAATCATCGCAACAATTCTTGTATAAACATTCTACATTTATGCTCCAACTGTGGAAGGTAAACTGAGCAAATGCAACATCTCACTCAGCTCATTAAAATTCAGAAAATAATACCTCAATAACTCACCTCTCCAATATTGGGAGGAGGTACCGTGTGACCAACATAGTTCGGATCCTGCGGAGGCAAATCATTGGGAGCTAGGGATGGTAAATTCAATTGTTGTGCCAACTCTCGTTGCATGTAATCTTCGTGGGTAGGTTGTTGAACAGGTTTAACAACTTCTTGTTCGGGATGTTCTTCATATTTGAAGTTAATCTGTGTAGCTGTAATTAGAGCAGCTCCCATCAAAACAGAAAACGTAGCAAAACATATCGTATAGTTCTTTTCTCTTTCATCTGGACCACAAGGGTGGTCGGGGAACGAAGTTGAGTGATCCAAAGCAATTCCAACAAAAAACATAGCGAGACCCCATCCCAGCGATCCAAACATTCTTTGATGTCCATAACGATCTGCGTCTTCTCCAAGGATGGTGATAACAGCTGAATCTGCCAAAGTTATGGCTGGTGCACTGAAGAATTCACCAATCACGACCAAAAGGATTAGCAGGAAAAAAGCCTTTTGAATGTCCTATAAAAATAAAGAAGTATTTTTTACATTAACTGAAAATTCTGGAAGCCGCTAGTTTAGAAAAGTACCTATTTAGTTTGTCGTCCCATACTTTTCTCAAGACCTCTGGTTGATAATTAAATATTTGATAATCAGATAACGGAATTCATTTTTGTTATGTACGCGAGCATCTGTAAGAACTCTGACATTCCTTTTTTTCTTCTTTGAATTTTGATGATGAACAAGTATCATCAACATGATTGATAGGTTTCTCTTCATCAAATATAGCAACCTCAATTTTTCTGTGTTCTATGTCATCTTCTTTTTTGAAACGTTTTTTTTAAACTACCTTGTATAATATGCACCAGAACATGATGATCGTAATAACAATATGAATCACCATTGAAACTCATTAATTATTAAGATTTAGGACGCCTCATAAAATAATATCAACATAAAAAAAAAAAACGAAACAATTGAACAACTATACTAGTAGAATTTTGGTTTTGGGGAAGTACTAGGTATCTACTAATTTTTATGCTATTGAATTTCAACTTCATTTTGCAGATTCTAATGGAAAAATGTATATTAAATATTTCGTTACCTGAGTTTGGTAGACAATGCGACTAAACAACGGAGAGACCCAGTTACTCTGTTTCTTTTCATCATAATTTGACGCAAATTTGACATCATACGGAGATTTTCCAGCATAAGTTGTTGGTCGAATTCCTCTTGTATGTCGCTCCAAAATTTCCTCACTATTATCATTAACATATCGTTTGTCGTCAATAAATTGATCGTTGTCATTTTGCCGGTCTGATGTATCATATCGGACTTCTCTCTTATACACAGATCGGTCGGGAGTTTCGAGAACATACTCGGTATGATTTTTCCTGATTATGCAAGATGTCGCAGGAGGTTCAATAAAGCCAAGAGGAAGTGTGAAAATTATCCAACACGACAGAGAAACGAGTAGAATTGTTTTACCTTTCTGCCACCTGGAAAATAAATATATACATATTTCGGTTATACCAAGAGCTCACTTTATTTCTTAGCCCTACCGCTTTCCAGAAAAGTTAGGTACTTTGCCACAAAAAAACTACGAAGAGTTGTACTACGGCGTAGGCATACGTTGCTTGCTATTGCCTATTTAACATACCTAAAGTTAGGCATTCATTTCTTAATATTGCCCCTGTAGCAATTCAAGGAAAATTGCGATTTACTGTAGCTAGTGTAAACTAGCATATTTCGGGACGCGGCACCTGTTTGTAACTTATCCGCATATCCCTCTTTTTAAGTGTAGCTCGCCTACATATCTTTTGATATTAGGTCTTTATATTTAAAGAGTGTCAAATTTAGTTTCGTGTTTTGTGTTGTGTTTCTAAATGGTTGATGTATCTCACTGTTAATGGAGAGACCATCTAATTTTTCTGGATATTGCCTATTTGATATACCTACCTAAAATTAGCCACTTGCCTCTACAATTTTTTTTTTTTTAAAAAAAAGGTTTTTCTCTTTTATTCCGTCAAATTTCCACATCGAAACTTGGTAAGAATTTGGTGTCTATTGATTTTTAAAACGATTTCCAAGAGATTGTATAATCTTACCTATCTGCCAAACTTCCCCAAAATGGTGCTGCTAAAAATTCAACAAATGGTCTAGAGCCAATCAATAATCCACATTGAGATGGATTCATTCCCATTTGTTTGAAGTAAACTCCCATGAGTGGAAACAATGATCCAAAAGCGGAATAGAAAAAGAAGTAAAATGTTTTGACAGTCAAAAGCTCCTGATCCACTGCTCCAAATAAAAGCTCAATCACATCAGATCTTCCTCGAATTTTGTGTGTGGCCTCTTTAGGTTGAGGATACGCTTCAGGATCAACTTCGCCCAAAGCTTCCGGGTCAACACGTGGTCTAATGCCACCTTTTGGTGCCATGTTTATACTTTCACCATAACCACCACCACCTCCGTCACGGGAATAATCCATTATAAACACACACACAAATAAAGAGAACACCCGAAACTAGATTGAAAGTTGACCTAATGTCACAAAAATATTCTGTTCCTTTTTCTCTCGAAGTGTAAGTTCAATCAATAATTAAATGAAACACTGCGCCTGAAAGTTTTTCTTTTGAACATGCGTGCTACCCACAACTCTTTTCGTGAGAATGAATGAAAAAGGAAACTCGAGTAACGTAGGCGGAAAACTTTGACAACTTTTGGAAGTTTGTCAGATAAGTCTACCTTTCAAAGGTAAACTTTATGAGATGAACGGAGGGGTTCATCTGTACTAATCCCATGGCAGGGGCGTACACAGGATTTTTTTTTCGGGGGGGCTGGGCAAAAGGTACCTATACCATAACAGCATCGTGGCGTTGAACCCATCTAGTTTCACAGAGAGATAATGTAAACAATGTGAGAGCCAACGATCATACCACGTTGAATATACCAGTTCCCGTCAGATCATGGAAGTTAAACAACGTCGGGCGTGGTC